>OY804593.1:60559851-61021203 GCA_963680895.1 Fragum sueziense
CCTACGGAATTACCGAAGGACTTATGTACAGTTTCCCTGTCAACATCAAAAACAAAGAGTATCAAATCGTGAAAGGATTGGAAATTGATGATTTCTCACGAGGCAAGATGGACGCAACACAAAAAGAGCTGGAGGAAGAAAAGCAGATGGCGCTGGAAAGCATGTGAAGGCTTGACTTAACTCCGCAGCAAAATTGTAGCTCTCTGACCGTATCATCATTTGAGCCGCGACGCGAGAAAATCAGTCTTCGGGAGTTTCGACCAGATCCGACACAAATGAGGCTGTACAGGCCGAGCAGAAAGTGATTAGAGTCACGAAATTCCGTACATGGGAAGAAGAAGAACTAAACTTTCTCACCAGCGAAAACACAGACGCTGAATCAGATTCGCGGTTACCGCGAAGCTGATCTGCGTCTTTGTTTTCGCTTATGCGAAATTCCGCTTTTCTCGCGTCGCGGCTCATTTTATAGCTGATATTGTACTATAAGATTTGGAATTTAATGTAGATCAACTCTAATAAATTTTGGTTCGATGTTATTCAAGTGGCGTTTATATTTCCAAACTTTGTTTCCCAATTCAATATGTTTCATTTTGAATGCATTTTCATTGTAAAAACATATTATTTCTCCAATACTATGTAAGGTAAATGTCACTTATAAAAGTCAAAATCAAGTTTGAAAATTTGCCATCATGATAATTGATTAGGTTTGTTGTATCTTACTCTCACATTTTTTCCATTCTTACATCCCGGTATAAATCTATAGCCATAATTGTGTATGTGTGTTATATTATTTGTGTGGTCCTTGGGAACTTTGTGAATTGTTATATACATTTTCCCACTCCTTTATTTTCATTTATATAACTCAAGAATAGGTGAAGGCAGTTTCACCAAAAAAAGATAGCATTGATTCCAATAAAACCATATGACACATAAATTTCATATACGCCTGTAGTCATCTTTCGATATTATGGTACTATTTACAAATGTAAACAAAAAAACATAAGCAGTTTGTTTCAAAACATGAGAACTAGATATAAGGGGTAAACTTGAAGCAGAACATTTGAGTGGTGCAGTCTAACTTTGTTTGTGTTGGTTTGAATATTGCAGGTGTTCAACACCGGCAAGATTCAAACCAACACATGCAAAATTGCATTTTTAAGAAAATGTAAATATCTGCCAAAATATCATAACTAGATTATACAGTAGCTATGCACAGCGGCTGATCCAGGATTTCGTGAAGGGGGGGGGGGGGGGTTCGAATATACAAATAGGGGGGGTTCGTTTTCCTAGTATTACACAATTGACAATTGTGACTGAATTTCTGCATGGAAATAAAATAATCTGGCCACAGATGGGGGGTTGGTTTGAACCCCCGAACCCCCTCTGGATCTGCCACTGATGCATTGACCCAGGAAAATTATAGATGGCATGTCATGGTTGTGGGATAGTCAGTAATGTGCTAGAAATAGTGTAACTTTTTTGCCGATATAAATTTTGTGTGGTCAACTACACTTCAGTTAAAATGTGCTAACTTTTTAAGCATTGAGCCAAGGTCGTTAAAAGGGGTCCTTATGATCTTGTAGACTAGCATGGATCCAGATCAGTCTGTGCATATGCACAGCATGATAAAGATCCATTCTTGTCTCTTATAAGCTTCATTATTGCCTGTTGCAACTTTTAAACAACAGCATTGATCATTATCAGACTGTTCTTGTACAAACTGATTCAGATCCCTGCATGGTACTCTAAAATACGGTTTGGAGTTGAAATAACTAATTCAAAATGCCTTTACAATCTCTTAATCTGTTGCTCTGAATGCCATTAGGGGCCCTTTTCAAGATTCTGGCTCAGTATTATTGGATTATGTATTGGTTTGTATTGTGAACTAGTGATGAGCTATCAAGTGCTACAATTGTGTAAAATACTTGTGACATGTATACGATGTATACAGAATTAAATATACCTAGTATACAACTAAATGACTTCTTTCATCCTTTTTATTATACCCCCGAAGGGTTGTATGATGTTATGACCCCAGTCGTTCATCCGTCCGTCTCTGTCTGTCAGCAATTTCTTGTGTGCACAACTCCTACAGTTTTAATCTGAATTTGATCAAACTTACCACAATGAATCTTGATTGTGTCTAGTTGTGCACACCGCTTTCGGAATCTAGATAACTGTTTTTGTTCTTGAATTATCTGCCCTTGAATTTAAGGAAAAATGCCTATTTTCTCAAAAATGCCCATTTTTTTGTGTGCGCAACTCCTACGGTTTCAACTAGAATTTAATCAAATTAGCCACAATGAATCTTTATGGTGTCTAGTTGTTCAAACAAATAACATTTCATGTTTGAATTATCTGCCCTTGAATTGAAAAAATGGCCAATTTTACTGACAAGCCCCTCCCGGGCGTATATGTGCCGCTTTGCAAAGCTCATGTTCCAACAAGACATACTTTAATTCTGATGTCCCTAAAAAAGATAACCGTACAAAATATTACCTGAAAAGGTACTGCTAATATCCAGCATTGTCTACTTAAACTCTTTACATCCTGTGTGTAAATATACATAAACAATCCTTTTATTATGCCCCCAATGCCCCGCATTGAAGGATCGAGAGCATATTGTTTTATTCATGTCTGTCTGTCTGTCAGTCAGTCCGAAAACTGAACATTAAAACTTAATATCATTTTCGGGGGCTTTAGTGTTACACAAACACAAATTATTAACATCCATTTTGTCGTCTGTATCATATTTTTGTGCAGTTGTAACTTGCAGGACTTGTACCACAGGCATTTCTAGTTAGATTCTTGGGCAGCGTTTTACTAACACAGATTTTTGCAAAAACCTTGTAACAACACATTCTGATTGAAAGAGAAATAAGAACAGTAATTATTTGGCCAATCAGATTTGTTGTTGTTCCAAAAATGTTTGTAAGTTGTTAGTAAAACGGGCCCTTGGTCTTTAATCATAATGTGTCTAATACATGCATGAGTTTCCATTCCCATTATGTTATAACCGGATTTGTGAGAGCAGCTATTGAATGAATTTTAATTCTTTTTTCTAGATTTTCCATATTTGGCTTGTGAAAACATTGACACAACAGGAGTAAATGCTGATAATCAGCATTTCCCCATTTGCATCAATATTTTCTGTGGTATATTGTACACAAGTTTTAATCAACCAACATCCATTTTGTCCACAGCAGCTTTCAACTTGGAAATAGTCTAAATATTTTACATTTCGGAAAGGATGAACAGTAATTAAGTAATTCTATGGTTACATGAGCACCTTACCATGGATGGCTGGTATTTCCTTCACCAGCAGTTGCACTACTGCATCATACTTTCCAAGCAGACAGATGCTGATCCTGCCTAGGTTTAGGACTTTCCATCCATTGGTAGGAGACAAAATTCGGAAAATAAATTTTATACAACCTTGGCTGTGGGAGTATAGTGGTGGTGGGGGGGGGGGGGGGGGGGGGGGGGGACTTTATTAATCCCTCTCAATTCTGCTTCCTGGAAACTGCACCACTACTTGCACCCAATTTGTTCCAATTACAAGAGCTGTCTGAAGAAAATGAGAGCTTATACTGTCACCCGGGCGTCGGCATTGGCGTCTGCGTTGCAACAAAGGTTAAAGTTTTTTCAAACATCAATAACTTCCATACTATCAAAGGGATTCAACCCAAACTTGGAATACTTCACCATCACACCCTCTACCTTACTACCAAGGCCCATGACCCTGGCTCCACTATATTTGGAGTTATGCCCCCTTTATACTAAGCAACTTAGAAAGTCGAGCACGCTGTCTTCGGACAGCTCTTGTTGTCCTTTGTCGATGTGTTTTACCAAACCTTTGTATTAAGTCTATATAAAGCACATAAGAACCAGGGGCCTGTATTGTCAATGATCTTGCAACAACGTTTTTGTGTAAACTGTGTAACAAAACATTTGATTACACGAGAAATCAGATTGGGCCAATTAGGTTTGTTGTAATAAGTAATTAAGGTATATGACCCATCATTAAAAACACCACTTTCTAGCCAAGGCACATGCATTAAATTACACACACTTGTAAATACAATTCAAATAAGTTGATTCACCTTTCAGGATTTCAAGATTATGCTTCAAGAAGAAAATAATTTACAAATTTCTTTTTTCTCTATATTCATATGCAAGGAAGGTAATTTATAACATTTTTCTCAAATATTTCCATAATTATGCATTAATTCAAATTTCTAATCTTATGTTTATATATGGAATGGAAATATAACACGGTTTAGGATTTACTGACACTTTTCAAATTTCGCCTCTGACTCTTTGGTGCTAATGATGGGTTGTATACGTTAAGCAAAAAATGATCGTTGATAAGACCGGCCCCTGGTATTTTTTGGGAGGTTAGAATGAAAATATAATGGTCTTTCACCTAGACCTCAAATTTTGGCAAAAATACAAGACTAATGGAGTTTTACGTCCCACACAACTGCTAAGGTCATATAGAGACAGGACCTTGGTTTAAAGTCTCATCCGAAAGACTGGAGAGGGGGGATCGATCCTGTGACCCCTGTGTTACAAGTCCAGCGCGTTACCACCGCACCAAATCTACCCCTTGGCAAAAAACAAACACCAGCTGAACGAAAACAAAATTTAATATCTAATATATCGAGCAACAACAAGAATTCAGTGATGTTTATAAAATCTAAATTAAAGTGAGCATGTTAGATTTCCTATTTCTCATTCTTTCTTAAACAATATAGGTCCCAATAAATGACCCGAGAGAGCATCTCCAACCAATAGCTAGAGATGCTCTTCCAGGTCATTTATCTGAACCTATACCTGGTTTTAACAAAGAAAAGTGTTTGAATTTCTTACATCCATTACATTGATCAAGTCATCTGAATTCGGACAAGAAATATGACAAAGGTTTAGATTAATGAAGTATTTGAATTTGGTTGACTGATGGAATGAGATTAACGCCAAACATTATTTAAGTCATACTGTGGTGACTGAACAACCTAACCATGGATTCCTGCTGCTTATCTCTCCAATACAACCACAACATCCTATAAAGATATTCCATCCATCATTAGATACCAGACACATAGTACAACTTCGAGCGTCATCCGTGACAACAGAAATCGATGATGGTAAAACCCTTTCCAATTTCTAGCGTCATTTGTGGAATTTAACAAGGGTTTCTCTTTTCAATGGTACCCTTTTCAATTTCGGTTGCAACAGACTATGCCTGAAGTTGCACAAAGTGTTTGGTATCTAATGAGCGGAATACCTTAAAGCCATCAGTTGCTCATCTCATTTAGATTTACTACTATTCATCCAATGGTTATTGGTTAGAGATATTGAACCCTGGATCCCTATGATTGAATCTGACATGCTACCATCATGCCATGACCACTTTCGATTTCGATCAGTCCATAATTTGATCATTTGTGACAAGGCTATCTAAGTGAGGTTGGCTGAATACACACTGACTCCTGAATATTTGCTGCAAGTCTATCACGTTCTTGCCTGTAGAAATTTTCCTTTTATGTAGCTTGAAGCTCAAGTCTCTAGATACGCAATTCCATGTCATGAATCTCATCGTCCACATCAATTGTAACTTCTAATCCATCGTTGGAATTTTCACACAAGTTTTCAACACATTGATTGTTTGAAGCATTCTTACTGGTAAACATAGAAGGCTCTGGAAAACAATGAGAGAAAAAGAAAATGCTGGCTACCAGCATTTTCTTGCTTTTTCTCAATATTTTCTATGCTAAGAATAAAGAGAAGAAGTTAAAGAACTATTGATTTTACTGTCACATGTCATGATATCAGTCAAAAACTTCATCATTTGTGACAAGGTTACCTCAGTGATGTTGGCTGAATACACACTGACTCCGGAATATTTGCTGCAAGTCTATCAAGTTCTTGCCTGTAGAAATTTTCCTTTTGTTTAGCTTGAAGCTCAAGTCTCTCGATACGCAATTCCATGTCATGAATCTCATCTGCAACATCAATTGTCACTTCTAAACCATCGTTGGAATTTCCAGACAAGTTTTCAACACGTTGAATGTTTGAAGCCTTTTTACTGGTTGGTTTCACAAACATAAACTGTGGTTCTGTGTATTTTGATTTACGCATATTAGATTTGTCGAGTCCGATATTTGATTTGTGAAATTCTAGTTCCAGATCTATTATATGTAATAGGCGGTCTAACTGTGACTGACTGACATCCTCCACCTGAAAAGTAAACACAAAGAAACAGATAAAAGGACGTAAATACATTCTAAAGTTGTTATTTCACTTTCTGTGATGTGGCATCTTCGCAAGCCAAGGGTGACGTAACGTCATTTCTGTATTCACCCTTGGCATATTTAGTCTGATTTTCTTGGTGTCCTGGAAAGCGTTTTCATTGGTTCCAGCGAGGTCTCGCTAGAACCAATCAGATTGTTGACTGATACATTTGTTATGAGTAAACAATTCATGACAATGGGCGGGAAAAGGCATTGCATTTGCAACTCAAAAATGCGAAGATGGGCGATTTTTCCTAAGAATTTCACTGCAATAGACAGGAATTCCCTATCTTTAATCGACGAATTATTACACTTTCGACAACTCGACTAAAGAAGCAGCTAACTTTTACCTAATTTGCATGATGTATGACACGAAAGACAACAAGCATTAATGATGTCATCAATAATGGACGAAATAACGTAAACAACTAGCAAGACAACCGCTAGGCCGTGCTTCGCGATTTCAAGAAAGTCAGACTAAATCCGCCAAGGGTGAATACAAACAAAGGTGGGATCAACCTTGGCTAGGGAAGGTGGTGTTGTGGGTACTCATTCGAATCGTCTCAATGAGTACCCACACCATAGGATTTGGTTAACAATAAATCATTCTTTGTTTTATAAAAACATTTATTACATCTTATCATGACTACAAACTGAAACATATTCCAGCAACTTTGGACTAACAATTTCCTAAACAAAACTTGGTTTTTACATTCTTAGACTTAAGGTATCCAACCCATCATTAGCACAAAAGAGCCTGAGGCGAAATTTAAAAAGTGCCTGTCATTCCTAAACTGTGTTACATTTCCACTCCAAATACAAACATAAGCATCATTATGGTTTAGATTTTTGAATAAATGCATACTTATGGAAATATTTGCGAAGAATGTTAAAAAAAAAAACCCTTGCATATGAATATAGAATAAAACTATATTTGTAAATAATTTTCATTTTGAAGCATAATCTTGAAACCTGGCACAGTGAATCAACTTATGTGAAGTGTATTTACAAGTGTGTGTAATTTGATGAATTTCGTATGGCTAGAAAGCGGTGCTTTTTTCAGGGTCTGTAAACCTTAATAGAAAAGGCTTGCAAAAATATTGAGGCAAAAGGGGAAAATGCTGATTGCCAACATTTTCTACTTTTGCCTCAATAGTTTCTGTGTGAAAAGTCACACAAATTCCTTTTTCATTCATACCAAGTTTGTCATCTGCAGCAACTTTTAAATTGGATCATCCTAAAAATTTGTGGGTTGGGAACAGGTTAAGTCTTACCTTTGTCTCCCAAATTTCCTCTATATGATCTATGATGGTTTCATATTTAATGATGGCCGACTCTAGCCTATTTCTCTCTGTGTTCAAGTTGTCCAGGATATCTGGGGGTATGTTATAAAACTGGATCTGTGATTTGTCTTCTGATGTACTCCGTTCTTGAAGCTTTAGATCTAACACACTTTCCTGATATAAAAATAATAGTCAATTTATAGAAACCATTACCTTTCTAAAACATCATATATATTGTCAGTATTATTCTAAAACCTTGTTACGGCAGCTTCAATCAAGCTGCAGTTACGAGGTTTTACAATTACACCAAGGTTTTAGAATCACAATTAATTTTCATCAATGTTTTCCCAATCTTTTCTATTACCGATGTGAAAACCATGGGCCGTATTTACCAATATTTCTAAATCTGTTGTCTTAATCCAAATTACTGTGGTATATTACAAGCCGTCTGATTTGATGAGGCCAATATGGATCGTCAACACCCTGTGTTGTTTGGGAAAGGAATAAACTGACTCACCATCCATTTCCAGAACACGTTTTCTTGTTCCTTCCATTGTAGCATATGCTGTAATCTAACATTGTCTTTTTCCAACAACTTTAGAAGCTGAAAACATATACCAGAAATAAATCGCTTAACCATATCCCAGTGATAAAAAACCGCTGTCGTTACATTTGTCCGGACAAGCGTTTTTGTCCAAAATAAAGGGCAACTCGCAAAACAAGCAAGATAGAGTTATGATTTTGTACACTGCACTTCTCCTTAGCAAGATCTATCCACCCATGAAGTTTCATGATCATAGCTACTTTACTTTCAGATATATGCTCCTGACAAATTGCTTGTGACAAGCAATTTCTTTACTTTCCACACCTTTATCTGTCCAGTAAAAAAAAACAAAGTAGAATTCCATTTACTTGTAATTGACATCTCTCAATTTGGATTGGTCTAAAATTTTGCCATCTGGTAATGTGGGCTCCCCAAACCTTTAAGAAAATCAATGAAATGCCAATTTACCAGTGTTTTCACTAGCTCATTAAAACTGATTGGACAGCTTTGATTGATTGTTGCATAATTTCGAAAACAGGCTAGCATTTGGTGAATATCAACTGTCAGTAGCGGACACTTAAACTGATACAGATTACTTGTATTGACCAAAAACATCAACTGAAGGTAGTCCACCCCTAATAAGATTCATGCAATGTCAGAATTTTTTGTGTGATGTCGTTAACATTTGTTACGTATCCGAACCTATTTGGGCCATGTCTTAAACTTTTGGCAGTCGAATATTCCATTGCAAGAATCTCATTAGGGGTGGGCTACCTTAAACTTGTTACAATACCTTTTTAAGATAATCTGGATGTCTCAACAAGTGGACCTCTAACACAGAAAGATGGTTTCTGTCAGCAAAACTAGTAGCTCCTATTGTACTTTCATGAACCTGTAATACAGAACAGAAAATATTGAGAGAAAAGGAGAAAATGCTGATGACCCCTTAACACAGTAAGATGCATTCTGTCAGCAATACTAGTAGCTCTGAGGATAAAGTTTATGAATTGACGCACGCACAACTGACACACCTCCATGGTGATAGCCCTGACAGTCCTTGAAGCTAAAAGGCTTGGGGAAACATTGAGACAAAAGAAGAAAATGCTGCTAATTTGCATGTTCCCCTTTGGACTAAAATTTACTTTGCTCTAACATACACATCATCTTCTTTTAATATACATTATTTGATTGTCTGTGATTCCTTTCAAATTGGGGGAGTCTAAAATTTTGGAAAATGAGTAGTTACTATGGACCCTTCAGTTGTGGTTTAACTTTTATCCATTCTTTCTGTAAATAGTGAATACAGGCTCTTCAAACCAGGAATCATCATTCCATTTAGATAACAAGAGCTTCGCAAAGCGGCGCATATACGCCCGAGAGGGGCTTGTCAGTAAAATTGGCCATTTTTTCGATTCAAGGGCAGTTAATTCAAACATGAAAAGTTATCAAAAGCTTTTGTTTGCACAACAAGACACCATAGAGATTCATTGTGGCTAGTTTGATTAAATTCTGGTTGAAACTATAGGAGTTGCACACAGGAGAAAATGGACATTTTTGAGAAAATGGGCATTTTTTCTTAAATTCAAGGGCAGATAATTCAAGAACGAAAACACTTATCTAAATTCCGTAAGCGGTGTGCACAACTAGACACCATGGAGATTCATTGTGGCAAGTTTGATCAAATTCTGATCAAAACTGTAGGAGGAGTTGCGCACACAAGAAAATGGGCATTTTTAAATTCAAGGGCAGATAATTCAAGAACGAAAAGAGTTAATTAAATTCCGTAAGCGGGATGCACAACTAGACACCATGGAGATTCATTGTGGCAAGTTTGATCAAATTCCGATCAAAACTGTAGGAGGAGTTGCGCACACAAGAAATTGCTAACGGACGGACGGACAGACGGACAGACGGACGGACGGACGGACGGACGGACAGACGGACAGACAGACGAGCGGGGCCATAACATAATACGACCCTTCGGGCGTATAATAAAAACTTTCCCAAACAGCAACAATTTGGACAGCTCTAATTTGAAAGCTGCTGGCACCAGGGGCTTCATTAAGAGGCGGGGGCAGAGATTTTACGCTTTTATTTGGGTATCACCCACACACACACACACACACTTCGCTACTTTTGTAGATATTGCAATGAGTGAATAAGGTAACTTAAGAATATACCCGCCTACTTTGCTTTGAATACCAGGTGGTCCAAAGGTTTTTTGAAACCCCCTATGCTGCAGAAGACCACATGGATCTCTAATGAGTCTTGAGATTGGATATGCGTACAATGTAACACAGAAAACATTTAGGCAAAATGAGAAAATGCTGAATATCAGCATTTTCTTCTTTTGTCTAAATGTTTTCCCAAGCTTAATCCATTGAGTTTGTTAAAAGCAGGTTTTGTTTGGGAAGGTTGATTTGAGTTTAACACCTCTTTCAACTGCAATGGTCATTTCAGGGCAACTGGAGCACCTAACCATGGATTCCTGTCATTTCTCACAACAGCACTACCACAACATCCTTACCGAGCCTCCAGCTGCTCACCAACATAGGCTAACAATTTTCAAACCAAGGTCTTGTTTGGGAAGGGATTAAAATCGTACCTTATGTGGTAGTTTTCTCCGTTCCCTCTGTAGTGAATACAGTCTCTTCAAACTAAGAAGCATCTTTCCATTCAGATTAGCCCTTTCGCTTTAAAATATTTGACTTTGAAATAGGGTTCCGTTTTTTTGGGGACACTCTGTATAAAGCTTTGAAAAACATTGAGGCAAAAGAAGAAAATGCTGATAACCAGCATTTTCTCCTTTTGTCGAAATATTTTTCTGTGTTACATTGTACACAAGTCTTTTCTTAGGACTCATTAGACATTTAAGCAGCCTTTAAATTAGAACAGACCAAATTGTTGCTACCGGTAGACACTAAAAAACCGTTTTAACACGAAATCAATTTTTGCGTATTGTTTGTTCGTTAAAACGCACTGACGGTCAGCTGTTGGGTTCTCTACCGTTGTACAAGTATGTAACAATTTTCTCAAAATTTAATAATATAAAAGTGCCGCATGTGTAAATTGAGTCCTTAAGGTGGTTATTTGAAATAATTTTAACCCTTTCCCAGACCACAAAAATTTAGGGTGGAGTGGATTGAACGCTGTTGCTGATGACAAAATTGACGCTGATAAAGACAGAGTTTGCATAAAATACAGCACAGAAAATATAGAGGCAAAAGGAGAAATTGCTGGTGACAATTATTTTCTTATTTTGTCTAGATACTTTCTCACGCTAATTCTCTCATGGATGTCAAAACCAGGTCTTGTTTGGGAAAGGGTTAAAGTACTTGGCATTTGAGCGCTGACCGGCATGTTAAAAAACTGCATATGATTACATGTATTATGAATCTTTGATACAATTTGATATTTTGTTTGTATTCATTTTTTGTTTTAGTTACACCGCAGCACTACTTTAACAGTTTATTTGTTAGCGGTAAAGATGAAACGAATATGCACTATTGTTAGGAAAATGTATCAATATCACTTTTGTATTGTATTAAGCAATCATGAAGAGTCAAGTGAAGGCGCGCGCTGTGAACAAAAAGATCGATATCGTGTTAAAATGGTTTTCCGGGTGCATTCATTTGAATGCCAATATTTTCGAAAGTAATAAACATTTTTCAACCAAATTTTAACTGCTGATAGAAAACTGTCCTTTCTATAGCATATTTAAATTTGGTGGAGATATATCACTTAATACATGAGCAATTCTTTTTCGAAAATGGGTTCCGTTTTTATTGGGACACCCTGTATATTGGAAATGCCAAAATGTATTGTTTGGGAAGGGGTAACAATTGTACCTTATGTTGAAGTTTTCTCTGTTCTCTCTGTAGTGAACAGTGTACAGCCTCCCCAAACTTTGACCCATTACCACACAGTGACTCTTTTTGACTCCCTCAGAGATAAAGGCTTTGGAAAACATTGTGGAAAATGAGGAAATTGCTTGTGACAAGCAATTTCTTCATTTCGCATAATGTTTTCCACCCAAAAAGACCCAAAAATTAAAAAAATTCCATTCACTTGAAATTGTTGTCTTAAGGATCTTTCAATTTGGACTACCCTAAAATGTTGTCGTTTGGTAATGGATTAAAGTTTCAGACAAGCCCTTTCCAAAACAGCATCAATTTGGATAGTTCTAACTTGAAAGCTGTTACAGAAGACAAAATGAATTTCTAATGAGTCTGGAGATAGGATTTGTGAACAATGTAACACAGAAGACATTTAGGCAAAAGGAGAAAATGCTGAATATCAACATTTTCTTCATTTGTCTCAATGTTTTTCCAAGCTTAATCTATTGAGAGTTGCAAAAGCTGGCCCCGGTTTCTCGAAAAAAAAATAAGTATATTCTCATGAGAATATGCTCAACTTCAAAGGGATACTCTCCAACGTTGAAGGGTTGAAGTTCACATGGATTTCGTACGATTTGAGCACAGTGCTCAGATTTGAGCATGAGAACATACATAAGTTTTTTCGAGAAACTGGGGCCTGGTCTTGTTTGGTTAAGTATTAATACAATCATACCTTGTGTTGCAGTTTTCTCTGTTCCCTCTGCAGTGAATACAGTCTCTTCAAACTAAGAAGCATCTTTCCATTGAGGTGTTGAAGTTGTTGCACCTTCTCGACCGGCGTCAGGTTGTGGGTACTTGTAGCTTTGTTTGGCTCCAGTAGAATCTACAACACAAATATATTTGAGTCAGGATCTGGAAAAGGGCATTCAAATTAACCCTCTCCCAAACAAGACTTGGTTTTGATGTCCCTAATAGAATGGGCTTGGGAAAACATTGAGACAAAAGAAGAAACTGCTGATAACCAGCAGTTTCTCCTTTTGTCTCAATATTTTCTGTACTATATTATACACCAATCCTTCCTTTATTGACTTTAAAATTGTCGTCTGCAACACCTTTCAAATTGGAACAGTCCAAACTTATGTCGTTTGGGAAAGGGTTAACCCTTTTCTAAAAGACATGGTTTTGGTGTCCCTTATAGAAATGGCTTTGGAAAACACTGAAGCAATATGAGAAAATGCTGATTATCAGCCATTTCTCCTTTTGCCTCAACATCTTCTATGCTATATTGTATGCAGTAATATCTTCATGAAAATATATATTTTGTCATCTGCTGTCGTTTTCAAGGTGAACCAGTCTAAATTTTCCCTGTTTGGGAAAGAATTAAAAACAATTGAGAACATCATTTTTAAAGCACAGTCTGATCCTGATAAATGCTGCTCTCTTACAGTTGTCCAAGGTCATGAACAAGCTCTTACAGACCAGCGTACACAGGCTGATCTGGATAAATGTTGGATTCCAATGCCGTAAGGCCCTACATGTATTTCCAGATCCCAGCTCATTTTTATCTATTGTATAATTTTCACAAAAGGAAGAAATATGTTGTCGGTGTAAATGCAAAACCTCGTATGTAGATTTTTGCGATTTTCAAAGTAAAATCTTGTGTGTCCAGTTAAGACCATTCTAGCAGGTTTTGAGATCCTTTTACTGATCAATATTAATGACACATTATTTGTGAACAATATGTCCATTTCAAGTGAAACCTTTCAGTTTGGGAAAAGTTACTAGACTTTCTTCCTTCCCCTTTAGAATTTTCTTAAAACGAGACATGAGGTTTTGCATTTACAAGAATGATGTACTTTATACAGAGCTAGAGTTAAAATGGAGTAAATAAAGGCTTTTAAAAATGCAATACTTCATATTGTCCATCAAACCTTATGTTGTTGGTACTCATCTGCATCATCTCATTGATACGATCCAAATGAGAACCCACAACATATGGTTTGGATGTGAAATAACAATACCAGAATGCCCTTAACCCTTTCCCAAACAAGACCTTGTTTTGACGTCTTTATTAGATGGGGATTGGGAAAACATTGAGGCAAAAGAAGAAATTGCTGATAATCAGCACTTTCTCCCTTTGCCTCAATATTTTCTGGGGCTTCATTATACACAAATTGTATCTTTATAAGCATGAATTTTGTCGTCTGCAACTCCTTTCAAATTGGACAAGTAAAAAATTTGCCGTTTGGGAAAGGGTTAAGCCCACTTATCTGTTGCTCTGTTTTATGGGTATTAAGGTAAAAAGGGCCTAATTAGCAACAAAAGCCAGCGGCGAAATTTGAAAAGTGCTAGTAATTCCTAAAGTGTGTTACATTTCTATTCCAAATATAAACATAAGCATTTTGTACGGTTTAGAATTTTGAATTAATGCATATTTATGGAAATATTAGACAAAAAATGTTCCAAATTACCTCCCTTGCATATGAATATAGAGTAAAATAATATTTGTAAATTACTTTCTTCTTGAATCATTATTTTGAAATCTGGCACGGTGAATCAACTTATTTGAAGTGTATTTACAAGTGTGTGTAATTTGATGCATTTCGTATGGCTAGAAAGTGGTGTTTTTAATTAGGCACTTCTTACCTTAAAAATAATTGTGACCCATCATCCTAAAAGGGACCTTATAGGAAATGTGAAAAATTCGACCCTAGTCAGTCTGCGCAGTCCGCGCAGCCAGACTAGGGCCGACATTTTTCACTTGTACAGGGTGTCCCAAAATATGTGTCCCCATTTTAAGGTAGAATAATTCTAATGCATATTTACTATTGTCGTACATTTTCGACAAATGTCGACAGTTTCCGTATCTATTTTTCATCTATTTTTAGCAACAATATTGCTAAATATTACTTCCCTTTGTAAATAATATTCCCCGATTATTGATTTTTTAGATTGACCGCGGAATGACCTGCTTCATTTGCATACTTACTTGGACGAGTTTATTCGATAAAAGGTATGTCGGGATTTTTCAGATAGCTTGCTCGAGATTCTCTACTCTCAAAGTGTTCAAAATCGTCAATTGCCCGATAGCTCAGTTGGTAGAGTCATTGGTTTAGAAATAAAGAGAACTGAGGTTCGAATCTTCTTTGAACCACTTCGCCCATATTTTTTTTTATCTTTTTTCTTCAATTTACAATTTCTTTCATCTCCTATTCCCTCGTTGTTGACATGGAGACGCCATTGGCGACCGAGCTCCTTCTTTATTTTATGATATGTCATGATTTTACTGGCCCCAGAGCCTTCTGGACAATGTTTGTCTATGTAGGTGGAAGATGGCTCTCTGTTGTAGTTCTGCTGCTGCGTCACAGATTAACTTGCTTGGTACATTCAAAGTTATTTCTTTTGCTCTTGGTACAAAGGCTTTTTTGCGATATTTTTCGTCCATGGGGGTTCTTAACACGTCTACCTACCACTGACAATATTTAAGTAAATATTTATAAATTATGCTTACTTTATTGGGCAAAAACATAACAAATTGTGATCCTTATGGTTCCACTAGGGAAATATGCACAGGAAAGGTAAAATAGAACTCCTTCGAAAAGGTAAAAGAACGAACCTTGCTTTGGACTCGAACCTGGGTCCTTTAGGTTTCAAAGCCAACGCGCAACCCATTGAGCTAACCAGATTGGTGAAAACACAGGTTACATATCAAACATTCAATATAACGTTATTTGAAAATTCAACCTGATTTACCTGTTTTTAAATGTGCAACTATTTAAATGAGGTAGGTCATTCCGGGGTCAATATAAATTTATAATACACCCCGAATATCTTTTTCTGGTATGATTCTCCGTTTAACATAAATTTTTTAGAGACATTTTTCGTGTAATTTTATATGATTTTGATTGATATCACCAGTTTGTATGTGATTTGAAACTTTGATAGAAGTCTACTTAATGAAATTCCCTATTTAGGAAACAAATTGTAGTATGTATAATAATCGTTTCTTCACTTGGTGCTGTTTGGCTCAATATACCGAGAAACCCTACCGTGGAAGACACAAACATGTATTCTAATGAAATCTATGATGTGATGATCAAACGCCTATCGTTTGAGAACCACGCGTGTATGAGATCATCATTGTTCAGACATTCGCACTCCATTTTCATCACTTCTTCGCCGGCGATCCTTAATCAAATGTGCAAACTCGTTGTCAGTTAATTGTAACGTGGTTTGATCCGTGATTTGATCCTTTCTTTTAGATTCTTTTTCCATTTAAGTCCTTAGATTCAATATGCAATCCAGAAGAAGTGGTATAAGGAAGCTGTTATAAACTATAAAAAGATTAAGTACAACTTTGTCTTTAGAATTTGCATTATTTTTTATAAATAGCGATGTTCAATTGCTTACTAGGTAAAGGGTTAAAATGGTGAAAGTCATACGAAATCACAACTGATATGTTATCATTTGCCAACTTCTGAAAGTCTAATACAACGTTTGGGTTTTAGTTATAAGCATATAATTAGATATGGGCTACGGTACCCTTCATTTTGGGGCATTGACGTCTTTTGGGAAAGAAATAGTGCGTTCGAAAGCATGAGGGTACTAAGAATTACCTTTATATATTTTCAATTTTTGACGGATAAAATGTACATAATTATGTGGATTTTATCGTGTCCCTAAACATATAAGAATAATTTTGATATCGGTTTTAGAGAGTGCGTGAACTTATTTCTGGCACTGTTAACATTTGTTTCAGAGGCATACATTTCAAACCAGGAAATAAAGAGGCTTAATTTTTAAATAAGCACGCAGTAATTTAACAAAATGTCTCTCATATGCGCACAAGGGTCATATCATTTCACATCAGACGATGAGTAAACATGTTTTTGATAATAAAAACCAAAATCTAGACATATTTAATGTGTTTATGTCCAAAATTCAGATACTCTTTTGCTTTGAGTGGTGGCCGCCATATTAGAATTTTGTAAGTTGGGGGTGGGTTAAGGGAAAATCAAATTTCTAGGTAACCTCTGGACGAATTTCTGTCATATTGCACATACATATGTCTAGTATGATGTACTATCAGACAGAAGTGTTTGTCACCCCAATTTCTAAAGTTGCCATTAGGCGTATTCTACCTTAAACATCTATAAAATTGGCAAATGTTGTCATTGAGTAAAATTAGTTACATAGATATGCAGAGGGCATGATAAAATTTTGTTTGATATAAAGAACATCTATATTTACTTTGAAATTTAATTCCACAAGCATTTTGAAAATATGTCATTTTTTAACTTTTTTGTCAAATGGCGTCAACGACGTCATCTTTTTCATTTGACAAAGTTTCTTTTTCAATGATATGATGATCAAATTGATCCTTTCAATTTTGTCTTCCATGGCCATTGTGGCTTAAATAGATGCAGTGAAAGTCCTAACATCATTAAATTTTGAAGGGAGGAAAATATTCACAAGAACTAGAGTTCGAAATGAGGAACGATGTTGTTTCAATGAAAATTTAGATGCTGGTGCAAATGGTGCTGTAAAGGGGATTATTTTTGCACAGACAAACTTTTTCTTAAAGCATGTTGTTGAATATATTAGAAAAGTAACTATGGATGTTTTATATATCAAACAAAACTTTATCATGTCCCCTTCTTACCTATGTAACTGATTTTATCTGATAACAATAGGTTGTCAATTTTATAGATGTTTAAAATGTGTCTCCGTTTAAAGCACCATTTGCGCCATCATCCAAATTTTCAGTGAAACAACATCTTTCCTCATTTCGAACTCTAGTTCTTGTGATTATTTTCATCCCTTCAAAATCAAATGATGTTAAGACTTTCACTGCATCTATTTAAGCAACAATGGTCATGGAAGACAAAATTGAAAGGATCAATTTGATCATCTAAGCTTGAAAAACGAAACTTTGTCAAATGAAAAAGATGACGTCGTTGGCGTCATTTGGCAAAACAATTAAAAATGACATATTTTTCAAAACGTTATGTGGAATTAAATTTCAAAGTAAATATAGATGTTCTATATATCAAACAAAACTTCATCATGTCCCCTTCATACATATGTAACTGATTTTACTTAGTGACAACATTTGTCAATTTCATAGATGTTTAAAATAGGGACACATATTTTGGGACACCCTGTATGTACCTTTCTAAATCTAGGACATTTTCCCTATCTTACTATATGTTCATTTTTCACATACAATATCTAGTTGACCTGTACTGAGTCTGACAAGTTTGTCACAATTTGGATTTTTGGATTTCAGATAATGTCCCTTTTAGTGTGACGGGTCACATATATAAGAATATACAAAATAGCATTAGGTTACAGTACTATCATGTCTGCACACATATGCTATATTACCAGCCATCTCTAGAAATGCAAAGTTTTAGCAAATGCGACACCAATCTTTCAGTATGCCCAGTATTTCATCCTTTTCTTACTAACCTTTCCAAGCTAATGCAATAGCATACAAATCACACCATTAACTTTATATTCTGCAACTCCTTTGAACTCAGAGCAGTCTAATAATTTACTGTTTGGGAAAGGTTGATCTTTAAAACACTTACGCTTGTAGCTTCAGGAAAATCACTAGAAATGGGCGATGCACAACACTCCATAAATTTATCCACAATATTTTGAGTCCCGAACAACCAAGCAAAGGCTAGCAGCAACTCACGACTTCCAGAGCTCATGTCATTGGGCAAGGAAGCAAACTCTTTGGAGTAGAATCCCATCTCTTGTAGGCCTTGTTTGATATACACGGCTTGCTCCTCTGGAATACATTGATCACAATTAACCATTTCCCAAACAACAAACATCCCTTTACGAAACAAGACCTGGTTTTGACCTCCCCAAAAGAAATGGCTTGGGAAAACATTGAGACAAAAGAAGAAACTGCTGATAAACAGCAGTTTCTCCTTTTGCCTCAATATTTTCTATGCTATATTGTACACAAATCCGATCTTCATCAACATCCACTTTTGAGTCTGCAGCAGCTCTCAAATTGGACCACCTAAAATTTTGTCGAAACATTATAGCACTGAAAACATTAAGGCAAAAGAAGAAAATAATGATCATCAGCATTTTCTTTTGTCTCATAGTTTTCCCAAGCCTATCCTGTAAGGGACATTTAGGAAAACATTATTATGTTCTTTTCCTTTCAACCTATAAAGGGAAGAAATTTGGACGTTTCTGATTTGCAAGCTGACACATATGGCAAAATTGATGTTAATGAAATAGATATCTGTGTGTGTTAAAAACCAGACAACATTGAGACAAAAGGAAAAATGCTGACTCTAAGTCTTTGGGAGTCTAATGAAAGTCACTTGGTTCCCAATCTTTATTCATTATTTAGTCTTTATCAATTAGTGTTTGTTGAAATTTACATAGTTCCAAACCCCTTAAAAACAGTGTCTCATTTGGGAAAGGGTTATACAAGCTGTAGTAACACCATTATGTGAGGAACAAGGGCCGGCCTGTCATAGAAGTGTTATGATCCCCAAATAAGTGTTTGTCACTAATTACTATGTTATAGCCCCTTTTTGTGTAACACAGCCTAATAGCCCCCTCACACATAACTCATGACCTTAATGCGACCTGAAAACTAGTAAAATAGCATTTTTCTTTCAAAAATCGTTTGGTTTTCTTTCTTTCCAAATTTTTCTCGCCAACGATCCAGGGCTCTGCAGTCTTGTGTTCAGTGCATTTCCTCAGTACGACCCTTCTTTGTCCATGGCCTTTCCACTGCAACTGTATTGCAGCCCTACGGCAACCCCAAAGCCATCATCAGCGACCCAGTTGCAAAAGTGCTACATTTTCTGTGTCCTTAATCCTTACGGCGACTCTGTGGCGACTATTGCGTATGTCCGCGACTGTCCTGCATCTGTACGGCAACCCTACTATGTCCTTGCAATGTCTATTTAATACTTTTTTCCCGTAAATTTCATTCTGAGTCTGGCCTTTAAGGAGTGAAGACATATATTTAAATGAATCATCCATATTATTCCAAAGATGAGAGGTGGATAAGGCAAAAGAGCAGGACATCTAAAGTGCTACAAGTTGACCCCAGTGTTTATCTTTTATTTTGGGGGAAGGTGGTCTGGGCCCATAGTTGGGGAAAATTTTCGCGTGAACGCCCGAAAAGGGGAAATTTCAGTACATGCTTATACTCTCAAATACAGTGTTATAAATGCATTTAATTTACTTGTATATCATAATGGGACAGTCAAACAACTAATAGAATTGTTAGAGATGCCTAGAATCTAAATATGATTTGGATTTTCTTTGCAACAAAAAATCTAGTTCCAGGAGGGGAAAATTCATCTGAAATAGGGGAAAAAAGTATATTCCTCAGAGAGGGGATAGTGGCCCAAATTCAGGCACGTAGGAAGCAACTTCATAGGGGGGGGGGGGCTAAAGCCTCAGTGTCTGAATATTGGGGAGGGGGGGGGGGGGCTAAATTGAATTTTTCCAAAATTTTCAGTGTGAAATAAGGAAAATTCGGCATTTTTGACCAACTTTGGGGGGGCTTAGGCCCCCCCCCCCCCCCCCCCCTGTTCCTACGGGCCTGCCAATAACGACCGTTTTTTTTTGGAAAAAAAATCACTGGACCCAGTAACCAATTCAGATATGCAGTCGGGTAGAGGTTCACAGTGCGTAGAAATCAATGGTGTGAGTGTACTACATCTAATGTGTTCTTATTGTGTCCTTAAATACGATTCTGATTTGACTATGGTGACTCCACTGCGATCCCAATGGCCATGGTGATTAAATCAGGATGCAGAGGTTCTGCCACTGTTTTGCGCATGTTCAAAAAAGTCAACTTCAGTCTGCGACCAGTCACCTTGCACATCCTTGGGTTCCTCACTGCGTCTCTGCTGCGTCCATGGTGACATTTCTGTGTCCTGTGCTGTAGCAAGGGTGCAGTAAAGTCGCAATAAGGTCGCGAGGTATGTATGAGGGGGGCTATAAAAATTGACAAACAAAGAGTAAGTTCTCTAGGAAATATTCCAGGAAGTTCACATTTGAAGTTCATTAAATTTGGTCCAAGGGTTGCTGAGATCCTGCTGTGGATGGAATGACGGAAGGGCAGATGGATAACATGGCGACTATGTCATATGCTCCCCCAAATTTTTGGGGGGAGCATAAAAAACATGGTATTTTTTTACCTGTGGTAAGTTCATTATAGGCTCTGATTACGACCTCATCAATCACTCTATGTTCAAGGTAATACAACAACTCAAACAGCAGTTTCCACATGCATAAAGTCTGTAAATGGAAGAAAGATTAATCATTAACCCATTACCAAACAACAAATTTTTGGGATGGTCCAAAATTTCCAAATTTAAAGATGTTGCAGACGAAAATTTCAAGTTAAGGAAATCTAAAATCTTTGAGTCTGTTTTTGGTAGATCTACTAGAAAACATTGTGGGAAATGAAGAAATTGCTTGTCACAAGCAATTTCTTCCTTTTCCACAATATTTTCCAAAGCCATTTTCATTTGGGGAGTCAAAAAGAGTCAATGTGTGGTAATGGGTTAACTCCTCATCAGACTGATGGAATTTTTTAGACTGGTCACTGGTCTAAATTCAAAGATGTTGCAGACAACAATTTCAAGTGACTGATTCTTTACATTTTTGTGTCTTTGTTGTTAGAGGGAAATGAAGATTTTTATTTTCACAAGCAATTTCTTCATTTTCCACAATGTTTTCCAAAAGCCTTTATGTTAACTTACAGGTTATCAAAAAGGGTTTAACCCTTTCCCAAACGACAAAATTTAAGGGTGGTCCAATTTGAAAACAGTTACAAATGACAAAATGGATGTTATTTAAGATATAATTTGTGTAAAATATGGCATAGAAAACATTGAGACAAAAGGAGAAACTGCTGGTTATCAGCAGTTTCTTCTTTTGTTTCAATGTTTTCCCAAGCCTTTTCTATTAGGGACGTCAAAACCAGGTCTTGTTTGGGAAAGGGTTAAATCACTAAAAGGCGTCTTTAAGTGGGAATGCAGTGATTTTTTTCCTTAAAAAAGGTCATTATTGGGGCCCCTTCCCCCTCTCTGAGGAATATACTTTTCCTCCCATTTCAGATAAATTTCCCCTCCTGGAACTAGATTTTTTTTGTAGCAAAGAAAAATCGAAATCATATTTAGATTCTATGCATCTCTAACAGTTACAGTTCTAATGGTTGTTTGAACTGTTGAATGTCCCATTATGTTATACAAGAAAGCTACATGCTTTTACTCATTTGAGAGTATAAGCATCTATTGAAATTTCCCACTTTTGGGCGTTCACAAGCAAATTTTCCACCACCTATGGGCCCTGACCCCCTTCCCCAAAAATTGAAAATAAACACTGGAATGGGTTAACTCTTTCCGAAACAGCAGACTGTATTTTCGCATTGAGGTCGAGTTGAGAAAGCCAAATATACAGGTAACTTACTGTACGGGGTCCCTAATGACTTATGGGTACGAGTCGGGTTTGGGCCGTTTCGGCACTAAATGTTACGCAGCTTACCGCCTCACTGTTGTCAAATTTTGCCAGTCTGAATATTTCTGCTTTAACTTTTGAAGTTCCATTACAATGTAGAACCTTGCATAATAGTTCAATAGCTTCTCTAACGTTCGACATTTTCATCGATTTTGTAAAATCGATTCTGTAATGGGCGGGGAACCATTTGCGTTTTCGATTAGGATTGGTCAGGCAGGAAATGAAAACTCCAATCTAAATTACAGTTGAATGAAATGTAATAAAATATGTTGAGTGTGTATCTGATAATTTAGATATACATTTTTCGTTCATTTTAAGAAAAAAACTGTGCATTTTCTTAAAAAGTTCGTGAATATTTGGCTGACCTAAAAACATTAGAGTAATCTAGTCGAAAAAGATAACATTTGGAAAACCCAGACTTTTAACTTTCACTTTGAAAAAAATGTAAGCAACTGACTGTTTTCGGTTTTTTATTCTTATGTTGTAAAGGTATTGTAATAGTGTTGCGGATACTCATTTGAATCGTCTGGTTAGGTTAACATTTAAAGATATACCGTACGACATACGAAAGGGGGGGTTCGTTTTCCTAGTTTTATACAATTTTTACTGAATTTCTGCATGAAAATGAACAATCACGCTACAGAGGGGAGTTCTTTCGAATCCCCCGAACCCCCTCTGGATCCGCCACTGTAGAAAGGCTTACAGTTTTATTAACTTTAATGACCATAGTTACTTTACCCTAAATTCTAATCCGAGTTTTCTCTAACGAAATTCGCTCTTTGATATGTTGATGTCGCTCATTTACATCAGAGGGCAATTCCATGGGCGGCACGAAATTCCCAAATCTACCCAAATCTACCCAAATCTACCCAAATCTTACCCAAATCTACCCAAATCTAACCCAAATCTACCCAAATCTACCCATATCTTATCCAAATCAAGCAAACTGTTCGATATATTTCAGTTTTTAGTTACAGAAAAAAAGAAAACAAATGTTTCTTAACAATAATATCGTCGGTGTTAAAGCAAAACGTGATCAGTTTCTCAACATTTTGATTTTTAGATATTCGCTAAGGTCTCTTTAAGCGTGACAGGTCAGAGTGTTAAGGACATATTTCCGTATTGTGGCCCCAGATCTATTATGTGTCATGCACGGATCCTGATTTTTTCCCTGTGTTTTCTGGGTGGCCGACTGCCTTGGCGCAAGAAAAACACAAATTCTCAAGTTCGAGGGAAGCACAACCTTGGGTCCACGTATTGGTGTAAATTATAAAAGCTGTGACAAATTACTCGATCTAATCCAGGTTGAGAAGTTTGTGATATCATCGTTACAACAGTTAATCCGATATGATTGTCAGAATAATTTATCCTTTTCCCCAAATGAACCCAGTTTTATGTGCCTTACAGAAAACAATAACAACAAAACAAAGACAAACTCTGAGGCAAGAGACCAAAATGCTGATAACCGGCATTTTCATATTTTGCCTCAATATTGTCTTCGTTATATAAGAATTCTTACTTTGCTCAGGACAATTCTAGAACTACAATAGATCTAGATCTAATTCCACAAAAATTAATTTCCACAAATACAGAACATAATTTATTATGATCATATAAATTTCGGGAATATGTTCGAAATAGTCTCATTAGATTTGGGTAGATTTGGGTAAGATTTGGGTAGATTTGGGTTAGATTTGGGTAGATTTGGGTAGATTTGGGTAAGATTTGGGTAGATTTGGGTAGATTTGGGAGTTTCGTGCTGCCGCAATTCCATTGAAAAACAAAGAAAAGTTTGACACAAGTTGTGGCGCTTTGTTTACCGTCCAATCCTAAACGCTATCCTTAAAACTAAAAGGTATTATACCAATTAATGAACCATTTATTGTCATGCCTGATGAAATATTTAAGTCTAAAAAGTATTTCTAAAAGGTTTATAGGCAATGTTTTGCAACAACCCTCACCTGAACAGCCATTGTTTACAATGACCTACTTTCCTTTGTTTTTGAATGGTCATGCGCTCCGGTGTAATTGAGCGACACCAACATTTCAAAGAGCAAATTCATGGAATTTCCTCAGAGAAAACTCAGAGTAACTCTACCCCCTCTAATTGCAATAATGTAACCTAAACCTTTAGTTTTTGACCTTTGATCTGGGTTTCGGTTACAATTCTTTCCTATTTGTTGCAATGGAGCAGGTGCTGGAGTGATTCACTCCAGCATGTTAAGCATAGTCAAACTTCAAAATAAAGCTATGTAATCAACGGTGGATCAAGAATTCATGTCAGGGGGGTTCAAATATACAAATAGGGGTTCGTTTTCTTAGTATTACATAATTTCTGCATGAAAATGAAATAATCTGGCTACAGAGGGGGATTCGTTTGGGTGGACTCGTAACCACGAACCAAAACCCATCATCAAGTTTGTGGCTACAATATCGCAGCTATACCCCCCTCTTATCTGTAGTCCCATTTATAAGCAATGATATGTTTTTCACTCATCTGGAATTGCTTTTATTAACTCTTTTTCATGCTACTGTCTGGTGAAAGACCACCATTAGGCATTTATGATAATGACAAAGATACATACATGTAGATCTACCTCTGTAAAGAGATTTTCTGAGATAGATCTGTCACTATTAACGGTAAACCCTTTCCCAAACAAGACCTGGTTTTGACGTACCTAATAGAAAAGGCTTGGGAAAACATTGAAACAAAAGAAGAAACTGCTGATAACCAGCAGTTTCTCCTTTTGTCTCAATATTTTCTATGCCATATTTTACACAAATCCTATTTTAAATAACACCCATATTGTCATTTGTAGAAGTTTTTGAAGTGGATCATCCGAAAATTTTGCTGTTTGGGAATGGGTTAATTAAAATAATCTGAGTCTTAAAATCTCTGATTTATGAGAGACATCCAAATATCAAAGAGCAAACTTTGCATCAGAGAAGACTTGGATTATGTTAAAATTAACCCTTTCCCAAACGGCAAATTTACAAAATTTCCCTTTCAAAAGCTGCTGCAGGCGACAAATGGACACTGTTTAAGATAGAATTTGTGTATAATTTAACACAGAAAATATTGAGACAAAAGGAGAAACTGCTGGTTATCAGCAGTTACTTCTTTTGTCTCAATGTTTTCCCAAGCCTTTTCTATCAGGGACGTCAAAAGCAGGCCTTGTTTGGGAAAGGGTTAATTCAGATTGAGTAGTCAATATATTGATTGACACCAATATTGAATAATTTTCAAATTCTAGCCAGACAGCCGCTGAAGAGTTATAAAAATGGAAATGGATGTAACAGAATACGAAAATGATTTTGGAGAAGGAACAGCTGGGCCTGTTAATGAAGAAGATGGTGAGGATGGTTTTGTGGATGAACATGGTACATACAGAAGTAGGGATGGTCAGGGTGAAGTGTTACTGTGTTATAATAAATTGATAAATAAAATACCAGCTGCAGATTGGATACAGGCCCATTTACCTTCCAGTATTAACAGGTGGGTGGACTTTCTTAAATCTATTCTTTCCCAAACAAGATTTGACATGTATACAGTTGTTTAGGCAGTAGAGGATAGCTTACCAAATTGTCGTTACATACATTTTTAGCTCACCTGAGCACGAAGTGCTCAAGGTGAGCTATTGTGGTCGCTTTTTGTCCGTCGGCGTCTGTCCGTCCGTCTGTCCGTCCGTCCGTCTGTCCACAATTTATTGTTAACACTCTAGCATCCACAAATATTGACCAATCTTAACCAAACTTGGTCAAAACATGTATGACCATAAGTTCTCGGATGAGTTCGATTTTGGGTCAGATCGGACCAGGAAGTCAGGAGTTATGTGCCCTTGAACGTCAAAAATAACTACTTTTAAGTTGTTACCACTCTAGCATCTACAAATATTGATCAATCAAGACAAAACTTGGACATAATGTTTGAGACAGTTAGTTCTCGGATGAGTTCGATTTTGGGTGAGATCGGACCAGGAAGTCAGGAGTTATGTGCCCTTGAACGTCAAAAATAGCTACTTTTTAAGTTGTAAACACTCTTGCATCTACAAATATTGATCAATCAAGACAAAACTTGGGCATAATGTTGGAGACCATAAGATCTTGTATGAATCCAATTTTCAGTCTGATCGGATCAGAAAGACAAGAGTTATGTGCCCTTGAATTCAACAAAATTGCCATTTTAGGCTGTTTTCGACCTTGTTTACCCTCTAGAATCTACAACTATGAATCAATCAAGACAAAACTTAGACACAATGTTTTGGACCCTAAGATCTTACATGAGTTCGATTTTCAGTCTGATTGGTATAGAAAGTAAAGAGTTATGTGCCCTTGAATTTGACAAAATTGCCATTTTCGGCCGTTTTCGACCTTGTTTACCCTCTAGAATCTACAACTATGAATCAATCAAGACAAAACTTAGACACAATGTTGGAGATTATAAGATCTTTGATCATTTCGATTTTCAGTCTGATCTGATCAGAAAGTTGAGAGTTACTTGCCCTTGAATTTGACAAAATTGCCTTTTTCGGCTGTTTTCGACCTTGTTTACACTCTAAAATTTACAATCATTAATCAATCAACACAAAACTTGGACACAATGTTGGGCACCATTAGATCTCGGATGAGTTCGATTTTCACAACGTTATTGACCATAAGTTTGTTTTCAGTCGTAAATATTAATTTAATTGAACAAAATTGTGGCTCATATATGGTTCAGGTGAGCGATATAGGACCATCATGGTCCTCTTGTTATTTCAACCGATAACCTTTGTTGTTTAGTACCAATTGGTAGATAAACATGTATTTTTGTCATAGAAACCCATACCCGAGCACAAATATCATTATCTGCTAGATGAATGTGGGACGTTTTGGCCACGGACGTTTTGGCCAAGGACGTTTTGGGCACGGACGTTTTGACCAAGAACGTTTTGGCCAAGGACTTTTTGGCCAAGGACGTTTTGGCCAAGGACTTTTTGGCCAAGGATGTTTTGGCCAAGGACTTTTTGGCCAAGGACGTTTTGGCCAAGGACTTTTTGGCTAAGGACGTTTTGGTCAAGGACTTTTTGGCCAAGGACGTTTTGGCCACGGACGTTTTGACCAAGGACGTTTTGGCCAAGGACTTTTTGGCCAAGGACGTTTTGGCCAAGGACTTTTTGGCCAAGGACGTTTTGGCCAAGGACTTTTTGGCCAAGGACGTTTTGGCCAGCCTTATTGGAAAAACGGACGTTTTGGTCAAGATCAACTTATACTTTTTGCTAAATAAATGTAATTTTTAACTAATTTGATTATTTGAATAGAAATTACCTACTTAATTAATGAAAGTTGTCGATTTAGCATGATAATCAATGATGAGTCTATATAAATTGAATTTGGCCAAAATGTCCGTTTTTCAATAATTTTGGCCAAAACGTCCGTGGCCAAAACGCCCGTCCTCCCTGCCAGATAGACCCTTTCTGCTGACAGTACTAATTAGGTCAGTACTTAGCGGATTGCTTCCGATAATAATGGGTCGGTAGATGAGGGGATGTCTCACAACGACCACGACAGCTTTAGGTCTCTGAATAAGCTGTTGCTAATCAAGTATGGTCCAACTATGCTTTCTGATGGGACTCGAGCAGCTCAAAGTCGATTGAAATAATGGGGGAAAAAGACTAAGGCTACCATAGCTTGAAAGCAATGTGGAGAAGTAGAAAATCAACAATTTGGTTGGTTACATACTTCATACACATCTACAGATCCTACCGAGGAGATGTACTTTTCAAGAAAAGTAACTCTACCACTTTTATTTTTTGAGTTAACACCCCTTTTATTTTTAACTTCAAGTATTGGACTGGGCTATATATCATAGACTTATGCACCATTATGCTTTACTGCCATGAATCCAGGATTTCTGTGAAGGGGGTTCGAATATACAGTTAAGGGTTTTATTTTGTTTTCCTAGTGCATGTACGACACAATTTTGACTGAATTTCTGCATTAAAATGAAAGAACCAAGCTGCAGAGGGTGGTTCATTTTCAAACGAAATTGTCAAGACCCCCCTCCCCTGGATCCGCCACTGCTTTAAGCCAGATATTTCAAACTTCATACACCTGTAGATCACTTTGTACAGAAGTTCCATTTGCAAAAATCATAACTCGAGTAGGCTAGTCCACGGTTGATAATCACGTGACTCAGAATTTAAAGAAATCAATATTTGTGTAAATAGGCTTACTTGACCAATTTGAATTCGGTTTGAAGCAAAGAAGGTGGGGGAAATGCCAGGAATAAGCTGGACATTGCGAATTTTAGAAAAATCTACTGATAAAAAAGTTATTGAAGATCAACCAATACATTGGTTGATCTTCAATAAGTTTTTTATCAGACGATTTTTTCAAAAATACCCCCACGTTTCTCTAATGCGTGACGTCTTTTCGAATTGTTGTATCACGTGATTAATCCACCGTGTAGTCTCTGATTTACCGTGCGCTAACTTATCTCATCTTATTAGATGTGGCTAGGATTTGAAATTTTAAATCAACTTTCTCTTAATTCTCATTCAAAGTATAAATCTGTCACAAGAAAAAGAGCAGCGGTGTGGGGCTGAGCCCCAATCATACAATTACCGGTAACATATTTTTGCATGTACATGTAGTCTCTTGACAACCATCTGGCCGTATTCTTCTGTCAATACTTTCTATGCTATGTGATGTTAGTTTTTAGCTCCACTGGCCGAATTCCAGCGAGCTATTGTCATGGCGTTGTGTCCGTCGTTCGTCTGTAGTTGCGTGCTTGCATCCGTTCGTGTGTCCGTTGACTTTTTTATTTTAAAATCTTCTCCTCTCAAACCGGTTTGCCAATTTTGACCAAACTTTGCAGGAATGTTCCTTCGGTGACCCTTTAATTAAATTGTTCAAAGAATTTTGATCGGTCCATAAATGTGGGTCATGCAGGGCGGGGCTTATCAGACTTAGAGAAATCACAGAATGATCCTTACAAAATCAACCATTTGGCCAATTTTTGACCAAACTTGGCAGAAATATACATTGATGACTCTTTACTTAAATTGTCAGTGACATTTTGATTGGTCCATAAATGTTGGCGTGGCAGGGCGGGCCTTGTCAGACTTGGAGAAATTACAAAATAATTCTTTGAAAATATTCTCCTCTCAAACCAATGGGCCAATTTTGACCAAACTTTGCAGAAATGCTCCTTGGGTGACCCTTTACTTAAATTGTCCGTGAAATCTTTTATTTGTCCATAAATTTGGGCGGGGCTTATCAGAATTAGAGAAATCACAAAATGATTCTTTATAAATCAACCAAAGGGCCAATGTAGACCAATTTTGGCACGCCGCAGTAATGTTCCTTGGAAGGCCTTTACTTGAATTGTTTGTGGAATTTTGTTTGGTCCATTAATGTGGGCGTGGCATGGTGGGGCTACCAGAATGGGAGAAATCACCAAATAAATCTTTAAAAACAACCATTGGCCCGTGGGTCAATTTAGTACAAACTTTGCAGAAATGGGTAGTCCTTTACTTACATTGTTAGTGAAACTTTGATTGGTCTATAAATGTTCCTTGGGTGACCCTTTTCGAGATTTGGCAATGTGAGGTTTACAAGGAAATCATGAGATAATTCGTTTACTTTAAAAGTCAGTGGATCGATACAGGCCTTCTTTGGCCTCTTGTTTATGCCCCCCCCCCCCCGTATCTAAAAATGACTCATCTAAAACAGATCTTGTTTCAGTTTACAACACATTTGAATTGTAAAAAGCCAGTGTAATTGTTTTATTCACTTTTTCAGAATAAGTAGCGGTATACAGTGGGTGCATGTGGCTCGACCTTTAAATGAAGAAAGGGTTACATATCGTGAAAAAAGGGATTTAAAGGGACTCATGTTGTCGTGGGAACAGGTTTTAAAATCCGGACGACCAATCACCTTTCAGCTGATTCTAGAACTCGCCAGAAATCACAGAGCGACCGCCGGAAAATGGATGTTTTTTGCAGAAACTGGAGCTAAAATTGATTTGTTGTGGCAAAAAATTGCAATAAGTGTAGTTGAAGACGTGAGTGCTCCTTTTAACAGCGCCAAAGTGAGCACCAGCCCAGACGAAAGACATGTTGTTTGTATCTATAATTATGACTTCACGAACACAGATCAGGTAATGCAACTAGAACAGGCTATCAGGAATGTTGGTATAAAGTGTATGTTACAATATAAGCCTGACGTTTACACATATCTAGGTGTTTACAAGAAAAATCCTTGGGGATTAAAACCAACAATTATGAAAAGTGATTATAACATTATGAGTGGAACATCTATCATTACTTCAGATGTAATGCAGGTCTAACCATTTGTTCCCCAAACATGTCCTAGCTAATCATTAAAGCAAAACGAAGTAAATCGTTGGTGTTAATGCAAAACCCCGTATGCCATTTTTTAGGAAAATCTTAGGTTGGGAGAATAAATCTTAAAAACTTTTCCGAAACTGAAAGGTCTTACTTGACATTTGGACATATTGTTGGAGGTCCACATATAATGTGTCATTTATACTGATAAGTCAAAATATAGCAAAACCTGCAAGAATTGTCAAAACTGGACATCCAAGGTTTTACTTTGAAAATTGAAAAAAATATCGACATACAAGGTTTTGCATTTACAACGACGAAATGCAGAAATACAAGTTTTATACACCAAGAAATGTTATTGTTGTCGTATGTATGTTACATGATTGTATTGTCTATCGGTTATAACTGTAGACTTGTATTGTCCAGCAAGATTAACCCGGGATATCTGCATATGTAATGACCCCACTTCGGCAATGTTTTGTTAAGACGCTCAACTAACGGACTTGGCACACGAAAATTAAGTTGTCCCGGGTTAACCTTGTTGGATAATATACAAACACTATACTGCTTGTTGATAAAAATGGCCCAACAAAAACCCTTTCTCTTTCGAGAATAAATAAGTTAGGACATTAATTCGCTCGTATAGCTCACGATAAATGGTTTGATAAATGTTTAAACTATGTATTTGTTTTTAGTGTTTGTATACAAGTCTACAGTTATAACCGATAGACTATACAATATGATATCAACTTGCTGCTTATGCTTATCTTAAAAGTGTTTAGAAGAAAAATCCTTTGGGACTAAGATCCAACATTATGAAAAGTGATTTAAACTTTTTTAGTTATCCTTACATCGAATTGTAATGGACATTTTAACTCTTTAACAAATATGTCCTGGTTTTAAACCTAATATTTGTATTAGGAATGTTTTACAAAGCATCAAGAGAAAAGAAGATTCTGACATCCATCATTTTCTTCTTTTCTCTTAATACTTTCATTGCTATAGGCCCTAAAGCAGAGTGGCTATACCATATCACTTTTTGGAAATATACACATGTTCGCTTCAATGTAGGGTTTTCCCCCTAATTTCTCGGCTTAATCTCAGCGGATTTTGATGATATAAATAGGGAACGATTTTATCCAGTAAACAGTGACGTAATTTCGGATAAACAAACAGCATTTCGTTTGGTGTGTTATGAATTCCCGTAACCACGGCTTGATTCAAGCCGTAGTTACGAGACTTTATAACAACACCGACGGTCTATCAAAACATAACGGAGAACCTAGTCTATTTTCAGCACAAAATTAATTGCTATTGCGCGTATGCGCCTTTGATAGTGCTCTTTTCAATTCTCACCCACATATCACCAAGCACTGGGGATTTTTAGCTCACATGAGCACGAAGTGCTCAAGGTGAGCTATTGTGGTCACTCAATGTCCGTCGTCCGTCCGTCCGTCTGTCCGTCTGTCAACAATTTGGTGTTTACAATCTAGCATCCACAAAAGTTGGCCAATCTTGATCAAACTTGGTCAAAGCAAGTATGAGCATAAGTTCTCGAATGAGCTCGATTATGGGCCTGATCGGACTAGAATGTTCGGAGTTATCTGCCCTTGAATGTTAAAAAATGCTGTTTTTAACTTTGTTTACACTCTAGCATCTACAATTATTGACCAATCAAGGCAAAACTTGGACATAATGTCGGAGACCATAAGATCTCATATGAGTTTAATTTTCAGTCTGATCTGACCAGAAAGACGAGAGTTATGAGCCCTTGAATTTGACAAAATTGCCATTTTCGGCTGTTTTCGACCTTGTTTACACTCTAGAATCTACAATTATTGATCAAGCAAGACAAAACTTGGACATAATGTTGGAGACCATAAGATCTCATATGAGTTTGATTTTCAGTCTGATCTGACTAGAAAGACGAGAGTTGTGTGCCCTTGAATTTGACAAAATTGCCGTTTTCGGCTGTTTTCAACCTTGTTTACACTCTAGAATCTACAATTATTGATCAAGCAAGACAAAACTTGGACACACTGTTGGGGACCATAAGATTTCGGATGACTTCGATTTTCAGTCTGGTCTGTATAGAATGTCAAGAGTTATGTGCCCTTGAATTTGACAAAATTGCCGTTTTCGGCTGTTTTGGACCTTGTTTACACTCCAGCATCTACAATTATTGATCAATCAAGACAAAACTCGGACAAAATGTTGGATACCATAAGATCGAAGGAGTTTGACTTTCGGTCTGATTGATATAGAAAGACCAGAGTTATGTGCCCTTGAATTTTACAAAATTGATGTTTTCGGCTGTTTTCAACCTCGTTTATACTCTAGAATCTACAATTTTTGATCAATCAAGACTTTACTTGGACACATCAGTAGAGACAATAAGATTTCGGATGAGTTTGATTTTCAGTCTGATCTGCTCTGAAAATCGAGAGTTATGTGCCCTTGAATTTGACAAAATTACCGTTTTCAGCTGTTTTCGACCTTGTTTACTCTCTAGAATCTACAATTATTGATCAAACGAGACAAAACTTGGACACATTGTTGGGGACCATAAGATTTCAAATGAGTTCGATTTCCAGTCTGATATGGTCAGAAAGTCGAGAGTTATGTGCCCTTGAATTTGACAAAATTGCTGTTTTTGACTGTTTTCAACCTTGTTTACACTCTAGAATCTACGATTATTGATCAACCAAGACAAAACTTTCACACTATGCTGCTGATTATAAGACCTTACATGAGTTTGAATTTTACTCCAATAGAATGAGAAAGTGGGCAGTCATGCATGTGCCCTTAAATCTGACAAAATTGCTGTTTCGACTCTAACAACCACAAATAATGAACAATCAAGACAAAATTTGGTTTATGATGTTAATAACGATAAGATCTTGGATTAATGAATTTTAGAATAATCAGAATAGAATTTGCTCAGTTATCTGCCTTTCAAAGTTTACTCTAACAACCTCAAATAGTGACTGATCAAGACAAAACTTGACACAATGTTATTAACCATAAGTTTGTTTTCAGTCTTAAAGTCTTAAATTTCAACTTAATTAAACAAAACCGTGGCTCATATCATTTTGGTTCAGGTGAGCGATATAGGACCATCATGGTCCTCTTGTTCAAACATTCAAGCGCTATTTTCACGACATAATATTTATGTACTTGTTTCCCACTTTTTCGAGTGCACTGAAAAATGTTTGTGTTTGAATGTTGAAATAACCACAGGGTTTGATATAGAGTGAGGTAAAACCCGGGATGACTCTAAAAGACGCACACGATGCACTTTATTTCTTGAAAATCCGTTAGGTATAAGCTGAGAAACAAGACAAAATGTACCTCGTCGAGATTTGAAGGTTTTTATTTAATGCCCCCCCCCCCTCCCCAAAAAAAAGACATGGGATTGCCACCCTATATAGTATACACGTTTTATACATACCAGGTACAAGGCCGGATCTAGAGTTGGTAGGGGTCCGGAAACCCTGGCATTGGCCAAAAATCAAATTTTTGACTATATAACATACATGCGAGTATTTAACACATTTAAAGCCATTATTTGGGCTTGGACCCCCTTGAAAAAATCTTTGGGCTTGGACCCCCCTGGAAAAAATCCTGGATCCGCCCTTGCAGGTATATAATAAACACTTTCCCAAACAAGATATGCTTTTGAAGACCCTGAGAAAATATGCCTGGAAACAACATTGAGACAAAAGAAAAATAATGATGATCAACATTTTCTTCTTTTGCCTCAATGCTTTCTGAGCTGTATTAGTCACAGATCATATCTTTCAGAACCATCATTGGGAAATGGTTTAGAAAAGATAGTAAAATGCAAATGCATCGAAATTCCCTATTAATGTCTGGTTAACCGTTTCCAAGACAAGACCTGGTGTTGACGTCCTTAATTGAGAATGCTAGGGAAAACATTGAAAAGAAATAGAAGAAAATGTCGATAACCAGCCTTTTCTCATTTTGTCACAATAGTTTCTGTGTTATATTCTTCACAAAACTTATCTTTATTCCCATTCATTTGTTGTCTGCAACAGCTTTCAAATTCGGAGAGTACACATATTTTTAAGACATTCTTTCAGAAGAGCTGAACATTTTGAACTATCGAAATTAAAGAAGATAGTGCTGTTTGCCAGTATTTGAACGCCAATCTTAATGGCCGTATGCATCATTAAAGGGACCCATGCTACATGAAGGTTTTCGGACATGTAAATCGGTAAAAATCTATTCAAGACATCGTATGGAATGGCCAACTTGCAATGGTTGATTATTTCTAGGGAAATTTCAAATAAAATTCTAGCCATAAATCAAATCTGTATAATCAACTTACCCGCACTTTATATTTGTAGTACCAATTATGAGAAACTAGACATTGATTGATAATGAAAACCTTGGTACTAACGCTAAAATTCCTTTCTATATGACCGAAGATAATGCAATGCGCCACATTTACCGTGCTAAACCAATCTCAAACAAACGCGGCACTTGGCAAAATACATGTTAGTTTTTAGCTCACCTGAGCACGAAGTGCTCAAGGTGAGCTATTGTGGTCGCTTTTTGTCCGTCGGCGTCCGTCTGTCCGTCCGTCTGTCTGTCTGTCCGTCTGTTCACATTTTGTTGTTACCACTCTAGCGCCCACAAATCTTAACCAAACTTGGTCAAAACATGTATGACCATACGTTCTCGGATGAGTTCGATTTTGAGTCAGATCGGACAAGGAAGTCCAGAGTTATGTGCCCTTGAATGTCAAAATGGCTAGTTTTGACTTTGTTACCACTCTAGCTTCTACAAATATTGACCAATCTTAAGCAAACTTAGTCAAAATATGTATGACTATAAGTTTTCAGATGAGTTCAATTTTGAGTCAGATCGGACCAGGAAGTCTGGAGTTATGTGCCCTTGAATGTCGAAAATGGCTAGTTTCGACTTTGTTACCACTCTAGCATCTACAAATATTGACCAATCTTAAGCAAACTTGGTCAAAATATGTATGACCATAAGTTCTCGGATGAGTTCGATTTTGAGTCAAATCAGACGAGGAAGTCTGGAGTTATGTGCCCTTGAACATCAAAAATGGCTAGTTTTGACTTTGTTACCACTCTAGCATCTACAAACATTAACCGATCAAAACAAAACTTTGCAACAATGTTGTTCAGATCGGACATGGAAATCCGGAATTATGTGCCCTTGAACATCAAAAATGGCTAGTTTTGACTTTGTTACCACTCGTGCATCGACAAATATTGACCAATCAAGACAAAACTTTGCCACAATGTTGGTAACCATAAAATCTTGGATGACTTCGATTTCCAGTGTGATTGAAGTAGGAAGTCTGGAGTTATGTGCCCTTGAATTTGACAAACTTGCTGATTTCGACTTTGTTTACACTGTAGCATCTACATTTATTGACTAATCAAGACAAAACTTAGACACAATGTTGGTGGCCATAAGATCCTGTATGAGTGAAACTTTCAGCTTGATTTGACTAGAAAAACCAGAGTTATTGGCCCTTGAATTTCACAAAATTACACTTTTCGACTTTATTTTCACTCTAACAATATATCGACCAATCAAAGAAATAATTGGACATAATGTTGAGGAGAATACTTTTATCAGAACAGAGTTTTGTGCCCTTGACTGTGTTATTTTTATACGCCCGTCGAAGACGGAACGTATTATGGGATCACCCGTGACGTCCGGCGTCCGGGCGTCCGGCGGCCTCCACTTCTTTGTCCGGAGCATAACTCTGTCACCTTAAGTCCGATTGACTTTAAACTTGGCAGTTATATTCTTCTCATCATTACGGAGTGCAGTGCACAAGAACCATAATTCTACCTGGCTTATTTTTTGAGTTATTGCCCTTTGTTGTTTTTCATACTTGAATCTTGTCCGGAGTATATCTCTAAAAGTATAATAGCTAGGATCATGAAACTTCATGGGTGTAAAGATCTCACGAAGGGGGGGGGGGGGGGGGTGCAGTGCACAAGAACCATAACTCTACCTGGCTTATTTTTTTAGTTATTGCCCTTTGTCGTTTTTCATACTTGAATCTTGTCCGGAGTATATCTCTAAATGTATAATAGCTAGGTTCATGAAACTTCATGGGTGTATAGATCTCACAAAGGGGAGTGCAGTGCACAAGAACCATAACTCTACCTGGCTTATTTTTTGAGTTATTTCCCTTTGTTGTTTTTCATACTTGAATCTTGTCCGGAGTATATCTCTAAAAGTATAATAGCTAGGATCATGAAACTTCATGGGTGTATAGATCTCACAAAGGGGGGGGGGGGTGCAGTGCAAAAGAACCATAATTCTAGCTGGTCTATTTTTTTAGTTATTGCCCTTTGTCATTTTTCATACTTCATTTTTGTCCAGGGCATATCTCGAAAAGTATAATATCTAGGACCATAAAACTTTTACCAATCTGCTCCCCCTGTCGACATAAAGCAGTGTTACGGGCGTATCTTGTGACAGTTTGACACCTTGTTCCACTTTGTTTTTACTGTAACAGCCACAAATATTGATCATTCAATATTATGAAAGCAGTTTTCAGCTGGATCATAATCTCACATCTTAAATTATGTGCTCTTGAACTTGACAACATTCTGACTTTCTTTCTATCTAGGTTCAGGTGAGCGATTAAGGACCATCATGGTCCTCTTGTTTTCACAGGTTGCCGATGAGGTGTCTCTGAAACTTCTGTTTGAGAAAATACATACGCAGATCTATTCTTTTTATCAAAATTGGCTGATTTAATTGGACTTTATTTTCTAAAATATGTGTTGATTTATGGAAACTCGTCCCAATATATTTATCATATCATAGCTTGCATGTACATGTATACATTTTGTATCCTTTCACTTTGGACACATCTAAATCAAAAGGGATGATGACGAATAATTTAATCTGGCTTTCAGTATTAAAATTCTCTTTAACATGAGGAAAGAGAGAATATGTTGATAACTGATTTTCATAATTTTCTACAATATTTCCCCAAGTTTTAACACTTAGGTCCGCTATAAACTTTAACCCTTTCCCAAACAAGACCTGGGCCCGTATTCATCAACGTTTCTAAATTGATTTTCTAAAGTAAAATTACATACCAACCAATCAGAGTGGCCGAGACAAAGACAGACAAATTAATCGGCCATCCTGATTGGTTGTATTGTAATTTTACTGTAGAAATTCAATTTAGAAACGTTGGTGAATACGGGCCCTGGTTTTGACGACCCTATAAGAAAAGGCTTGGGAAAACATTGAAACAAAAGAAGAAACTGCTGATAATCAGCAGTTTCTCCTGTTGTCTCAATATTTTTATGCCTTATTTTACACAAATCCTATCCATTTTGTCATCTGTAGCATTTTTTGAATTGGATCACCCTAAAATTTTATCGTTTGGGAAAGGGTTAAAGCGTCATTGTTTAGGGAAGGGGTATAATCATGTCGTTATCAAAAATTGATATGGGTTGCGCATATCTTAAATTACATGTGTGAAGTTATGGTTTATCGAGGGAAAAGCAAGGTTAATTTCTTTTTTATCCGTTTTCCGTTTCTATCCATGACGGCATTATTTTAGACTGGTTGGATTTGAAAACTAATACCGACGACAAAACCACGGTGGATAAACCAGCGTGACTTTTGGAAACGTTCACACCGAAAATCTTCCGCTTCAAGGTATAATATGATTAATTTCTCGGCTTGTACTCTACGGGTTTTGACGAGATAAAATGCACCGTACCTGCCTTTGAGAGAGCATTTTATTTCCCGATTGTAACTCACTCTGCCTCGAATCCCACGGTTTCTTCAAACATTAAAGCGAAATATTTTTTCCATGCTTTCGCTTGAGTTTTGGAAGAAACCATGGGGTTCGATGCAAATTCGCCATGAATTAATCAGAATTGTACAAAAATGCGAACATGTTGTGTCGCGTGATTCCCCATCGCGTCTCCTCCCGGTCTTCAACACAAGGGATTGTTATGTTAACCCATTACCACACAGTTACTCTTTTTGACTCCCCACAAGAAAATGGATATGGAAAACATTGTGACAAATGAGGAAATTGCTTGTGACAAGCAATTTCTTCATTTCCCACAATATTTTCCATACATAAAGACCTAAAAAAAGTACTAATTCATTCACTTGAAATTGTCGTCTGCATCATCTTCGAATTTGGAACAGTCCAAAATTTTGCCATTTGGTAATAGGTTAAGCCATTTCTCAAACGACATTTTCCTTGCTTGGGGGACAAAAGGTGACATAGATGACAAATTAAATTTGTACTAAGTGTATATTCTTTTATTGTCCAAAACACCGAGAGGAGATGCTGGTCATCAAACGGTTTCTCTCATAGACACGCCCAAGGCATTAGGCCAGTGTTTGAGAAATCTACCATTCGTGTATTAACTCTTTCCCAAACGACAAAAATTTATGGTGATCTGCTTCAAAAACTGTCACAAATGACAAAATGGATGTCATTAAAGATAGGATTTGTGTAAAATATGACACAGAAAATATTGAGACAAAAGGAGAAACTACTGGTTATCAGCAGTTTCTTCTTTTGTTTTAATATTTTCCCTAATCCGAGTACTCTCTGATGGAAATTAGCTCTTTCACGGCCGCTTATCTACTAAATCACAACATTTTGTTGTGTATGAAAAAAAGTTTAGAGGATATCCGGTTGGCAGTTAGAGGAGCCGACAAATTGGCGGGTGAAAGGTGAGTCTCGTCTTTTAATCGAAATGTTCTTGTTTCTAGCTCGAAAATCAAAAATCGGAGAATGTCATACAACCCTTTATTCATTTTCACATATTTGTGAGCCCCATCCAAACCCTGATTCCCAGAGATTGAACGGAAATTCATTTTCTCCCGTTGCAAGGGTAGCCCCAATATTGACATTTCGTCAATCCTGATGAGCGTTTGTCCACTTTCTGAGGATGAATGGTCCAAAACCTGTGTGTATTATAAAATAGTTATATGTAAATTACATCGTGCAAACAATATTTTAATAACTTACTGTCGATCTTTGAAGAAAATCAGTTCTTCCGGTCAGTTTGTGCGTTAGAGGATAGGTTGTGAGTAAGAGGATATGTTGTGATTTAGAAGACAGAATGCATTCATCGCATTTAATACCATTTGTCATTGTTTATATGCGAATTAAGCCAAACCGAAATACTCTATGTTTGAACAGTTTGAACAGTTTATTAAGGTCACTCAGCACAAAAATACATGTGATATGAGGTACAAATAAACATTATCAGATGGAAAAATAGATACCAGGCTGTAAATATTGGTTGAATGATGTGTTAGAATGAGTTTATATTGTTAGTAATATATTTTGTTGTGAGAACTAGAGAATTGTTATCATCTATCAATATGATTTGTCCAAAATAAACAAAAGGAAGTTTAGAATAGATGTTGAGTAAGGATTTCTGAGGACTTTTTTGATAGAAGAGCCGACTATGAGTCAGGTGGGCTTTTAACAGTGTTTAAAATGCTGATAAGGAATTTCGTTACCTTTTTGATTTTTCCCAAATTATCATTATTCATAATATTTCTGAAGGTGAAAATGCTTGGATTCTTTAACAGTGACTTATTTATTGTTTGTAATCTTATGTTTTGGAAGAAGGAACATTTGAAAAGATAGTGGAATTCGTCGCCTATTTCATGTGAATTACAAAGTTGACATTTCCTCTCATTTCTTGCTATACCTAACCAACGCCCTTTTTCAATTGGCATGTGGTTATTGCATAATCGAAAATTTATCATGGCTTGAAGTTGTTTTCCGTACAGCGTGCTATAAAAGCTTTCATACTTATGATCAGTTTTGTAAATGCGATAATTAGTACATTTTGTTGAGCTAGAAATATCATTATTCCACGTTTGCTTATATTGGTCCTTTAATGTGTTTTGGATTTTATTGGCTAATAATTTCTTTGATCCATTAAAGATCTGATTATTCCATACATAACTTAAACCACAACTATCTAGACTACTTTTGATAAAACTGAACCATTTCATTTCAAAATTTCTGCGACTACAGTAGTTAAACATGAATTTATATATACTTGACGATAATTTCTTATCATTTGATAATAATTCGAACCAATATCCAATAGCTCTTTTATGTATCTGTATTGAGAGTGGGTAGCGTCCAAGTTCCCCATAAATCATAACATTTGGTGTGCTTTTTTTCACATGTAAAATATACTTAAGAAAATCTGTATGCACTTTCTCGATGGAGGACAGATCCCCAAAACCCCATATTTCACAGCCGTACAGAAGTACAGGAACAACAGTGTTATCGAATAGTTTCAGTTGACATTCTAGTGAAAGATCGAGGTTACGAATCTTCTTATTTAAACAAAACATCGCTTTTCTGGCTTGTTCAATAGAGTGTTTCTTTGCGTTGGCGAATGACCTGGTGCTAGAAAAAACTACACCGAGATAGTTGAACTCTTTAACTATTTCAATTAGCTTATCACCTACTTTGATACTTTGTATATTGTTTCCCCTTTTACCGAAAATTAAAATTTTGGTTTTGTCATAATTAATATCGAGTTTCCATCTTTCGCAATAAGTCGAAAATATATTAAGTGAGTTAATTAGATTTTCCTCCGAATTGGCGAACAATACTGTGTCATCTGCATACAACATTACAAAAAGTTTTACGAAAATGTCTAATTCTTCGTTTTCAAAAGTTAAATTTGATGCTCCGTTTTCTTCAAGATAGTTTTCCAAATCATTCAAGTAAAGAGAAAATAATATCGGTGATAGGTTTTCACCTTGTCTGAGACCTCTGTAGCAGTTGAAAAAATCTGATTTATTACCATTCAATGAAATACAGCTTTTTATATTATAATACATGCTTTTAATCACTTTAAGGAAATTACCATTTATGTTATATTTGATTAGTTTACTCCACAGACCGACACGCCAAACAGAATCAAACGCCTTCATAAAATCGATATGTGACATATCTATTTTCAAAGGGTGAGTGAAATGGCATAACGTATTTTTACGCCCAGTAAATTGATACACCAGGGACACAGACCTTTAACATTGTCTGCTTGTCTGCCAATCTGCATGTGATAATTTAAAATGAAAATTTAAGTTAAGAGGGCGTTTGCGCGTTTTCTTTTTAAAATTTCATGCACCTGATATTCTTGTCTGCTAGGCCTACATCTTTTGCTTCGGGAAAGTCAAATATTTAGCCATTTTGGTAATGGGTGAAGTGTTTTCAAAAGTGTTTTCAAAATGACACAATTTTGGACTGCTTTATTTATAAAGAGTTACAGATGTGAGAATTATATGTTTGAGGGCGTAAATATTGAGGGAAGGGCAGATAATCAACAATTTCTTCTTTCTCTCGATGTTTTCTGAAACTATTTTACAAGGGAGTTATAAAATATATCTTGTATGGGACGGGATTTTTGGAGAAATCTTTATGAAGGAAATCGAATTCTCTTGTTCCGTTGCTTTTACATGATGTGTAAATGGGATTCTTTAACCCTTTCTCATACAAGGCATGGTATAACGTACTTATTAGAAAGGGATTGTAAAGTATTGACACAAAAAAAAGAGATTACTGTTAATCAGCAATTTCTCCCGTTGTCTCAGTATTCTCTGTACTACTTCTCTTTATATAAATCATCTTGGTATTAGTATCCATTTGTCGTATGCAGCATTTTTCAAATTGGACCAACCTAAAATGTAGCTGTTTCGGAAAGATTTTTAAAACGTTGGTGGTGTGAAGATATGCCTGTAATCAAACTTTGTAAGATGTATTTGCAATGGTTAAAATATTTACAATAGACTTGTTGTTCCAATGCAGGTATCAGATTTCAACACCTTTCCTCATGTTCCTGGTGTGTCCAGAGTAGGTGACAAACTCACTGTTTTGAAAACTCACTGTTTGAACTGGATACAAGCCGGGTCCCTAAATATATAAAGTAAGTACTGAAAAGTGTTCCAGACTAGTAGACAAACTTAGATCTGTCATCCAAGTATTTTAGTGGCCCTTTATTTTGGAGTATTGAATGATGTTAACGTATACAACCCATCATTAGCACTGAGGGGCCAGAGGCGAAATTTGAAAAGTGCCAGTAATTCCTAAACTGTGTTACATTTCCATTCCAAATACAAACATTAAGCATTTTGAACGGTTTAGAATTTTGAATTAATGCATACTTATGGAAATATTTGACAAAAATGTTCCAAATTACCTCCCTTGTATATGAATATAGAATAAAATAATATTTGTAAATTATTTTCTTCTTGAAGCATAATCTTGAAATCTGGCACGGTGAATCACCTTATGTGAAGTGTATTTACAAGTTTGTGTAATTTGATGCATTTCGTATGGCTAGAAAGTGGTGTTTTTAATGATGGGTCATATACCTTAAGAATCCTACACGCAAAATTGTAGATTCGACAGATTTTGTCTATATTTGTATGAACTTCAAATGGTCATAAATCTTTTTAATTAAGAGAGGTAAAGTGATAATTTTTGTGTCATTGATTTTCTCATGGAATGGTCTCAAAAACGATATATAAATATATATTACAACATTGGAATCATTTCTAAAAGGGTTATTTACCGTCGTTAGTTTCTGCTTGATATGAAGCTGCATGCTAGCGGTGCATTTCTTACTTCCAAGATTAATAATTTGCTTTTGTTGATTTTCAGGATGTGTTGACCCAATTCCTCGCCACAAATGAGATCAGACTAATCTGATACGGGATGTATGGAGTGGAGAAACTTAAAGCTATTTTTATCGCTTATTCAATAAGCTGCAGGAACTTTACAATATTTTGGAAGTGAGGCATGCATGGATTTTTTTAACGATGACGTGGTTTGTACCTAGACAAACCATCGTTGAAGTTGACAAAGGTGATAAAGTACGGATTTCACAAAGTTCATCTTTAAAGTATGTTCCAACTTGCAAAATTTATTAATGTATCAATTCGTAGGCCTATATGATTGGTGACTTGATATTAAACATATTGAATCAATAAACAAGAAGATCTATGGATAAACAAGATTTACAGATCTGTATTTTTGACACGTCTTTATTGTCTCCGGTTTTTCCACACCTTACGCATTATATTTTAAAGAGGCTACTTTAGAGCATACAAAAATGGCTGCAATATTGCACAGTATTTACTTTGAATTGTATAAAAGTTCACATGAAGACGCACAGAGTACAGACAGACAGAAAGAAACACAAATGATAGTGAATGTTTATATCAATCATTGTTATAAATCTATTATGCATAAGAACCTTACATTCATTTAGATGAGATAATGTAATATGATATATATAACTGGTGTGTAAAAAGGGTTTTTCTATATCATATCACAATGAACTCGTACTCTGTCAAATAAAAATGACAAAGTGATTCTTAAGTGAAATAAGGCTTTAATCTTTGGACAAGACTAGTCTAGTAATGAGAGTATTTCGGTTTGGCTTAATTCGCATATAAACAATGACAAATGGTATTAAATGCGATGAATGCATTCTGTCTTCTAAATCACAACATATCCTTTTACTCACAACCTATCCTCTAACGCACAAACTGACCGGAAGAACTGATTTTCTTCAAAGATCGACAGTAAGTTATTAAAATATTGTTTGCGCGATGTAATGTACTTACAACTATTTTATAATACACACAGGTTTTGAACCATTCATCCTCAGAAAGTGGACAAACGCTCATCAGGATTGACGAAATGTCAATATTGGGGCTACCCTTGCAACGGGAGAAAATGAATTTCCGTTCAATCTCTGGGAATCGGGGTTTGGATGGGGCTCACAAATATGTGAAAATGAATAAAGGGTTGTATGACATTCTCCGATTTTTGATTTTCGAGCTAGAAACAAGAACATTTCGATTAAAAGACGAGACTCACCTTTCACCCGCCGATTTGTCGGCTCCTCTAACTGCCAACCGGATTATCCTCTAAACTTTTTTTCATACACAACAAAATGTTGTGATTTAGTAGATAAGCGGCCGTGTCTTTGATACATTGTATTTGGATGTCGCTATTTACAAATGAGCGACATCAACATATCAAAGAGCAAATTTCAACAGAGAAAACTCTGATAATGTTTCCAAGTCTTTTCTATTAGGGACATCAAAGTCAGGTATTGTTTGGGAAAGGGTTAACCCATTACTGCACAGTGACGCCTTTTGACTCCCTCACAAGAAAAGGCTTTGGAAAACATTGTGGAAAATGAAGAAATTGCTTGTGACAAGCAATTTCTTCATTTCCCACAATGTTTTCTAAACAAAAGCAACAAAAAATGGAAAATCCCATGCACTTGAAGTTATCGTCTGCAACATCTTTGAATTTGGAACGGTCCAAAATTTTGTCGTCTGGTAAAGGGTTAATATTGGTCACATGTAGAATCTGATACATGGCGCAGCACTAGTTCTTTCCATTCCAATGGCTCTTAACTCTTTCCCAAACGGCAAAATTTTAGGGTGGTCCACTTAAAAAACTGCCACAAATGACAAATTGGAAGTTACTAAAGATAGACTTTGTGTAAAATATGGCATAGAAAATATTGAGACAAAAGAAGAAACTGCTGGTTATCAGCAGTATCTTCTTTTGTTTGAATGTTTTCTCAAGCCTATTCTACTAGGGACGTCAAAACCAGGTCTTGCTTGGGAATGGGTTAATTCTTTCCCAAACCAGACCTGGTTTTGGCATTTCCGTTACAAATGAATTTCGAGAAACACTTAGGCAAGAGATAAAATGCTGATAATCAGCCTTTTCTCCTTTTGTCTCAATATGTTCTCTGCTATATTGTATAGAAATCCAATATTTATCAACATGCACTTTGTCGTCTGAAGCAGTTGTTATCGAAATGGTTATTTTTATTTATTTTTTTTTATTTTTTTTTTTATTTTTTTTTTATTGCTAAATTCGGATTTTATTTGGACAGCAGAGTCCATAGGCATATAAAAGAAGATGGAAGAAACTAAGTCAGGCGAGCAAGGACACGTCACTCGCTATAAAGATACCAAACATCAGATTGTGTGTAATGATGATGCTGACGACGACGACGATGATGATGATGACGATGATAGTGATGATGACGACGGCGATGGTATTTTACGTTACCAGAAAGGGTTTGATAAAACACCAATTTCAGAATGGTTACAAGCCAATCTGCCATCGAGTATTCACAGGTAAGAACATTATTAAGGTAGAATACCCGTGATATGGCCATTTTAAGATTCACAAAACATCGGCTTTTTCCGAATGGCGCCATTACGTATACGGACCTATTCGGGCGCGGTCGTTTACATACATTCGGCGGTGGAACGTTCCACCGTCGAATGTTTTCGACCGCACCCGAATAATTCTGACGTCGCGCGAATCTCATTAGAGATGGACTACGTTAATTCAATTTTTCCCCCAAAGATACTTATTGTTTAATGAAGAATGCTTTTGTTTAAACAGCGAACTTTAAGACCTGTCCAAATTGAAAGAAGTTGCAGACGACAACTTCAAGTGAATGGATTATTTGTCTAATGTGTTAGGAAACAGTGTGGAAAATGAAGAAAATACTTTTCACAATCAATTTCTTCATTATTATACGCCCGAAGGGTCGTATTATGTTATGGTCCTGGTCGCCCGTCTGTCTGTCTGTCCGGGTGGTTTATGTGGTTCAATCTGTCCATAATTTATATGAAATAAGAATAATTCCACAAAAACCATGCCATTTTATATGGAACTTTTCTTCATAAAGATCAAAGAAAAAACACTTAATCCTGAAATGTTGGCGTGTCCGCCCGTCCGTCTGTCCGTCCGTTAGCAATTTCTTGTGTGCGCAACTCCTCCTACAGTTTTGATCGGAATTTGATCAAACTTGCCACAATGAATCTCCATTGTGTCTAGTTGTACACATCACTTACGGAATTCAGATAATTTTTCGTTCTTGAATTATCTGCCCATGAATTTAAAAAGGCCCATTTTCTTGAGTGCGCAAATTCTCTACAGTTTTCATCAGAATTTCATCAAACTTGCCCCAATGAATTTCTATGGTGTCTAGTTGTGCACACCATTTACGGAATTCAGATAACTGTTTTCTTTCTTGAATTATCGGCCCTTGAATATATATAGCGACATCCAAATATCAAAGAGCGAATTTTCATCAGAGAAGACTCGGATTAGAAAATAAGAAGATACTGATAACCATCTTCGCTAGCCAATGTTGAACCCACCTTAGTTGGTATATTCGCGTCGTGGATGTCACCCTTTGCTTGAGAAGATGGCTGATGATTAACATTTTCTCCATTTCTTTTTGACGCTCCCATCACCATAAAATTTGGACCGCCGTAAAAGTTCCTCATTTGGAATCTATTTGGTCTAGATAATTTACGCATCAGAACAACATGATAGGAAGAAAGCACGAGTACTAAATATGGCATAAATTGACCAAGTAACACTGCATGTCGCGGCTTTTCAACAATAACTTCGTATCTGCAACTTGTTATAAGCTGCAGTTACGAGGTCTTTGTTAAAAAGTGACGATGTTCGGACTGCCACGACGTTGTTCCGGTATCTAAAATATCTAGTCTGGGTCATTTTATCTTTTGTTTATCTGGAATAAAGGTCCATTAAGGCTTTTGAACCAAACACGGTTGCAGATAAGCCTGCGTATACACGCAGTCTTATCAGGAACCATGTTGTTTTTTTGGGTAGGTTCCTTAAACCATAATGTTCAGAGCAGCATGGGTCTCTGACAGTCAACATTTTTTCAATGGCTGATCTTGGAATATGACTGCCTTACATGCTATAGGGGACTCTTTTCCAGATCTACGCTTATATATTTTCAGCGAGAAAAGTTTAATTGATTGGATTCACGTGGCGTCTAACCGTTTCACCCTAAGTCAGATCAACTATCATGTTGACAAAGATATACTCGGATTGCTTCAAGCATGGGAAGCTGTTCAGGAGTCATCGACGCCTATCACCTTTGAGCTAATAAAAGAACTGGCAAAGAAACACGGCGTTACTGCCGGAAAATGGATGTTTTTTGCTGGGACCGGTGCCAAAATTGACATATTGTGGTCAAAAATAGCAACGGCTGTGGTTGAAGATAAGTCCACGCCTTTCACAACTACCAAAGTCAGCACATTCTCTGGTTCACATAGAACGCATGTTGTTTGTATCTATAGCTATGATTTTACAAACAAAGAAGAGTTGCTTGAGTTAGAAAAGGCAATTAGAGATGTTGGTATAAAGTGTAGGTTGAAATATAAGCCAGATGTTTATACGATTATAAGTGTTTATAAGGACAACCCCTGGGGGTTGAAGCCAACAATTATGGAAAGTAATTTTGACCTGAAGTCGGGTTCTTCTGTTATTAAGTCAGTGATTTGATTTATAATCGAAGCAGAAACAACATTCGGAGAACGTGGATCAGCTCTTTACTTTTTAAACCATTGCTCAATTCGTAGGATTGCCGAATGTGTAACATGTTTGGTAATGACCCGTTTGATGACAAAATCTATATTGTGTGTTTTTAACCCTTTCCAAAACGACACAATTTTAGGATATTCAACTTTGAAAACTGTTGCAGACGACCAAAACTGATTAGAGACAGAAATTGAGTACAAAATATCTCAGAAAATATAACTAGTCAAAACATCTAACCGACCACTTATTTTCTGTCACAAACGACATATTAAGTGTCGGGATAACCACAATCATCGTAAGTCATCGAATAGAATATATTCATTTTGGAAATAAAAGAGATGAAAATGTTACCAATATTCCGTCTTGAATGTTTTCAAATTGACACAAGTTTCACTATACCTCTAATTTTGATTTTCACCAATTTTAACATTGGTGGGAGGGGTATTTTGCAGAGAATCTGTTCATATCTAGGCAAAACTGAATGGAATTAAATTCTTTCTTCAAAAATAATGTTTCTTTGTCGAGTGATTACGATATTTATAGGAAAAAGTTGAAAATATCACGATTTTATTTCGTCCTTATTCTGAATTACTGTTGAATTTCTCAGTTTTTGTGATTTTCAAAAATGGGGTTCTTTGTCTTTCATGTAATGTCAAAGAGTCGCTTTATTTTTTAAACACGCGACGTTTGTGCGAAATGGTCCTCAAATGGCCGCCAGTCCCATATCAGAAAGCTTCTTACAAATCAGATTTTTGTTAACACTTCAAAAATTCGAAAATCAAAGTGGCTGGTTAGGAGTTTGACTAGTATATTAAGGCAAAGGGAGAAAGTGTTGAGTTTCAGTACTTCTTTTTTTGCTCAATGCTTTCCAAAGCCTTTTTGACTAGGGGCGAAAATGGTACGATCGTTGATAATACGGACCCAAGGTCTTGTTTGGGAGAGGGTTGAATAACTTCTGCCTACATTTATTTGTGCTCAATGAAAGCATTTTTGGTCAATCTTCTCTCTCCGTTTCATTGTATGTTCAACGGTGCCACTCCTTGAACTTTTATTTACAAATAAATGGCTTTGTCACATACGTGTTTCCACATCGACACCACGGCCGGATCACGTCCAAAAGTGGTCAGTATTGCAGCATACATGTATTTTTGGACGCGATATGGAGGTGGTTTTTTTTCGGAATTGTATGTTACCAGACCTTAGGCTTTTGCGTCCATAATACGTATTACAAGAGTAAGTTCATGTTGAAATTGAACTGTTCTGGCATTCTAATATTTTTCATTACCAGATGGCAAAATTTGGACTGGTCAAAATTGAAAGAATATTGCAGACGATAATTTCAAGTGAATGAAATTTTTAGAAAATAGTGTTTTGGGATAGAAAACATCGTGGAAAAGAAAGACATTGCTTGTCAAAAGAAAAATTTAATGCTCTTTTCCTTACAGTTTTCAAAAGCCTTTAACATTTGGAAAGTCGAAGAATGGTCAATGTGTGGAAATGGGTTTAAACAAGTCCAGAAACAACGATAGTATCGCCTAGTCCGATTTGGACGCTGTTGCAGACGACAAAAATACAAATATAATGAAACTATTGATGCAAAAGGAGATCATTAAAACAAGCTTGCGAAAATATTTTGACAACAGGAGAAAGTTATTACCAGTATTTTGACCTTTTACAATCAATGTTTTCCATGTCTTAGCATGAGTCTTTTGTGAATTTTATACCGAATACATACCGAACTTAATTCGGCATATTCGTTAAAGGTTCGTTCCACAAACGGTTTATGTTCGGTATGTTTTCGGTGCTTGAACGGTGCTTTTCGTCGACACTCGGTGGTGTTCGCACACGCCAAAAAAGTTTTTGAGCATGCACAAAATTTTTCAACGAATTCAGCGAATCAAAATTTCGGAATGAGTTTGGTAATGGTTCGCAGAGGGGTCGGTAGGCGCTCGTCTGACATTCGTTGGTTTCGTTTTGGTGTCGGTTATAATTCGCCGACGAATTCCTGTTCGGTATGTTCGTCATGATCGCACCAAAGGACTAGCGTTTGCACTCCGATGAAGGTGCGTTTATATACCGATCTGACCGAAAAGGTAAACGAACACGAAACACACCGATCCTCTCGATGCCATTCCGAATATGACGTTATATTCGTTACTCAAACGGTAGGGGTTCGTTGATGTTTGGGAACGAATTTTGGGTATATTTCGGAGAAACATCGTTGGCTGTTCGACACAGTCGCTACAAGTTCGTTACGTGTTCGGTGCATGGTCGGTACAGAATCGCTGAAGACCAAAAGTTCAACGAATAAAATTACAACGAACACTGCGAATTTCGCCCTTTACGTTCAGTACAAATTCACTGCGAATGATCAGTTAGGTGGGACAGGCCTATAAAAGCGGAAAAGCATCACATTTAACCCCTTCTTAAGCGAATCCTGGATTTTACAACCCCATAGAAAATACACAGGGAAAAATTGAGGCAAAATAAGGAAATCATGTCCAGCAATTTATTATTTTGCATCTGTATTTTCTACGCTATAGCGTGCAAACAAACCAAACAAGAAATAAAGCGTATTATAGCTCCTTTTCAACAAAAACACCTCGTAACTGCAGCTTCAGTTAAGCTGCAGTTACGATGTTTTTAAGCGACAATATTGTCTTTTGCACAGTATATTTAACCCTTTTCCAAACGACAAAATATCAGGTTGGTCTATTTTCAAAAGCTGTTCCAGATGGCAAAGTAGGTATTGATAAAGATATATTTGTGTACAAAATAGCAAAGAAAATATTGAGACAAAAGGAGAAACTGCTGTTATCAGCAGTTTCTTCTTTTGTCTCAATGTTTTCTCTAACCAATTCTTTATGGAACGTCAAAACCAGGTCTTGTTTGGGAAAGGGTTAATCTAATTACCCAACAGGAACATTGGCAGCTGGTAGGGTCGACATTGTCATATCTGTCGTCGACGTAGATGACGTAGACGTAGGAGCAACGAGCGTAACGGCCACGACACATTGTGGATCAGATTCGCGATAATGGTCATCTACTTCAAGAATGAGACAAAACTTGTAGAATGTTTCCGGCATTAGACTTTGTACCGTCATTTCATTCATATCTTTGTCTATAAGTTGTACGAACCTTTGTCCGTTGTTTATCATTTCAAGTCTATATTTAGTAACACGAGATTTGTCAGACACGACCCATGCTAGTGATATAGATGTTGTTTGTGTTGAGACCACAGACAGTGTAAAACTTGGTATAGGCACTGTTTCCAGCACTCTGATTGTACACGGTGAAGTCCCATTGGTTGTTTCAGAAGTCGTTGTTGATATGAAATAGGCGAAAAGAACCAACATCAGTGTTTTCATCGTTGATAATGCTGCTGTTTGTTCATCAAAACCTTTCTGGAAAATAAAACGACAACAAAAAGACGCAACATCATTTAGGCATATTATCATTAAAGATCAGTTTGTTTCGTAGTAGGCTAATTGTAGTAGTTTGGACCTATATGGATGCTAATCAGCCTGTGTATATGTTCTGCGCAAAGTAGGAATAAGTACAATTCTAGAATTGTCCTGCGCAAAGTAAGAATTCTTACTTTGTCCGACGATTCCGGAATTGTACCGGACAATTCTAGAATTGCGCAGGGCTAATTTATCGTATATTTGCATTCCTACTTTGTCCTGTGCGCAAAGTAAGAATATTTTGGAAAATGTAAGGATTCAAATCGGATGCAAAGTGAAAATGATAAGGTGGTATTTTTCAAATAATTTAGAATAAATTTACAGTGTACATAATCGAATTTTGTTTGATAGGCCCGTTCTCCTCGTTATTTAGGCTTTGTTTGTCGTTGTGTTTTGCAACAATTCCAGTGTTTTAAACGTTTAGAAATTAATTCTTTAAACAACAAAACATGTGTCGTTGAATGTATAATTCGAGCACAGCATAACCAGAGATATTTTTTGCCTCAAATTTCGCGTGCTCTGTCTTTAAGTCTCATCAAAACCTTTTTTTGTTAGGGAAAGGATTAAAGAACTCAACTCAAACTTTGGATTAACTGCTGTTACAATGTTTTCACAAAACTTCTCAATCTGTGGATGAGTAACTTATCTCAGCTTTATGCTTTAAACCCCGCAATTGTGCTAAATATGCTTTCTTCATCCATTGTACAATGTAAACATTTTTTTTTTGTTTCATAACAGATTTGTATCCGAATACTTGTAATTGACAAACAAACAGACATAATTATATTCCTATTTCAAGTGATGAAATATTCTTACTTTGCACCAGCATTCCAACACTGCGCAAGAGTTAAAAAATCGATAATCGATTCTTACTTTGTCCCGATTCCTAGTTTGCGCACGGACAATTCCGGAATTGTCCGGGCAATTTAGGAATTCTTACTTCGCCCGACAAAGTAAGAATTCTTAGTTTGCGCAGGACAATTCTAGAATTGCACTAATTCCTACTTTGCGCAGAACATATACACACAATCTGATTAGGATCCACATTGTTGGGAATATCCAAATACACCGACATATCCGTTTTTCGACACACCATATTTTCGTATTTTAATAAGTCACATACAATATGTTACAATTTCCCCCATTTTGTAAATTAGTGCTAGATGCACGAATGAACTACAGTCGAAACTCGTTATCTCGACATCGGATAAATCGAAAGTCCGCTTAAGTCGAGGTGAAAGTCATATCCCATCCTCAACGTATGGATATCAAAATGAATTCCGAAACAAATAAAGCCATTGAAATTTAGTAGGAAAAGGACAGAAATTGCTCGTCTTCGAGCAATTTCTTTCCTTTTCCTACTATATTTCAATCGTGGATACATATGATGCCCATCAAAAATGGTTGAATAACGTTTTCAGCGAAAATAATCAAAATCGGATTAGTCGAACTCCGAATATGTCGAGCTATTTTGACGGCCCCTCTGACTTCGACACGACGAGTGTCGACTGTAAATCCCACAAATGAGAGAAAATTCTCATTTCGAGCAATTTATCCTCGCTGTCTGTTATATTTCTATGTTTTAAGTTTTCTCCAAACTATAGGCCATATTCACATCTATGGTGTACCAAATGGGTCAAAAGTCTATTTAGAGCGTGCACGCATAAAATATACGCATCGACGCGTAAATTTTATGCGTCGACGCGTCGACTCGTAAAATTTACGCGAGGAGTTGAAAAAAATATGCGTCGACGCGTAAATTTTACGCGAACAGGAGTAAAAATGTGAAACCGAGGCTGGGCAATGGGAGAGGCGGTTAGAAACCTTTCCCTTTATACCACAAAATTGATGGATGAAACGAATGATCTGATTGGTTTATAGATTAAATACGCGTCGACGCGTATATTTACGCGAGCAGTAGAAAATTTACGCGTCGACGCATAAATATTCAACTGCCCGCGTAAATTTTATGCGTACACGCGTAAATATACGCATCGACGCATAGAATTAACGCGTCGACGCGTAAATTTTATGCGTACACGCTCTAAATAGTCTTTTACACCATTTGGTACGCCATACACATCATTATTCGACTTTACGGTAGTCTACCCTACCAAGATTCGCGCAATATCGGAATTACTCGGGGGACATCGAAAACATTCGGCGGTGGAACTTTTCACCGCCGAATGTTTACGATCGCATCCGAATTATTTCGGATACATAACGACGCCGCTCGAAAAAGAATCAGATATTTCATGAATCCCAAAATGGCCACATTACTGGTATTCTACTTTAACCGACGTCAAGAGTGTCAAATATTTTATTTATTAATTTATTTATTTATTTATTTTACATGTACTTACTTTAATCGTTTAACCGTCACTCAGTTCTTTTAAACCCGAAATTCTAAAAAATCATTCGAGGTCAGATAAGTATTTGTGTTCAACCTTGAAAGTTTGTCCTAAACTAGTTTCCTGACAAAGTAAGCCTACATTTTCTCTAAACAATTGATAAGAAAAATCAGACAATTCTGACTTGCGAAACAATATTCACGTTTTCCCGAAAAAACCCTAGTTATGGAGTTACGCATAAAAAGTCCATAAAACATGGTGTCAAAAGGAGAAATACGGATAACTTATGTTCCAATGTTTCCTTTTTTCACAACAAAAAACCAAGTCTTGTTTTGGTTAAAAATGAAACTATACTATTTAAAACTTCTAACCGGCTTCTGTAAAAAACAAAGATAATTTTTTCGGTGGTGATTGGATTTCCATGAAATTTGCTATGCGAATTTTTAGGCAACATTCCAAATGATTTTGGCGAGAAGTGACCGCTGTTTTATTGAATGTAAAGCGCAACATAAGAAAATATAAAAAAACCCTCTTAATTCACACAGAGCTCGAAATGTAGTCAAAGTAGTGATTTTGGTCTCATGGATCGTTAGGTGCAACCTGGACTTATGGCCGCGGCCTTAGCGCAGTTGGTAGCGCATCTGACCCTCATACGAGAGGTCCCGGGTTCGATACCCGGCCGCGGCTAATACCCTTTCTGACAAAATTGTCACCCACCAATGGGTTTGAAACCGTTAACCTAAGTGGGCGAGCAGCTGGAGGCTCGGTAAGGGTGTTGTGGCAGTACTGGTTTGAGAAACAACAGGAATCCATGGGTAGGTGCTCCAGCCGCCGCGATATGACCCTTGTAGTTGAAAACGGCGTAAAACCCCAATAAACTCAAACTCAAACGCAACCTGGACTTATACAAAATGTAAATATTTGAAAACTGTGCGCGGCATATGGCCCGTGAAGAAAATGATAGAGCTTATGTATGCAGAGATGCAGTTCCAAAAAACAATTCCTAATACGCATTTTTCTTCGAAAAAATGCTTTAAGGTAATGGATATTTACTATTGTCGTTCATTTTCGACAAATGTCGACAATTTCCGTATCTATTTTAAGCAACAGTATTGCTAAATATAACAATAGTATTGCTAAATATTACTTCCCTTTGTAAATGAAATTCCCCGAATACACCCCGAATATCTTTTTCTGGTATGATTCTCCGTTTAACAGTAATTATTCAGTTACATTTTTCGTGTAATGTCATATGATTTTGATTGATATCATCAGTTTGTAAGTGATTAGAAACTTTGATTTTAATGAAACTGCCTATTTAGGAAACTAATTGTAGTATGTATAATATTCGTTTCTTCCCTTGATACTGGTTGGCTCAATATAACAAGAAACCCTACAGTCGAAGACACATACATGTAATCTAATGAAATCTATGATGTGGTTATCAAACGCCTATCGTTTGAGAACGACGCGTGGATCAGATCATCATTGTTCAGACTTTCGCACTCGATTTTCATCACTTCTTCGCCGGCGATCCTTATTTAATGTGCAAACTCGTTGTCAGTTAATTGTAACGTGGTTTGATCCGTGATTTGATCCTTTCTTTTAGATTCTTTTTCCATTTAAGTCCTTAGATTCAATATGCAATCCAGAAGAAGTGGTATAAGGAAGCTGTTATAAACTATAAAAAGATTAAGTACAACTTTGTCTTTAGAATTTGCATTATTTTTTATAAATAGCGATGTTCAATTGCTTACTAGGTAAAGGGTTAAAATGGTGAAAGTCATACGAAATCACAACTGATATGTTATCATTTGCCAACTTCTGAAAGTCTAATACAACGTTTGGGTTTTAGTTATAAGCATATAATTAGATATGGGCTACGGTACCCTTCATTTTGGGGCATTGACGTCTTTTGGGAAAGAAATAGTGCGTTCGAAAGCATGAGGGTACTAAGAATTACCTTTATATATTTTCAATTTTTGACGGATAAAATGTACATAATTATGTGGATTTTATCGTGTCCCTAAACATATAAGAATAATTTTGATATCGGTTTTAGAGAGTGCGCGAACTTATTTCTGGCACTGTCAACATTTGTTTCAGAGGCATAAATTTCAAACTAGGAAATAAAGAGGCTTGATTTTTAAATAAGCACGCAGTAATTTAACAAAATATCTCTCATATGCGCACAAATGTCATATCATTTTCATATCAGACGATGGGTAAACATGTTTTTGATAATAAAAACCAAAATCTAAACACATTGAATGTGTTTATGTCCAAAATTCAGATACTTTTATGCTTTGAGTGGTGGCCGCCATATTGGAATTTTGCAAGTTGGGGATGGGATAAGGGAAAATCAAGTTTCTAGTAAACTTCTGGACGAATTTCTGGCATATTGCACATATAGATGTCTAATATAATGTACTATCAGGCAGAAGTGTTTGTCACCTCAATTTCTAAAGTTGCCATTATGCATATTCTACCTTAAATATAGACTGATGATTTCCGGCGAGCTATAAAATGTAGGATATGTGTAAAACTCAGTTCGTTGCATCGTTTTTCCACACCAGACTATATTTGAGCAGATTCGCTACACTAAAATGTTTTGCCGGTTGAATTTAAACACCATTTTAACGTGCCTCCTATTCTTTCTGTTTCTTCTGTAGCCAAATGCCACACAAAATTGACAAAATTTTTCCAATTGTTTTCTTGGTCTGGATTGCAGCTAACGATTTATGGACTTCGAATTGTTGAAAGTGTAATATCTCGAGCTATATTAAGATTTCTAGAGCTTTTTGAGCTTTTTCCTTTAAGTTATTACACAGCCAAATTTGATAAAAAGAGGTAAATCATCGCTGAAATCCACGTAGATTGCGCTTAAAATTCAGATATCAAATATCATTAAAATATAATAACTTTTATGTAAGTTGTCATCGTTTTAAAGTGGCCGGTTAGGACTTTTGGCCAGTATACTTAAAAATACACCGACAAGTAAAGTTGCAAAATTTAAGACATTAAAAAAGATTGAAAAAGATAGCTGCATCGAAGATCAGTTAAGTTAAGTTCCTGAAATTTTCTTTTTATTTCAAACAAGTTTTGGGTCAAACTCTACTGTTTAACCCATTCACAAACGAAAAAAGTAAAGGACGAATTTGAAAGTTGCTGCGGATACAAAGGCCCAGTAACAAAAATTTAAGGTAGAATACCAGTAATGTGGCCATTTCAAGATTCATAAAATCATCGGCTTTTTTCGAGGGCGTCGTTGCGTTAATATCCGAACCCATTCTACGTAACACGAATAATTCCGACGTCGCACGAATCTCATTAAGGATGGACTACCTTAAACATGCATTAATATATTAATTACTAAATTTACATCAGCAGTTTTGAAATTTTAACAAACTAAACTTGCGCCGTTTAAGAAATGGTTAAACACACCCAAAATATAAGGTTTAATAAAGAATGATAATTTTTAACCTTTTCCCATACCCGACCTGGTTTTGACGTTAAAAAAAAAAAAAAAAAAAAAAAAAAAAAAAACAGAGAAAAATATTTAGGAACAGGAGAAAAAATGTCGATTATCTCGCGTGGATACTATCAGCAATCCCACCCCAGCCCCCTTCTCATCTTTATTGTCAGAAAAACAGTTCCAGAAAGATTGGATTCATTTACTTCTGCCACGGTTCCCCAATATAAAATATAGACTTAATAATAGAGCCGGGGGTTTACGTCATTCAACTTTTCCTCCGTTCTATTGATAGCAGGGATAAACCGTTTAACACTGTATGCCGTACACACTTTCCTAAATAATTTAAGTCCCGGTTTTGACGTCCGTAAAAGAATGTGTTTGGGAAAATATTGAGGCAAAAGAAGAAAATGCTGATAACCAGCATTTTCTCCGTTTGCCTAAATATTTTCTTGGCCTTATAGTGCATATATCCTTTCTGTACCCACATCCATTTTGTCGTCTGCAGCAGTTTACAAATTGGAACACCCTAAGTTTTGTTATTGGAAAGGGAAAGAAAATCGGCATTTTGTTCCATTTCTGTATTCATACTCGATTCCAAGGTACAGAACATATCTCGTTTCGCGGAAAATAGTCTAGATTAAAGTCTATATCCGTAATTATGTCTATTTTTTTCTACAATAGATGAATATATAGATAGGGCCTATAGAACTAAGAAGAAATAGTTTGGCAAAAGTCAACCGATCAAGGGTTGAACAAGTGTATGATTTTATGCGATCAATCGCAATACCGATAAAAAGGTTTTCCCTTTTTACTGCTTTCTGTTTTATTCAGGGCCTTAAATCAAGTTTAAGACACTGATCAGCCTTTCGATCGGCTGTTGATATACAATTTCCAATCATTAAAAGAACACATTTGTTAATTAGTCATAAAGATCCATTTTCTAAGATCTTTTGACGGCATAAAACGGTCGTAAAATGATCAATGTACCATGTATGAAGAAGTGAAAACATCAAATATGGCTGCCATTTAGCGTTCATAGCAACCTTCAATCGATGTGAATTTCAAGGATACTACTGTCAAATATGGATAATTGATATTTTTAGTGTTATAAGAAAACTGGACTTATTGTGAGTTCATACTTTGACCTTAGGGGTGAAATGTAATAATGAAACTCTCGCTTATTGTCCATGCTAAAAAGTCGAGCCTGATCAGACCGCGCTGTCCACGCGGTCTGATCAGGATCGGCCATTTTCTCCATGGTTAGATTCCCTGTAGATTGATTAAGAAAGTCTATAATAAGATAAAATTGCTTTAGTTGTCATATGTTGATAGTGTTGGCCCAGATAAGCCAGCGGCGATTTCTTTCTATCTTTTTTCAAAAGCACGTACCATATAAATAAGAAAGCATATCGCTCCTCTTCTTCGAATACCGCGTAACTAGCTCCAGTTACGACGTTTTGCGAAGAAAAGCGACGAAAAGTAAATGTAAGTAAATAAGTGTTCATTTAGATCTAGGTTTACTTTGACAGTATAATGTATAATAGTGTTATAAGAAACAACGTGACATATTTGTGAAACAGAACCCGGACCCCCGGGGACTAGGCTCCATATGACAAGGGACAGAGACTGGGTAGGGGCCCGAGGGGCTCATATATTCTCCTGGAGCACGGACCTGACACGGAGCAACAGGGAACAGGAACGATCTATACGTCCACGTACCAGAGGTAAGGGTCGATCACTTGTCTGTCTGTCTGCCATTCTGTACATATTTTCGTCGAGCTTTTGTAGTAGTCTTAACGTGTATCCATATACTAGGCACCCCCTTCTCAACAGCCAATTAATGTTGCGGTGGTCAAAATTCAAATGTGTAGCATAAGGCAACACAGTATAAATTACAGAAATAAGAAAATCTTTGATTCTTAGTGTTCATATGTCAACACTAATATTAATATATCAACACTAAGAATCATATTTCTTAGTCACAATTCTGTATTTATAAGGTATTATGCAACACGCCACCGAATGGATTGGGATATGGGGCGAGTTTTCTCGTTTTTTTATTATCAATATTCAATGAAGAGTTTGCATATCATTCCTTCGTTGCTTCAATAGATAAAAGGAATATCTATATAAGGTATATAAAGTATAAAGTTGATCATTGTTCGGATAATACTAAATAAGACTGTGCCAACCCTTTTATCGTATTTTATCGGTAATATTAGATAGCGGTGTTTGTTTGAGTATTAACTGTATAATATAGCTACACTTAAAGGGACATAACATTCCAATTTCGTTTTTTAAAGTATGTCTTGATGCAAAGTTTGATTCTTCTAATGCGTAGAAATGCTATCAGTTTTTTGAAATTGTTATTTATAAGAGAAAAATACGCCTTTTAAGTTGTGACACAAATGACAAATTCCATATAAATCTGAACTGTTTTCCACAACAATTTGTTTGATTTTAGACCAGAAATATATTTATCTCATAAACGGCGTTAAATTTTAGCTTGAAATTTTCAGAATTTTCTTAAGAAAATATGCTTTTTCAGATAAGAATAAAAGTGATTTATGAAAAAATATCTGTGAAATGTCACTTTAAGAATACCTTCCAAGAACAAGACATCCCTTTTAATATAGGGAAAATTGGAAAGCATTGAGACAACAGAAGTAAATGCTGATTATCAGCATTTACTTCTATTGTCTCAATATTTTTCTATGATATACTAGTATTGCACTCTTTTTCATTCTTCACCAACACCCAGTTTTGACCACCATAAAATTGTGCCGTCTGGTTTCTGGTCAGTCTCATACCGTTGCAATCGAACTTTGGAACTTTCTAGGTTGATTGGGACTTTCGGATATCTTGCTCGCCCACTCTATACAAAAGAGTGACCGCTACAAAAATTCTGAAATATTGCATACTCCTCAAAATACACTACAATTACTTGCTTATCAAACCCATGGATAGACGTTTTTTAACCCATTACCACACATTGAAGCTTTTTGATTCCCCAAAAGATAAAGGCTTTGGGAAGCCTTGTGGAAAATAAAGAAATTGCTTGTTACAAGAAATGTCTTCATTTCTCACAATGTTTTCTACTAAAACACACCAAAAGATTTTGAAGTTCCTTTATCTGAAATTGTCGTCTGCAACATCTTTGAATTTGTACCAGTCCGAAATTTGTTGTTAGGGAAAGGGTTATTTTGACCATAAAGGGATCCATTCTAGACAGTTTAGGCACCAGAATAACGTTGTGGCAGTTCGAGTTCAGTATCTGGTACAATCCTCTCATTTGGCTCATTTGTGAGCCAGGTAGCCTCTGTAGGCATTAGTGAGTATTCATGGAGAAGATTCTCCTCTCTCTGTCTGTCTCTTTCTCTTTGTTTCTCTCTTTATCTCCCACCTCCCCGGAAAACTTGTTACATGTACTTTGTATGTTATAACCCCATGTTGTACAAACTTGTACCTGGGTGAATAAAAGAGTTGTTCAGTTCAGTTCAGTATGCACAACTTCTTTTCTTTAGCTCTGTCTCATGTCAAAGGAGGAATTCAGGAGGGATCCGAGCACAGGATCCAATTTGTATACTTTCTATCCAGATCCACCCGCCACCCTCATTCCCAGGATTGGTATTACGGATTTCATTTGGCCTGACACTGACCTTTATTCAAAATATATTCATATTTTGCATATAGCGTAACATTCTTCAAAAAGACTTGTATCATCGTACGCAGATATCGAGTTTACAAGAAAATAGTACTGAATTGTTAATTAAAAATACACAGGTGTGTAATTTAGAAAATAAAAACTAAAGCTGCGCCATGTGAAATGAAATCTGTAAAATTAGAAAATCTTTTTTGTGAAGCAAGATAGATCACCATGTTAGATTGGTTTTGCATCACGGATAGGTTATTTCCCTTTAAGACAGTAACGCAAACTGACTCTTGCTGTACATACCGGTATTTGAGTCTACATTATACACCCGTTTGAAGAGAATTGCTTTGCAAATGTGTAGCGTAGAGAATAAATTGCTGATATATAACAAACGACTAAACCCATCAAAATACCCATCCAGTGATGTTATGCAGTCTTTCAAGATTGATACTGTGCTTTCACATGCCAAAGCATGTGGTAATTCCAGTATTTGCATCGCGAAGGTCAGTCCTTTCCCAGACGGCAAACGTTTAGACGGCTCCAATATTGAAGCAGTTGAAAAGAACGAGATAATTGACTTTAAAAATGAGCAGGGACGTCAAAACCTGACATTTTTTTGTGTCAGGGACATAGTATAAAATGATATTTTGTAACTGATCTAATGTACTCGGTGCCTAGGGTTATTCAGACTTACATATCATTTGGGGTAAACTAATATATTCCAAAATACAAAGGTATCTTTTAATGTCCATCAAATGCAATGTTTTGGATACTCATTGGAATTGTCTCCTCTCGACGACTCAAGTGAGAAACAATTAGGCCATAACATAGTCTGTTCATTCTAAATAACGATTTAAAAAATGCCGATACTCCCTTATTGCTCTGTAATAATCTATAAGTCTTACATATAACTAGATCTAACCCATCACCAAACGGAAAAAATTAGGATAATCCAAATTTTAGAATGTTGCAGACGACAATTTCAAGCCAATGGATTTACACATTTTTGTCTTTAAGGGAGGAAAACACGGTGTCACAAGCAATTTCATCATTTTTCTACAACGTTGTCTAAAGCCATAGTATTGTATGGGGTCAAAAAGAGTTATTGTATGTGAATCAATTGAAAGGACCCATGCACTACTATTATAATTCAGGCACAAGAACTATCATGGGGACAGCCTGAGTCTCTGTATAAATTTGTGTAATGCACCATGTTATCTAGGGTCCAAAACAAAGGTATCGTCGCACAGGCACTGTATTTCCCCCTTTCTTTCGAGAATCTGATTCTTATATCTATTACTTCAAGTCAAAAAGGCGGACAGATCAAACATATTGTGACTTGAACTAGATGGTTCAAGGATTTCCATACATCATTAAGGCCCGTCACATACGATTCTGCGTCCACATCGCGTCCACATCACGTCCAAAATTATACTGCAATGGTCCCCTGTTTTAGGCGTGGTCCGGCCGTGATATGGACGTGAAATGGTGTATGTGAGCAGGCATATAGATACCAAACACTTCGTGCGATTACACCTACATAATCGGCTTTTTCCATGACGACGGTAACATGATTATAAAAGCCGTATATCCTCTGCAATCACCGTTGCCGAAGAAGGTACGAAGTCTTTGGTATCAAATGGTGGATAGAATGCATTACATGAACTTTGTGACAATTTTTGCTGAACAGAAACGATACACTAATACAGGTTTAGCAATTCATACAATATTTCTAGAATATACTTTTTACTAGTCTGTATTTCGACAAACATTTATTTGTCCCTTAAAAAAATAACAAAATGAGTACAAAGCCGTTAAAAAGAAGAATAGATAAGACTCGAGAGTTTAAATTCTTTGATTAAAAGAGAGTAAAGAAACCTGCTACAAAATGATTGACAATCGAAACTCAGTGGTTGTTATGCTGTGTTGAAGATTTGAAGTGTTTTGAGACATCGCTTCAGGTATTCTTAAACACTCTCACAAACACTTTCTTAATTTGTCTTATCCTGTCAATATGATCCTTTCCTAAATATGTTGTTTTGCTTCTAGTATATGATTAGGCTGTGGAACAGTAAAATGTTCAATCGCCTTGTTGCCCAAGATTCAAAGTCGATTGTTTAATTTATTTTAAACAATATTACATGTACAAGCGGTCTTTTGAATTAGGCTGTATGTTTGTGTAGAACCCTTCCCCAAACGACAAAAGTTTAGGGTGGTCTAATTTGAAAGCTGTTGCAGAAGACAAACTATGTATTAATGAAGGAGTACTTGTGTGACTTTTCGACCTATGACATTGAGGCAATCAACATTTTCTTCTTTTGCATCTATGTTTTTTAAAGCACTTCCTATTAAGGTCATCAAAATTAGGTCTTTCTAAAAATAGTTGCATTATTCCGAAATAAGCATGACAGTCGTTAAATCCATAGATTTACGCCTTTTTAACTTTAGACGTGCAGGAAAAGGTAGAAATGAAGTCATTTACATAAAACATACAAACCTGTTCTTATCTTGTTTTGTTTGATTTGGAGCCTTTGTTGATTCAATCCCTTTAATTTATAAAAATTGCATACTTAATGAACCCTTTCCCAAATATGATTTTTTTCTATCCTTATTGTCCGATTCAAAAAAGCGCAATTCCGAGTCTACGTGGTTTTTCAAAAAACAAATGCTTGTTGATTTCTTAGTCATTTCTTTTCATAGAGAAGATATGCATGTTTCCCTGGAATATATCGGAAATCTGCCATGAGCAGAAAACTTGTTTGATTAGCGATAGATGGATTTAGTCGATCTTGTCTTCGCTATATTATGTAAGTAACTATACGCGGATATGACTGTGGACAAGTCATTGATTCGAGTCTAATTGATCTAGATCTAGAATGTTTTTGAAGTAAACAACCATCTACGCTATTCTCTAATTTGAATCAAAAACAAGATTTGGTGATAAAAATCAAAACGTTTTATTTCGGATTTGCTTGATCAATATTGATGGTTAGAGATAAGTGTTCCATTAAACGCTTTCCCAAATTTAACTGGTTTGGTGTCCATCTGAGACATAGATTTGGAAACATTAAGAGGAAATAAGAAATTTTACTAGATACCAAACACTTTCTTCCTATCCCAAATGTTTTTCTTGTACCAGCATACATAGTTTCTACTTTTGATTATTTATTTATCATGAGAAACACGTTTGAACAAAATTTTGAAGTGGTCCTACATGTTTCAGTTTGGGAAAAGAAAGTGCTATGGGGCTTCCTCTTACAACTTTACCAATAATCTTTATCTCTTTTCTTCAAAATTCTTGATTTTTTAAAGATGAACATGGAAAGAAAATGCAAGAATTGACGTTGGTCAGAGAACTAGAAATGCCCGAAACGTTCTGTAAGAATTACATAACGAATGCATTTATGTACGATCACTATGTCTGTTCTTCCACGAGAATCGTACATAGGGCCTACGCCGCGTGAAACTGTTTTCTTGTGCAAAGGGTAAACGAAATAAAAATCTTAAGAGTTCTTAGTTTAATAAAGAACAATCGAAAATGTCACTTCATGGTCGATGCTATGTTGACATTAAACTTGTTCTGATTTAAATATGGAAGAACTGGAATTAGATTTGAGCTTTTTATCATGTTTGAGTAAGTAGTATTTGAAATCGTATGATTGAACTCATCATCACAACATCGGTTAGCTCGTATATATGTTGACGTAGAAGTGATTTTATCATGGGTTCTTTCCTTATCAATCAATTTCCCAAATTCGAGATGGCGGCTATATAGCTTTGAAAGTGGCAACCGTGTTGTTTTTTCAATGTAGATACCATAATGTTTTGAAAATAGTATACTCTCTCTGTAACCCGTTCTCCAAACGACAGAAATTTCAGGAAGTCCCATTCAAAAACTACTTCAGACGACAAAATGCATGTTAAACAAGGTTATATTTGTGTACAGTATAGCTCAGAAAATATTGAGACAAAAGGAGAAAGTGCTGATTATCAGCACTTTCTTCTTTTGCGTCAATGTTTTCCCAAGCCTCATCTATTAGGGACGTCAAAACCATGTCTTGTTTGAGAAATGGTTAATTAAAGAAAAACAGATAACTACAGCTTGTTTTAAGCTACAGTAATGAGGGTTTTCTTTTCAACAAAAACACGTAACTGTAGTTTGTCTTGAGCTACAGTTATGACGTTTTTGTTAAGATTCAGCGATAACCTCGGGAACATTTGTGCCAAAATTGGTGTCAGCTTCAGAAACAATAGTATTTGGTCATAATTTGGTCTTAACCCTTTCCCAAATGAAAAAAAAAACTTTTCCAATTAGAAATCCACTGCAGACGTCAAAATGGATGTTCATAAAGGCAGGATTTGTGTAAAATATAGCACAGAAAATAATGAGACAAAAAGAGAAACTTTAATAAAAAAATAATTTGTCATTCGTAACACTTTTTGATTCGATCGCCAACGATTCAAATGTTATTTGGAAAAGGCTATTAATTTTTTTCGATCAGTAAGGCACAACAGACAGAATATTATGATTCTCTCTCTTTTGAATTTTAATGGTTTTAATTTGTTCCCTGTACAATAGTGGTCGATTATTTCATTACTGCCTTTCAAAAGTTCTGGCTTACAAACTCTCATAGGAGTAATTATTATGTACGAACCGGGTCATTAAAAATATGGTCTTGTGCCTTTGCTAAACTGATTGGAAAACGTTCTTCTTCTTTTACTTTTTTTTACTTCAAAATGCCAACTGGTATTGATATATTCTTTTATGAAAAAAAAAACCAACAGAAACAACATAAGTACGAAGAAAATGCAGAAAAACAGGATGATTAGAGTGTTTTCTGAGCTCTTGTACAATCTATTATCTTTTCCTCCAAATTTAAAATCTAATTTGTGGCTTGCAATAAAGTTGAATGTTGGAAGGTCTAAAAGTTTGCCATCTGGGAAAAAGCTATAATCAAACTATCCTTTTCAAATGCTTATCAATCGATGTTTTTCTCTTCATTGCAAATTTTCTTGGATTGAGTTTTATCTTTACCAACGAAACAATAGATATTTGAAATGTCTAAAGATCGATCAGTGTTCCTTTTCACAGGAAAAATGTGATCCACTTAAAATTCGCACTTTCAAAAAAGAGTACCCATTCTTTAGAATTTGAATAGTTCTTATTCATTCATATCTACTTGTCTATTTACTGGTATTTGCTAGTTCATCTATTTACATTCTAAAGGTATGCAGGTTAAAAAATGTTAAAATTGGGAAAATATTCTAAATAAAAAAATGGAGTTTTCTATCTGTGTACTTTCTGTTAAAATTTTCGTAGAAACTCAATTTTTGTGACATATCATTTCTAAAAAACACTCTTTTGACGTCCAATAAGCATATTACAGAAAGTACCAAGATATATGAAGAATCTATGTTGGAAATCAGCATTCCTTCTTTTCTCTAAATGGTTTCATACAAAATATTTGCAGACATAGTGGCATAGATATTGTCGTCTGCATTATCGATCTTATCTAGATTGAAGCGTTTCATAAACTTGTATGGTCAAAGATTAAATTAAAATTGTCACGGTGGGGAATAACGTGCACGTCATTTTCGTTATTTTGAATCAGAGAAGGCATAAAAATGTCAGATATTTGTTGAATACGAAGACTTAATTTTAAAAATTAAGCTGATAAAGAAGTTTTTGATGACTTGGTAGGTCGTAAATAACTATTTTGTCAGCTGATTTTAAAAGATTCCAGCTAATTCCTGGCGTTTCCCACATTTTAAATTGGTCAAGGATTAACACAATTATTGACGAGTTTCTGAACCTGAGGTGTCACCTGATTCCTCGCCATAATTGTGCATATGTTGGATATGACGAAACTCTCAACAAACTTTCAATAAAGCACCAACAATGCCTGTTTGGTTAACCCAGGACGATTTTGATCAGCGCATTAGAAGTTTTATTCGATCTTTTAGAAAGGAATTTAGCCTGTTGACGACTACCAAAAGTTTTCGTGAGTAGTTTTGTTTTGTGAAGTAGCTGAGGTTTTGGATAGGACAGGAGAACATCATTTTTCATTGCATTTTCCATTTTTTCTTTCACTGTGATTTTTACCCAATTTAGCCAACCTAATGACGTTTTTGGAAAACATTGTGGGAAATGAAGACATTTCTTGTGACAAGTAATTTCTTCATTTCGCACAATGTCTTCTACACAAAAAGACAAAAAAGAATCATTCCCTTGAAATTGTCATCGGCATCATCATCAATTTAGTTTTTTCTATTCATTGCTTGAAGTATGTAGTGGAGAGCTTTGAAGATCAGATCATGTCCATTTTGACCTCGTACGCTATGATAGCTAGCACCTTTTCCAGAACCTGACATAAATGCATAGATCTACATGTATAGTCTATGTAACCATGATAACTTGATATTGAAGGTTCTATGCTACGACATTGCAGAAAATGCAAAAGAGGAACTTAAGGTATGCAACCCATCATTAGCACCAAAGAGCCAGAGGCGAAATTTGAAAAGTGCCGGCATTTCCTTAATTGTGTTATATTTCCATTCCAAATACAAACATATGCATTTTGAAAGGTTTAGAATTTCGAATTGATGCATACTTATGGCCATATTTGACAAAAATGATTAAAAATACCTCCATTGCCTATTAATATAGGCCCTAGAGTAAAATAATATTTCTAGATTAATTTCTTCTAGAAGCATAATCTCGAAATCCGACACATTGAATCAAGTTATGTGAAGTGTATTTACAAGTATGTGTAATTAGATGCATTTCGTATGGCTAGAAAGTGGTGTTTTTAATGATGGGTTGTATACCTTAATGACTGACAGTACTTTCTTCTTCTGCCTCAGTCTTCACAAACTTTTTCTTAACGGTATGTGAAAGCTCTGATGTTTTCCTGAGCTCGATATCACATGATATAGCTCAATTTAACATTACCGAGCTCAGTTTCACATGTCAGAGCTCAATTTCACATGACATGGAACATTTCCAGCTGAGTGCATTAACATCTTTTCAAGTTTATGCTGGTATTTGTATTTGATTTTCCTTTTAAATATAGGTAATCTTGTAGAGCGGAACCTTTGGTGAAATACGTTTATTTACCTTTATTAGTGTCCTTCCGATAACCATTTACCATTATTCTACATAAATAACATTACCATTGTTGAAGAGTTTCCCAATAAAACATTGTTTTGAAGTCCCCAGGAGATGTAGTTTGAGTAAACATTGAGGGGCAATGCTAGAATTTGTTGATAATCAGCAATTTCTCCTTTTGTCTCAATATTTTCTGCGTAATATTGTACACATATTCTATTTTTTATTGTAATAAGCTTCTTTACCTTTATTGATGTCCTTCCGATAACCCTAACGATGTGAGATATAGATATCAGCCACATTTATTGTTGAATAACAAAATCCTCTGACAATCAGCAATATCTGACAATCAGCACTTTTTCCTTTTGTCTCAATATTTTCTGCATTATATTGTACACATATTATTTCTTTTATTGAAGTAACCCTATTTAATATACCTTTATTGATTTCATTCTGATAACCATTTACGATATAAGATATAGATATAAGTAACATTGTAGAAGGAAGAATAGGATTTCATGTCTATGTCGATATTTTTTCGGTAATTTCGCGCTGTCTGGAGCACCTGTCGCATGTTTCATTGTATTTCTCTTATATAAATATATTGTTGAAGAAATCTTTTGATAATAGGATGGAGCGGTCAACCACTGTGTATGAGCTTATGTCAAAAACAAATGGACAGGGTAAGGGTCAGCGCTAGCATCCCCACATATTCTTTCTAGTCTTCTTTTTAACCCTTTCTAAACAACAAAATGTTAAGGTGGTCCAATTTGAAAGCTATTGCAGACTACAAATTGGATGTTGCTAAAGAAAGAAAACATGTACGAAATAACTCAAAAAAAAAAATTGAGACAAAAGGAGAAAATACTGATTATCGGCATTTTCTTCATTTGTCTCCATGTTTTCCCAACACATTACTATTAGGGACGTGAAAATTAGGTCTTGTTTGGAAGGTGTTACAAAATTCCAAACGATAAATTGTCACCATGTTTTCTTCGAAATTAGGCTAAAAGGATCATCTTGCGGACTTGATCGATTGTAAACTACAGATGACTTCATACCTGAATGGTTTTGTCATGCTGTGAAACAATCAAAGTGATTATGGTACTTAATTCTGGTATAGGATGTCGTGGATATAGGCTTATATTGTCAACCCGCTTGTGTTTATTGGGTTCTCTTGGAAACAGGCTTGTACATTTGGAATACATTATTCAGTGAAAGCTTTCGTTTCAAATAGACTTTTTTAAAAAGTTCTTGTCTAGGCCTACATGAAAAGAAATCCATACGACTGTCGCGATATTTCTATGCACAAAAGTTCTGGAATTATGATATGAAGAAAATTTAATATTAAGTGAAAAAAGTCACATGCATGGGAAAGAATCACTTCATTCCCTAATGATGTAAATACACTCGTTTGAAGCTGAAGGCGCCAAAGAATCGACACTATCACCAGAACAACATATAAGAGGTAAAAATGCATTCTAAATCCTTTATTCAAAAGTCTAACCCCATGTTGTGGGTACTCACTTGAATCGTCTCGATGAGACGATTCAAATGAGTACCCACAACATAGGGTTTTGATAACATTGAATGCTATTTTTGCATCTTGAAAAAGCCTTCTTATCTGCAGCTCCGACAATGTTACATTTACTGCTTTCACATCCTTGAACAGGGATAATCAAAAGGATAATGTTTTCGTGGCGTGTGAAATGGCAATAGCAGGCAAAATTATAGGCAATGTCAAAATGATGTTTTTTCTCTATTATGTGTTACTAGAAACCTATCATTAATCAGCAGGAAGAGAGGATAACCACGCCGAATTTAGTGGTGTGTTTTATTATTTTTTTTGTGTGTGTGTGTGTGTGTGTTTGGGTGCACTTTTTGCAAACATAGATGATTTCCCCTTTATACGAAATGGTGCTGCATTTTGGAATTTTCCAGTTATAAATGAATAAAAAAGGACATGGTTTATTCAAGGCAACAATACGAAGTATCAAGTGCTAATGAACTGAACTTCATTATCTACAGTGGTGACAAAATAAAACACACGTTGTATAGTCATGATAGTGGTGAAAAAGAAAAGGCTCACTTCTTGCCTGAGACACAATGGGCGGATGCGATATTTTCGCCATTTTTACGGGTGAATTCGGGTAGGTATATTATTCTGATGTTGGGCATTAATGTGTTCAATCATGTTTTTATCATCCAGAATAGAATTGTAAAATAATATTTCCTAGTTCTTAATTGCGTATCAATCAATCTGATTGGACGAGACGTGTGTTTCACGACGATAAATCTTCAATAAGTTTATCAATATTAAACCGATGCGAAAGTGGTTTGAAGCAGAGAAGATGGAATACATCAGCGATTAAATGGGCCAAGCAGATCTTATAGCAATCAACTGATATAAAATATTGACAAAACTTTGGTTAGTCGTCAGATATATTTTATCAGCTGATTTTTTAAACGACCATTCGCATTGGTCAGCAAGTCCCTGGTATCTTTCCGCATTATCTGCGTCAAATCTTTTCCAAATCGATCGTATATAAACAGAATTTCTTTAAAAAAACAGAATTACTTTTAAAAAACGTTAATATTGTGTCACGTGATTCCCCGCCGTCCTTTATATAGGCTCTGACACTGGAACCCAGAACACGATAACAAAAGTTACTAATAATCAAGTGTTGATTTTACAGTTTTCTAGTCTCTCGAACAAAGCAGTAAGTTTTTTTTAAAGGAAAGGTATGCCAATCTCCAATTTCAATTCACACTATTTTAATCAAACGATTTGAACAATGTGTTCAATTTCTAAATGACCCCATTGAAAGGACACAATTGAACTGTAGCATTTCATTCTTTACAATTGAAAACACTGCTTTTTTCATTCTTTTTGTCCCAAAAGCGGACGGAAATGTATCCTTGTTAGACGTGGATGAAACCGAAACAGAGACTTTGCTATAAAAATGCTGAAAACGGCACCTTTATCCAGATTTCACAGAGTGCATTGTAAACTCTTACCAAAAACGGCAGATAGCTATGAAAAGTGCATGACTCCGTGATAGGGAAAGGGTTAATTAAGTTGTAAAGTTTGCTTTCTCATTAACTCTATATTTGTTTAGAGAGAGGGAACTTCGATCTTTAAGTTTTCATTTGTGGTCATCTGAATTTCATAGTAGTGCGCCTGTGTTCATTTTGGTGGTAAAGTCAAATTCAAACTCTTTTTGGTCGTTACTCGAAATTTCCACATGTAGTGAGATTCTTCAGATAAAGTAACGTATTGCACGCGAACATTTTAGGATGTGACGAAAATGCAATAAATTCTTTCTCCCGATTTCAACTGTTTGAAAGTGTTCAGTTTCCTGTTAGAGAGTGTGAACATTTCTTGGACTTCAAAAGTATCGTGGGTTTTGGCTTCCATTGTGAATCTCTTTTAACGCACAGAGAATTTGTTTCCTGGAATCGTCAGATTATTACTTTTCGCCTGTTAGATGCGGTTAAGATTATGCTCTTAGCGAATTTTGACTTTTTAGAATAGTTAGCATTTGGACTACGAATAGAATTCAATTTAAGTGGTTTGTTGATGAGATTTCTGTAACCATTTATTCCAAAAAGGGACGATGTTGACCGTTTATGACACGCGCCCGGCGTCGGTTACCGCACCCAGAAAGACGGTGAATGTAGAATACACGTGTAATGGATTTACTTACACACCGGATGGGCAACAATATGGCCGCCTCAGGTCCGATTCTCTACCGGAAGCTCGCCATTTTAGACGTCTACGTCGCGAGCTAAGCCTCGATTCAGATCTTGATCGTTACAAACACAATATTAACCCGCCATTTCCACCATCGAGAGAGTTAAAATCCTGGAAAACAAAGCGCGTGACCCATAAATTAGTCGACGCGGTTATTGACAAGAAAGCGGAAGTGGTCGTGATATCAACGGAGCCTGTCGGTGCAGAGACTCCCGGACATGAGGTATCGGAGTCTCCGACGGGTGTTCCATGGACTAACTGGACCAAGTGGAATATATCACGGGGTAAGGCGAGTGCACTTGAAAGTAGGCGCACGAAATATTGGACTATTATATTTAAGCTGCACTGCCAAACAAAATGGTTACTTAAATTTTAAACCAACTTGTCATCATAGACTGAGCAACCCGCACGTAAAATCACAATTGGATATACATCACAAGAAATTGTAAAAATGTATATTTTTGGTTTTGAATCACTCGACATAAGCAACTGAATCGTCAGTATAATACCTGCCAAATACCCGCCAGGAGTCACTTGGTCATTCTTGGCTCTTGGTGAGTATTTGGACTTTATTCAAGATACATCATTTAGAAAAATCCATGAGATGCCCTCAAGACCCACCTTAGCAGTGGGGGATACCCACCTCCCTCACCCAAGCCCATCGGGGATTCCCGGTTGTACCCTGGACTAACTGGGACACGTGGAATATATCGCGCGGTAAGGCGGGTGCACATGTACACGTAGGTGCTCAAAATACGGGACCGGCTTTTGCCATTAAAGCAGTATCGTACGTGCAATAATTGTGCTTTGGCTGATTCAATTATGAACATTTTGTACTTTTTATCTCCGTTGCTCCATCAAAACTGCGGTAGGTTTAGATTAAGATCAGCCTACATGTACGTACAGTCTTTTTATAAGAAAACAAGTCATTGCGGCTGAAAAGTACTGGTGCCCCTTTTGTTAAACATTGGAAAATACACAGATAATTTATTGTTATTTCCGTACAGCACAAAATGATTATAGGCAAGAAATAATAACAGAGGACTAGTTATATATACAAGTATACATTCAAGAATATATTTTTTCAAAATCACATTCTGTGGTCCTGACGTAAAAACCGTTCTCGATTTTAGTAATAAAATTTTAGGAACTTTGAAAAAAAAACCACACGTTTTATACGTTCAGTTACACGTTACAGTTGTTTTGGTATATTTTAGGTAGGATAGCTGTATTGAAAAGCTATTTACAGAAACAACTTAAACAATTGGATGGTTACCTTTACCTACCTGATTCCCCTATATCGGATTATCGGTACAGCCCCTCATTAGTAACCAATTTTGAATCGTTTATATTTAAAAGTGTTTCCTTCTAAGATAACACACGCAACAATGCCTAAAATTAAAATATCCCGCCACTGCCAGGTACCGTTGCTAAGGATACCTTACGTATTATGGTGTCTAAAATGTCTTTCATCAGTACTTTAAACAAATTAAAATTCATTTGAATAGATTCGGGTAATAATTATATGTGAATTATGATTTATTTATTTCAATTTATCAACAGTCAAAAGTCAAAGTAATATTAAGGGAAGCATAGAGCCGCAACGACCCAATATTGTATAGAATCTAAATAAAGGCCATTGAAACCTTATATAGTAGTATTCTATATATTAACCATTCATTCTTCAATACAATAGGTCGATTGTAGCTAATAACCCTTGTTCCGTCGTAATTCTTTCCGGTATTCAATTTCCCTTTATGGAATCCACATTAAATTAATATTACGTCGCTTTTCTACAAAAACCTCGTATCTGCAGCTTGTTTTAAGCTGTAGATACGAGGTTTTCGAAGAAAAGCAGCGGTTACTCACTCTCTATAAGTGTTTTCCAAAGTACAATTTAGATATATACTGCAAAATGCGGGGGGGGGTATAGGGAATACATGTTGTATGTCCAAACAAAAACATTTGAGAAGTCTCTACATAAAAATGGTAATCAGATCTATTCTCAGTAGCTTCTCTCCCTAATAGTGATAAGTCTCTCTGAACAACAAGAAAACAATTATATAGTTTAAATGATATTTCGATGCTTCTTATCAAAGTATCGTTTGACTAATCTATACTAATAAAAAGTTTAGGAACCACACATTTGATATGCAATATTTCAAGAGTCTTTGAATCAATTCGGCAATGAGTTTTTGTATTTCCCCCATGACAAATTATTAGTAGATTGCAAAACTAACCTGAACTCAAATTGTAAATGAGCATGACATTACTCTATTATCCTCCACAATGCGTGTTTTTATATGTAGTGGGTGGGGTAGAAACTTACAGGACAGTATCCCATTCCTAAGAATTCCTGCTGAAAAAAATTACATGTATATCCAGGGTGACTATCTCATTACTCTATCATACCAATACAACCTGAGCAGATGCTTCAAATAAACTACAGATAATGAGGCAAATCTATCTCTTCTCTAAATCAATTTACGTTGATTTTGACTCAGTTTTGGAATGTAACAGGTGTTGTGCAGTTATCTCTTCTACGTGTACTTTAAATGATGCCTAACTAGCAATCAATGGATCATTCAGGCATTTATTGAAACGGTGCCTTGTATATCTTTTTATTACTTTTTTACCCTCTTTCGTTGTTGTGAATTAAGTCATTCCCGGACGAAAAAGCATAATACTAAAGGCAAAAACTAGTATGTAACTGTCAGACAAAATGGCGAACAGAAACACTTCATGCAACTTCAGGAGTCATCCGTGAATGACGCCCGAAGTTGCTAGAAGTGTTTGGTATCTAATGATGGATAGTATACCTTAACTGGGTAACCATACTCTCCAAAGCCGAGGTCTATTGATGTAACCATCAAATATGACCTCTGTCGTTTTTGATACACCAACAGCCTATTTGGTCGTCATAATCTAATTATAGCACATCATTTGAATTATCGAATCAAAATCATTTAGTTCTATCTTGTATAATCATTACGTATACATTACGTCGCTTCTACTTTTGGCTGAAGCCGGTAATTTTTGAATTATCGAATCAAAATCATTCAGTTTTATCTTGTATGATTACGTATACATTACGTTGCTTCTATTTATGGCTGAAGCCGGTAATTTGAAGCGTCAACCAATGAAAATTTGTATCAGATTTCTTCTTGCACCGGGATGAAACGTTGAACCACACCAATTGCCCATGCTCGAATTCATTTATTGAACGGGGCTTAACGCCACTTTCAACTGCTATGATCATACTGCGCGGGTGAAGCACCTAACCTTGGGTTCCTTGAATTTCTCTCAACAATCCTACTACAATACCCACTCCGAACATTGATCTGTTCTCCTAGATGATTTACTCCCATTGTTGAGGGACAAATGACTTTTGTCAAATGTCAGAAAGGATATTCTCTAGATGCACATGGTCGATATAATCGTAAAAGAGGTCGAAGATGAATTGTCGCTACATAAATACAAAAAAAAAACCTTGTTAGTGGGAGATAAAAACCTCGTAACTACAGCTGGAAAAGCTGCAGTTACGAGGTATTTTTATCTCCTACGAACAAAATGAATTTCGATTTTTCACTCTATGTTGTCGGACTGCAATAAACCAGTAATACAAAATTGATGTTCGTGCTTTCTCATGTTGTGGCTGATATATCATCGCTTTTCAACAAAGACCTCGTAATTGCAGCTTAAAGCAAGCTGCAGTTACGAGGTTTTTGTTGAAAAGCATCGATATAGTATGGCAATTGGCACAATTCTTTGTTAATAAATGTTATCATAACTGTATTGTATCTATATCTTTGATATCAAACTATAAAGCCACCAGGGCACAAATATTGAATTATTATACGGTGATCATGGAATTATTGTTCTTATAAGGATTTTATATTTGTGATGTCCGATCTCCCTGTATATTTATTTTACATTCTTTGGAATTACAAACATGTTTGAGACGTTTTGTTTTCTAAAAAGAGCAAAAGATAAGAGGGGAACCACAACTCTATGTTTTGGGTACTCACTTGAATCGTCTCGATTAGACGATTACAGTGAGTATATGCGCTCACAATATAGGGTTTGATGTACAATTTAAGTTAAATATTTCAATTTGAAAAGCCTTTATCCTTTTTATGTTTAGTTCTGCTACTACATCACTTTCACAAATGCTTTATATGATAATACATATTTCAAATAGTTAACGTAACAAAATGTGATCAACGTTGTGATTATCATGCTTGAATATACTCTATAAGTGTCCAGGAATACATTGGTGTTCGGATTATCACATAATGAATTGAGTCAACATGCATTCGTTTAGATTGGACACGGAGTCTTATAAACCATCCCAGTCTAGGATAACTAAATTCACAACAAAATGTAAGTATGGTTCCTTTGTAATCACGAAGTACAATATAAGCATTTGTAAACGCATAAATCGCGCAGAGAATGACATCAAATCTATCGCTAGAAAGACAAAGATTAAGATTATCTGCGTCTTTTATTTCCATTTCCATTTCGCTTATCTCTATCTGTGTCACCGACAAATTGAACCACGAAAATTTGGTTTTTTCTTCAAATCTTAAAGGATATGATTATTCTGGGACTCAAATTCATGTTCCCGGAATAGCGTTCTAGTCTCCGAAAATACTGATTGAGGGGTGGGGGTGTACAATAGCCAGTATTTTGTTGTTTTTGACAAAACACTCGTAACTGCAGCTTGTTTTAAGCTGCAATTACGAGTGTTTTTTTTTATGAAAATCAGCGATATACTCCAATCGCAAAACATACTTCATGTTTCTACATTTCTATACCAATGTCCAATGGTACACTCGTTTGTCCTTGAGGCGAATATGATTGTGTTTGTATTCTTTTACTGTCAATCGCTGTCTTTGGTACTTTCTTTCTTTCCTTCTTTCTTTCTTTCTTTCTTTTGTTCTCTCTTTGATTAGAAAGGCCATAGTCTATAATGCATTTCTGTTGGACATGAAAGACAACCCTCATACCGGTATCAGTATCTTTGAGAGATTATCGACAGCTATTGAGGCTAATCTGAGTCTAATACAATTTTAATAGCGATTGAACAGATGGCGTACTGGTGACCGGGGTAGATTAGATTAACCCTTTCCCAAACAAGATCTGGTTTTGACGTCCCTGGTAGAAAAGACTTGGGAAAACATTGAGGTAAAAGAAGAAAATGCTGATCATCAGCATTTTCTCCTTTTGTCTCAATATTTTCTATGTTATATTATGCACAAATCTTAGCTATATCAACATCTATTTTGTCGTCTGCAGCAGCTTTCAAATTGGACTACCCTTAAATTTCATCGTTTGGTAATGGGTTAATACAGACCTTAATGGATTAAGACTTCTTTAATCCTCTATAAAACAACCCAATTTTCGAAACATTCTATAACAAATGTTATGGAAATATAAGATCTGAAATTCGTAGCATAGGAATCATTGTGTGTGTGTGTGGGGGGGGGGGGGGGGGGGGGGGCGGGGGGGGGGGGTAAGGAGAAGCTGGTTGTATATCGACATTTCCTTCTTTTATCCCAATAGTTTCTAAACTACCAACCGTCAGGTCAGGGTCGTCAAAAGCAGGGTTTGAACAATATCTACAATAAGGACAAACATTTGAAATCGTTGTGTCGACATCGGGTAGGTCGAAATTCCGCTAAGTCGGAGTGAAAATCTGGTCCCTTCCACATCGAAAGATTTAAAGAAAAAAAATCAAGATTATTTGAATTAAATATAGCCATTGAAGTATGGTAGGAAATGGAGATGCTAAAGTAAAGAAAATTTTGACAAATTCCAAGTATCTAAGTTAGTCTCAAATGTCATGATAAGTCCTACTTTCTAATCACATGCTTTTCTGACAATAGTATATACAGTCGACACTCGTTATGTCGACATCGGATAAGTCGAAATTCCGCTTAAGTCGAAGTGAAAGTCATGTCCCGTCCTCAACATAGATTATCAAAAAGTTTAATCAAAATAATTTCGAAACAAATAAAGCCATTGAAATTTAGTAGGAAAAGGATAGAAATTGCTCGACACGAGCAATTTCTTTCCTTTTTCTACTATATTTCAATCATGGACACATGGTGCCCATCAAAAATGGTTGAATATCATTTTAATCGAAAATAATCAAAATCGGATGAGTCGAACTCCGGATATGTCGAGGTATTTTGACTGCCCCTCCGACTTCGACACAACGAGTGTCGACTGTATGTAGGTTTAATACCCAAATGGAAAAAAAATGTTGAATTAAACATTTCCCAAGCACGATCAGCGTTTGACATTCCTTATTAGGAAGCTCTACGAGAAAAGTTGATTACCAGCATTGTCTCTTTGTAAATATATTTCATGATATGTCACACATGTTTTCCTTCTTTTGGTATCATTAACGTTGTGGTCTGCAACATGCCAACTTCTCTTGAAGAGGTAGAGTCTACAATTCCGTCGTTGATACTGAGTTGAGGGTTTAATCTTGATAAATTAAGCCTTCGATAATACGGGTGGCCTTTAATCCGCTACAAAAATCATATTGGAAAGGAAATTAATTTCAATATATAACGCCGATACAATTCAATCAGTCAGGATCTATCGATATATAACATCGATTGGTGATTTTATTTTTTGTGTTGACTTCTTCATTTATGTGATTTTGTGCGGAGTTATTCTGATAATTTGTGATAATTTGTCTGTCTTTGTGAACTTCTTTTGTGTGTGAGTTCTTTTTTTATCAATGAGCATGGGATATATCAACAACAATAAAAGTTTCTGTTTAACCCTTTCCCGAACGAAGTTTTTTGGGTGATCTCATCGGAAAGCTGCTATAGATGAAGAAATTGATGCTACAAAGGAAAGAATTTGTGTTCAATATAGCACAGAAAATATTGAGGCAAAAGGAGAAAGTGCTGATTGTCAGCACTTTCTTCTTTTGCCTCAATGTTTTCCCAACCTTCTTCTATTAAGGACGTCAAAACCATGTCTTGTTTGGGAAAGGGTTAAATGTATTCTCCTATTATTATTATTTTATCAATGTTCGAATAAACAAAAACATAAAGATAATTTCTAATTAAAAAGAATATGAAACGTAATGTTACTTTGATATATCTAGAGTTCGACTTATCCGAGTTTTCTCTCTACGGAAATGATTTTGACATTTTTTTCTCTGGGTTTGACCATTGATTCATGTTTTGTAGAAATACTCGTTTCGAGGTATTATCTGTTTTTGCTACAATATTTCAATGGATATTTGCATGTCAAAACTTTTTCTTAAACTCTTAAATATTCATTTTTCGATTGATGGGATGGGTTCAGATATTCACTTCGACTTAAGATGTCGACAAATAATAACGAATGTCAGGTATAGTTTTGATTTTTTGTCTAAAAGACTGGCGACCGGCCTAATTTTCGGGATATTTACTTAGTTCTCTTCCTTTACTGCGATATTTTCCAACCTTTTTCAAAGAAACGCCAAAACCATGTCATGGATGAGAAGGGATTAATTAATTTTGAATCAAAATCCAGAACGACGAGTTGACACATGTACTCGTACATACACACATAGGGTGTTTGTTTGAACTAATCGCATTAATAAGATGTCGATTATCTACCAATCACACCAAGTTTTCACACAAAATCTTTTGATTTGGCGGGTACATAATTTATTATCATTCTCATCCAATCAGATTTCAGATATTCTTTTAATAGAATTTTCTTTTAGATTTGTTCATTACAAAATATGGTCGACGACGCCTCTTCTGTAAATATAAAAGAAATAACACGTTTAAAGCGATATTTCACAGATATTTTTGTCACAAATTTTAATTTTATTTTCATCTGAAAGAGCATATTTTCTTATCACAATTCTGAAAATTTCTAGTCAATATATTGTCCCGTTTACGAGAAATATAGGTTAATTATATTTTTTGTATAAAACTAAACAAATTGATGTGGACAACAGTTCAGATTTACGAAATATGACATTTCTGTCTCAACTTTAAAGGCGTATTTTCGCTCGCTTATAAGCAACAACTTCAAAAAAACTTACAGAATTTATATGCATTAGAATAACCATTCTTCGCATCAAGACATACTTGCGAGTGAAATTGAAATGTTATGTCCTTTTAGTCCTTTCAAAAACGGCAAAAACAGATTACCGTTCCAATTTGAAAACAGTTACAGACAACACCATAGTTGATATTTTAAGTGGAAAATTTTATGTCATAGCACAGAAAACACTGAGTTAAAGGGGAAATGCTGATCATTCGCATGTTCTCCTTTCCCCCAATGTTTTCCCATAATTTCTCTTGTTATGGGCCTCAGAATCCGGATTTGTTTGGAAAAGGGTTAAGCCACCACGTAGTTTCGGTCAGAAATTAACCTTTTCCCGAAGTTATAAGCACGACCACTGTTTATAGCTAAACATGACAAACATTTACGAACGAATGAAGATAGAATTTCGACTTTAAAAGTTCTTCAAACCTTATTTTTGAGAAGTTTCCGAAATCTCAAAATTAGAATTGGCTCTTAGAGATTTAGTAGTATACTAAATAGACATACAAAATGTATATCGAACTGCGGATCATCGATTGTCCATTTATGAGATAAGATCGATTTGGATCTTATAATGGCCAGTAAAAACAAACATATCTGAGACAAAATATTGACACCGCCAACCTCTGTGGGTGCGTTCCATTCGGCTGTTCGGAACTGTTCTAAATGTTCTGTGCAAGTCATGCCGAAAGGAATGCTCCCGGAACAGAACACGTGGGGGATTGTATAAAACGCAGACAAAACACTGCAGGCCGGTCTAAAAATAAACCTTGACCACCTGCTGATTGTCGTTTATTTGTCATTTATGGCCTTAAAATGGATAATATACTAATATTTGCTGAAATAATTTGATTTTTATCATACGGTTTGATTAGAAACGTTAATTTATTTCAACACGCCGCAGTTGAAATCGAAAGTAACCATGCTAGTGACGTCACTGTTCTACGTGCACCACCTTTTCTCCGGGAACAAGCAGAACATGTTCTGGACATTGTTCTGTGCCATTCCATTGAGTACCGGACTGTTCGGCACACTCGGAACAGCCAATGGAACGCACCCTGTATTTATTCAGCAACCGTATCCTGGTATGGGTTACCGACGTTTAGCGAAAATTTGGGTCGTATTTACCATTCAATCTATATAATTTCAAAACTCATGGTAAAATTACACAAAAATAAACTTGATCGACAGTTTTGACATAAGGACAGTTCTGGTGCCGTTTTTATTGTGGAAAGGTTTTAAAGGTCCATTTTAGCTTGGTAGGGCAACATATTCAGCCAGATTGTTGACATGTCGACCTCGATGTTTGCTCAGCAACCGTATATGACCAACCTAGTTTAACGCTAAATATTATATATGAATATGTTCATAACTGATTGATAAATGATAAATCCGCGATATTAGATTTTCAGAACACGGTTCTAATTCTTCACCACAGTAATGCGTTTATCCATTACCACACGACAAGATTTTTGACTGGTGCAAATTCAAAGATGTTGCAGACGACAATCTCAAATGAATGGAATTTAAACATTTTTGGTCCTTTGGGGTTATAAAACATTGTGGGAAATCAAGGAATTGCATTTACAAGCAACGATATCTTCATTTCCCACGATGCTTTTTCTAAACCTTTCTTTTTTTGTGTCAAAAAGTGTCACTATGTCGTAATAAAATGATCCAAATTGGAACGAATCACGAATACTATAATGTTAGCAATAAAGATCAGTGAAATTAAATGGGATAGCATTGAAAATGTTGCAAGAAAACGCGAAATACTGGTTATACGCGTCTCTTTTTTTTCTTTCAATGCATTTTTATAACTTGACTCTCCAAAGAGCTGACAACAAAAGTAATTATAATAGATATGATATTTTGTTGCAATATAGCCGTGAAAACTTTGAGACAAAAAGAAGAAAATGCTGATCATCAGCATTTTCTTCTTTTTGCTCAATGTTTTCCTAACACTTTTTACTAGGTACGTCAAAATCAGTTCTTCTTTAGGAAATATCTAAATTGACAATTCATTGAAGGAAAAAAAACAATAACAATACAACGATGATCGGTGCCAAAATAACAAAAATGGCTATTCTTGTCGATAGAAGATGACATAATAACAATAAATACAATAAGACAATAAATAAACACAGATCCAGACAACACATATTGAGGAATTTATAAAATTAGTTTGTTACTTGAAAGACAAAGATGGCCTCCAACCCACGAGCATCTAATGTTCAGTTTAAAACCTTGGATATACGGTCTAGTAAGACATTGGGAGATCTAAATGGTAAGTGCTAGAATTATTTTTATAAAAAAAACTGGCTGAAATAGAACTTAACGTTTTTTCTAGTCCCAGCACTGTAATATTGAGGTATTCCATTCATTATTAGATGCCATATACTTCGTGCAACTTCATGCGTCATCTGTGGCAATGGAAATTGACAAGGGATACCCTCGTCGATTTCCGTTGGCTCGAATGACGTCTGAAGTTGTAAAAAGTGGTTGGTTTCTACTAATTTATGAACTATTCTGAGTCGTTTCCAGATAGCGTAGAACATGGTTAGCCTTAACATACGTGCAGTCTGAACTTATCATACAGTGCCAATTTATTTTGAAAACAAACTCTAGGACTGTCAAATTGTGTCTATTTCTGAGGGAATGATTAATAATTTTCGCATATAACTATTGGTTTTATATCCACTTAGAAGTAAGAACGTGCGTAATCTTGAGAAATAATTAGCATTCTCTGCTTTGTCGCATATTTTCATGCACACAGTTTAAAAACAAGTTATATACTTAGTATTTGTATATTCCGGCAGCCAAACAGCATTTTTAAGGTGAACCTGGATTTGCGGTATATAGAAAATGTTTTGACTGATTATGGTAGCCAACACCTTCAGGAACGAAAATCCGGTTGATGCCACCTTGGCACCCTTGGGCAACTCTCAGAAATCAATATGGCGTCCAAGATGGCGGAATGACATGGTACATGATCATATTTCTGTTAAAATCTGTACATTTATGATATAGAAAAGCTTCGAATATGTTCAGAGATGCCAAGAGAGAATGTCCAACGACAAAAACAGAGTGATATTCACAATAATTCATTAAATTTCTACCAAAATCTGGTAAAACTGTAAAATCTTACCCCACCCACCTAATTTTACATAGAAAATAAAGTTTTACAAAACGTTTTTAAAATTTGCTGCATTCTATGTTATTAAATATTATAATTACAATTACGAATGAAGAATGAATATTTGAAATGACAAACCTGGCAATATGGTGTCTCTAAGAATTCAAAATGGCGCCAAAGATGGCGGGATATAAGTGATCATTATATCGAGTATAACATGTTTAACCAAAACATGGAATATGTTTGAATGTCTTTAAAACTACGATAATTGCACTTTTATTTATTCGTGTAAATTTGTAAGAGCATCTAATATAATTGGTTGTATTAATTAGTTGTATTTCTACCGGAATCTAAGACAGTCGTAACATCTTACCCCACCCACTACAATTTGCATAGAGAAAACCTTGAAATATACACCTTAATTGTCTTTATTGTATGCAATAATACTCTAAAATAGAAAACTACACTATAAACTAAAATTATCAATGATTGATTGGGGTTTAACGCCTCTTTTATGTGTTTTAGTCTTGTTGCGGAGACCGGAATACCTAAGTAAGCAACGATTCACGTCGTCTTCTCATCAGTCCTAACACACCATCCTTACAGAGTCTCCCTCTGCTCGACCACATGGGTTAACAATTATAAAACCATGGGTGGGAGACAATTTTGTCAGAAAGGGTATCTGTCGCGACCAGGGGTGGAACCAAGGTTCTCATGAGTGAGAGTCGGTATCTGCACCATGACAGTGGCAAAAATCTCAATGAAATGAGATCATTGACAATTTAAAGATGGCGGCGCTTTGTGAATAATATTTTATAATAATTGTAAACAATATTTTACATTAAAACTGAATATCAAATACAATTACATACAGAAATGAGAATAGGGGGACCTGTTTGCAGAATAAAATGTTTATTTCCGTAAAACATTTGCTAGTCAATTCAAAAGTTCAAGGTTGTATCATATTACCAACCTTCTACATTCAGGTCATTCCAAGAAAAAACTAGAACTGTCGCAAAGCGGACAAATACCCCCCCCCCCCCCCCCCCCCCCCCCCCCCCCCACTAGCGCGTTGTCACTGAAAAAGTGCTAAAGTTCAAAGTGGCATAACTCTGAAAATACTGCCTGGATCAAGATGAAAATTGCAGGTGCACAACTTCATATAATAGGAAACAACCTGCTAAAATTTCAGCAAAATCGGTCAAAAACTGTGGGAGGAGAAGAGGACACAAAATTATGTCCACGGACGGACGGACAGACGGACAGACGGACGGACAGACGGACGGACAGACGGACAGACGGACAACCTGAATCCAGTATACCCCCCCATAACTTTGTTGTGGGGGGGTATAATGAAGATATTTGTCCTTGAGATAGTGTTTACTTTATTGCTTTCAGATTTGACGCTGATTATGATTACCATCTTATCCAGTCCCATGGAAAATGATTGAATGCAAATGCGAAAGAATACAAATTTGACGGAGGGGATGGGGGAATTTTAAAGAGTCGGGAGGAGGGCTCAAATGTCTATGTTCAAAGTAATTATTTGAAATTCGTTCTATAATACCACTTTTAATATTAGCACTCCAATAATACAAAAGCATGACAATTTGGTAGATCTACTATATTGAATTTTAAAATGTTTAGATCTAAAAAAAAAAAAAAAAAAAAAAATGGGCCGTTATACTTCCTATAAATGCCATATATTCAGATAAGCATTTACCAAACAAACCATTATTTTGACAATCCTACACACTATATCGCGACAGAACATATCAACATGCGAATATCCCGCATTTGTCTATTCACTTAACACGTTTTCTGTTATAAATTGTAGATTTCTTTTTATTTTCATTTGCTATATTGTGCTGTCCGGAATTCCTTATGATTTAAATCTGTATTAAAATTTTGGAAAGAGTAAATTAATTCAACATTTAAATTATCTGTATCCTAAAAGTGTACATGTATGACCCCCATTAGCATTTATTTGCGTTTTCTTTGCAAACGAAAAAAATCAAAAAGAAAACGACATTACTTCAGTTCTACCAATACTTTAATTGCTATGGTTGATAAATATACAAATGGAACAGGACACATGTGCAAGTAGTAACGGTATGAAACTGAAACATTGCCATCCAACAATCAACTTGTACCATTACTGATCTCTGACTTAGAGCGAGCTCATCAGCATGTGGCATCAAAAATTGAGAAACTTCATATTATCTTCTTATATCACCTATGAGTTTCGGCTAAGTGTTTCTTCGGGGTGGAGGGGAGAGCGACCCATGACTATTTAGTCTTTAGATTTCAGGGCAATATCATTCTTTTTCTCAAATCAACAGGATGTTATGTACAATAATGGACAGACGTATGGGTGGATCTAGAGGGGGGGTCGGGGGTCCGGACCCCCCTTGCATTTGACGAAAATTAGATTTTGATCATACGTTACATGTTTATTACATTTTAAGCCATATTTGAGCTTGGACCCCCCCCCCCCCCCCCCTGGAACAAAATCTTGGGCTTGGACCCCCCTAGAAAAAATTCCTGGATCCGCCCTTGAGACGTCACAACTAGTATGCAACACAACCATGTGTTGTTTGGGAAAGTATTTAGGAAGAGAGGGAAGTGTTTGTCTGTCTGAAATTACAACGAAAAAAGTCCAATTTTGTATAATCTTTTTAAATAGACTTTAAGTGTGATTGTTGAACGAATATTCTGTAAGTTGTGGTTTAAGATTCGAAGGGTTTTCAGATAATGCAAATTTGAGTGGGTGGGGTAAAATAAGAATCTCTTCTTTACTCTGTAGGTCAATAGGGAAATACAATAAACTTATAATGGTACATAAGATGAATATATATACATACTCGCATATTAGTAGCACATTGTTTGGAAAAAGTTTTCAAAGAAAAAGACAACCGTTGTATTTTTTAAGAAATCATCTATTTCCCGCCATCTTGGGCGCCATTTTGAATTCTTTAGAGACACCATTTTACCAGGTTTGTCATTCAAAATATTCTTTCTAGTATCCTTAATGATAATCAGTGTATTTAATCACATTGAATACAGGAAATGGCAATGATGTTACGTAAAACTTTATTTTTCTATGTAAAATTGGGTGGGTGGGGTAAGATTTTACAGATTTACCAGATTTTGGAAGAAATACAATGAAATATTGGAGCTATAATACTTCATTTTCTTTGGACATATTCTCTGTGCATTTTTGAACATATTACAAGCTATTGTATGTCATAAATGTATAGATTTTAACAGAAATATGATCATGTACCATGACGTTCCGCCATCTTGGACGCCATCTTGATTTCTGAGAGTTGCCCAAGGGTGCCAAGGTGGCATCAACCGGATTCTTATTTCTGAAGGTGTTGGTAATCATAATCAGTCAAAACATTTTCTATATACCGCAAATCCAGGTTCACCTTGGAATCTGCCGGACTGAATAAGTTTGGGAATCAGTTGCATGTACACGTACATGTATTATGCTCTTGTTTATGACAAGTCTATTAATTTATCGATAGGAAAAGTGTTAAAGTTTGTTATAAGCAGCTTAATGAAAAGTTGAATGACCTTAACAACATATATTATAATGTTTTATACATATACTTAAATTACGGATTACATCATGACAGTTTAATCTTTTTATATTATCATTTATAATCGGGGTAAGGGTAAGAATATTTTTTAAAGAAAATGTCAAGATATTTTAGTACTAACATTAATACTTTAGCGTGTGGCAATATTGTAGAACTGGTCAAATTCAAAGAGGGCTGAAGATGACAAAGCAAATGTAACTTAAAGGGGCCAATGCTAGGGTTTTCAGGAATGAGAACAACATGGGAACAGTCAGAGTATGCATTTTTTGTGTGTGGAGCATTGTATTATCTAGGGCCAAAAAGAAAGGAATTTCAGCGCAGATACCATTTTTTTCACTATCTATCAAACTCCAGTTTCCCATAAATGTTACTAGAAATGTAAATGGCGAGTCAGCCAATTATAAACTTAACAACTTTGATCAGGAATGACTAAATGAACTTCATTTGATATTTCTCTGGACAGAAATAATCTAGCTATGCAGGTAGACCATAATTCCATACGAAATTTCTTGAATATATTTGAGCCAGGATCTGGAAAAACGTCCCTTAAGGCTTTTGAGCCCAACATAGATCCAAATCAGCCTGTGCGTACGCACAGTCTGATCAGGATCCATGTTTTTCTCTAATAGCTTCTGCGTGACATGTAGTAACTTAAAGGGAGCAGCATGGATGCACAGTGGACTTCATTTGACAACCGGCTGATTTTGAAACTCAATTTTTAAAAATGCTTTAAGGGAAGTTTTTCCAGATCCTGGCTCATTCCTTTTGCCTCCGACAACCTTGCATAGGTCCTTTTAGATAGTAACTATAGAAATATTACGAATCAGCCTAAATACTGTCCGCACTTGGCGTTGTTCATGTTCACTCTGTTAAAGGGGGACGAGCTAGGCTGTCGAAAATGCAAATGGCACAATAATTACAAACCAGAAATAACGTATGAAATTACCAACCTGAAGGGGTAGATCATTTATGTCCATTGTTAGCACTCCACGAGCTTTATAAAGTATTAAAATCCAAGTCAATTAATAACATGCTGGTCGTCCTTGTTTTTGTTTTGTAACGGCTACATATGCCCAACCTTCAAAAATCAATTACGTCAGAGATACGCCATCTGTGCTCAGCGAAATTTAACACACCGTACAACCGGCTGCGTAGAAAGTCAGCGAAGACAGATTCGGCATCTGATGTCATGTGCATGGTAGGTCAAATTAATTTACTTTTATAAATAAACGAAAGGATCTTTAGTATTCTATAGTTGATAAATACGCGTATAAATGTTCAGTGCTTGTACAAAATCAACCTTTTCACGTATTTCTCGCAAATAAGGTCACAGTCATCGACACAGCCGGTTGTACGGTGTGTTAATATCGCGGAGGTGTGTCTCGTTGACCTTGACATTGTCTTGTTTTGAAGTAAAAATAGAATGTGTAAACACGCTTGTAAAGGATTGATCTATAGCAAAGGAAATATGTTTTTCGCCGAGATTAAGGTTTTTATGCATTGCTAATTGTTTTTCCATGCACAAATATGAGTTCCCGAACAGTTCGGAAGCATAAAAACATAGAATGAGCCCCTTTGACCCATTGCCACACAGCACAATTTTAGGTTTGTCCAAAATCAAAGATGATGCAGACGACCATTTCAAGTGAATATAATTTTACATTCTTTTTGGTTCTTTTTACTTAGAAAACATTGTAGGAAATGAAGAAATTGCTTGTCATAAGCAATTTCTTCATTTTCCACGATATTTTTCATGGCCATTATTTTGTAGGGATAAAAAAAGTCATTTTGTGGTAATGGGTTAAAGTGTATAACTTTATACCAGGAATTGCTGAAAGAAAGAAGCAACGTGGGTTCTAGTTGTATTCAAAAATCGCGTTTGTTAATTATTGTTCGATGTTATATGATGGCTCCTCACTATAGGGACCCACATTAACACAGAACTGCTTTATCTTCATTGGCAAATCCCGTTTGTTAATGATGAAAACATTGCCGAAGTGTGGTCTTTATAATTTACTTTACGTATATGTAGATGTTCCCTGTTAATTCTGCTGTACCATACCAATGCCGATAAATATCATATCGTCGTTGTTAATGCAAAACCTCGTATCTCGTTTTTGGAAAATTTTAAAGGGGAGGTAAAAAAGTGTAATAACTTTTCCCAAACTGGAATGTTTTACTTGAACTTTTGACATATTGTTCACAAATAATGTGTTACTAATACTGATTATTAGAAATATCTCAAAACCTGTGAGAATTGTCTAAACTGGGCACACAAGTTTGTACTTTGAAAATTTCAAGAATCGACAGACGAGGTTTTGCATTTACACCGACGATATAGTAAAAATGAGTAGATATAATTCCATTATAAAGGGTATGATTTAATTGTCAACTGACTGTCAAAGTCGTTCCCTTTATAAAGGATTGGATTGTATGGGGTTTTACGTCCCACTCAACAGCTAAGGTCATATGGAGACGGGACCTCGGTTTTAAGTCTCATCCGAAAGACCGGAGAAGCGGGGGATCGAACCAGCGACCCCTGTGTTATAAGCCTTTATAAAGGACGTAAAACTAAATATTTGTAAAACTTACAGAAGGATTAAGATTACCGAATGGCCTTCCATGTCGTGTATTCAAATAACGATTATACCCTTAATTCTGATAATTCGCGTGTTCTTGCATTCTGTACATATCCATGTATAGATTTTGATAAATGACATGAAATAGCATCTCTAATTTATAGCAAGAGAGGCTCTGTCAGGTAATTTACTTAGACCTATACTACGATAACATTATTCTTGATATATGTTACGCTGTTTACGAAACATGTACTTGTTTTTAACGACCAGTGCCATGGCAAATATAACCACCTATATTTTGTGAATTTATTTTTCGTTATGTTCTTACTTTACACTCGAATGGCCTTCCATGTCGCGTATTCAAATAATGATTAGGCCCTCATTTCTGATAATTCATACTTTCTTGCATTCCTTACATAATTACGTGTATAGGTCTAGATAATTGACCTGGCAGAGCATCTCTAGCTATTAGCTAGAGATGCTCTGCCATGTCATTTATCGAGACATATACTGAGATAATAAGTATGTTTGTTGTATGTTATGCTTTCTATTTATCGGTATATTACGTTTTGCATAAAGGACAGTGCCACACCAATTAAAACCGGTAATAATTTGAAATAAGCGAAAGCACTCCGGAATTTAAGGTTTACGAAATGAGAATGAAATGCAGAGCCAGAGGCGAAATTTGAAAAGTGCAAGTGGTTCCTAAACTGTGTTATATTTCCATTCCAAAATACAAACATAAGCATTTTGTATGGTTTAGAATTTTGAATTAATGCATACTTATCGAAATATTTGACAAAAATGTTCAAAATTACCTCCCTTGCATATGAATATAGAGTAAAATAATATTTGTAAGTTATTTTCTTTTTGAAGCATAATCTTGAATTCCGGCACGGTGAATTAACTCATGTGAAGTATTTTACAAGTGTGTGTAATTTGATGCATTTTGTATGGCTAGAAAGTGGTGTTTTCATTCTCAGTTCGTAAACCTTTTTTAAAAGATCCGAATTTCCGGGCGTCATCCATGGCAACGGAAATTGACTAGGGGTACCCTCCTCATTTTCCGTTGTCACGGATGACTCCCGATGTTTCACGAAGTGGTTGGTATCTACTGAAGGACAGAATACCCTAATCATATTCGTGAGAATAAATGATTACAACAGATTGTTGAAAACTGTTCATTTCTATTTTCAGCTCTAGAGATTACTGGCGAAAATCTAGAAGATCTACTCGCCTACGATGATCTCTTCCTCGACTTCTTCAATGCATTTCTTGCACTGCCTGTAAGTATTTTGATCAATTGTTCAGACCAGATCTACAGAGTGTCCCAATAAAAACGGAACCCATTTTTGAAAGTGAATTGCTAATGTATCAAGTGATGTTATTCTACCAAATTTAGATTTGCAATAGAAACGACAGTTTTCTATTAGCAGTTAAATTTTGGTTGAAAAATGTCCATTACTTTTGAAAATATTGGCAATCAAATGAATGCACCCAAAAAACCATTTTAACACGATATCGATTTCTCCGTTTTGCAGAGCTCACAGACACCCATTGAATACATCGACGCGTCACACTTGTTAATATATTCAGTACAATACAAAAGTGATGTTGAAACATTTTACCTACAATGTTGCATATTTATTTCATCTTTTCTGCTAATAAACAAACTGTTAGAGCTGCGATGTAACCAAAACAAAAAAATGAATACAAACAAAATATCAAAGTGTATAACAGATTCATAATACATGTAATCATATTTTTTTTTTGTTTAAACATATTTTATTGCCATAATTATTACAATTATTTACATAAGATGTTTATAACAAGACAAGTATATGGGCAAAAGGGTTTGGCCACAAGTTCTTTCAACTTAGCGTCGGCCGTTCCCCTTTTAGAACTTACAAAGTTAACAGTCCTCAAAATTATGAATATACGAAAATGTGCTGGTTATAATCTTTAAAACAAAGAGAAGACAGATTCGTTCCGGCTACATAAGAAATATCATGAATGGCAATCAATTTGAAAACATGAAAAAATGAGGAAGTGGAGTCAGTCAGTGTTTGGAAGGAAATGGGATTTTTTTTACCTTTGCTGCAAACCAAGCCTTACGTTTCAAATCTTTTTGTTTCTTTGATGAACCTTTGGACACAGTTAAAGATAATTGAATTTTCGTTTAAATTGAGGGTTTCAGAACCAAATAATAACAGTTGCAGAGAAAGTGGATGAAATTGGCGTAATTCTCCGAATAACCTTACGCGCGAGTCTACGAAATTTTGACAGTTAAAAAAATAGTGATCAGCGTCTTCTACAGCGTATCCACAACTGCATCTTGCTGAAGGAGAAATGTGATTTGAGAAAAGATCAAAGTTTAAATTACTACAGTTATTTCTTAGTCTTGTGTGCAAAACCGAAAGTCTTCGCTCTCCTACAAAATAGTATTTTGGTACGGACGTCACGCCAAAATGGCGTAGCAGGTGTGATTTAAAAAGTGAGAGAGAGGTAATTGATTTGATATTTTCTGGAAGTTCATTCCAAAGAGATACTGCAGAAGGAATAAATGATTTTGCGAAAAGTTCTGTTCTGCAATTGACAATATCAATATCATTGGCATTTCTTAGAGGGTAATCCGTTCTAAAATTGACTCTTTGTGGAAATATATCTCGTAAATAATCAGGGGTAAGACCGTTCATAATTTTATAAATACATATAAGTTTGTGATATTTACGCCTTTGTTCAAGTGTCATCCACCCTATTTCTTTGTATATATTGTCAAGTGATGAAGATCTGGTGATACCGGTGACTATTCGCGCGGCCTCAATTTGGATTTTTTCTAAAGTTTCTTTTTCACGAAGAGTGCAGTTGTTCCAAACAATATCCGCGTATTCAATAATTGGCCTTAAGTATGAAATATAAATTTGGTGAAGTGAGTCACGTTTTAATCTGAATTTTAAACTTCTCATAATTCCTAATAGTTTCGATGCTGATTTTGAGATGTTTTCGACATGGTCAGCCCACCTAGCATTATTACTCAAAGTCAATCCTAGGTGTTTGTGATTACTTACGTATTCGATTGAGATACCATTAAATAATAAGTTAGGGGGCTGAGTTTTTGTATTTGTCAGAAACATTGCAACTGTTTTTGATGGGTTGAACGTTACCAACCATTGTTTAGCCCATTGTAATCATATACACTTATTTTGTCACTGACCAATATGACGGTCAGCGCTAAAATGACAAGTACTTTAATATTATTTCAAACCGCCACCATATTGACTAAATTTGCACATGCGGCACTTTTATAGTGGTCCCAGATATTTGTAAACAAACTTTGAACCTATGACACATGTTATTATAGAGACGCACGCGCAAATCATCTCGTCAATATTTCATAAAATCACTGATTGTCATCGATATGATTTTGTTTTGACCAGTATAACCTATGTAGATTAGTAAATGAGTATGTTTGTTTTTTATTGTCTGACGAGAATCAGAATATCATGGGACCACTATTTATATCAAATTTTGAGAAAACTGGTGCGTACATGTACAACGGTAAAGAATTCAACAGATGACCGTCAGTGCGCTTTTACGAAGAAACAAGGCGCAAAAATCGATTTCGTGTTAAAACGGTTTTTTAGTGTCTTTATCAAATTGCATATAACTTTGGAACTAATACATATTTTGAAGTGAAATTTAGAACACATATGCAAAAGTAATGTATGTTTAGTACTGCAAATTCAAAAATTAGATTTTTCGCTCACGCTTTAAAATATTTGACTTTGAAATAGGGTTCCGTTTTTTTGGGGCACCCTGTACAGATTAGAGGCAGTGATGGCTTTTCTAAATGCAAATTTTCATTGTTCATATATCGTATTTTGTTTGTACCCATTGGAATCGTCTCATCGAGACAACTCAAATGATATTTAGATCGGAGAAAGTAAAGAGGGAAAAATGATCAGACTTGAACCCAGTCTACGTCCAATGAAATGCCTAATAATGTAATTTAGAATTAGACAATCGTGTTGGTGGTTGACCCTTCATATCGTCTGATCATTGTGCATAGACCTTAACCCATTATAAAACGGCAAAATTTTAGACTAGTCTAAATTCAAAGATTATACAGACGACAATTTCAAGTGAATGTACATTCACATTTTTTGGTCTTTTATGGTAGAAAACATTGTGGGAATTGAAGAAATTGCTTGTGACAAGCAATTTCTTCATTTTCCATGATGTTTTCCAAAGCCATCATCTTGTGGGGAGTCAAAAGGAATCACTGTATGGTAATGGGTTAACCCTTTCCCAAATGGCAAAATTTTGAGGTTGTCCAAATTAAAAGAAGTTGCAGACAACATTTTCAATTTGATCAAATTTAGAAATTGTATGACTTTTGGGGTAGAAAACATTGTGGAAAATGAAGAAATTACTTGTGACAAGCAATTTCTTCATTTTACACAATATTTTCCAAAGGATTTATCTGATAGGGAGTCAAAAGGCGTCACTACTGTGGTAATGGGTTAATCATGTTATGTTACATTTCACATTTTATGACGGGTGCCATTTAGTCTCTGCGCTGCACAACATTGAATGACGTCCACATTTATTTTTGAGACAGACATAAAACAGATGTTTACAAATGTCTTACGTGTGTGTATTTAGGGATAAGATTTGAACGGGTGGTGTATTTTATATGATTAAAGCCTTGATTAAAATCTCCTGTTTAAGTATACTCGTTGAAGTACTAGGATTAACATGTCAGTCAATATCGATAAACATTTATAATACAGAAAATATGACGCATAGAAATATGTTTTTCTGTTCAAATCCCATATGTAAATAATTCCCTATCGAATTCTAACATTCAGTTCGTTTCAATTCGACGTCCTCTGCTTGTTTTAATTTTGCATGGCAGCAAGATTGAGATGATCAAAGATTTCATTCTTAGAATTCGATTTTAAAGCTGCTTTGTAGCAGATTTGAACCTAAAAATCGTCAAAAACAAACGAATATTACTATTTTCAACACCATATGATTAAAGATGCAAGTTAGACTTTGACGGATGCAAAATTATCGAAGCCATGTCGAGTTCATGAGCATGCACTAAAAAATGAAACTAGAGTTTTAGTTGTCTACTAACGCTTTTGAATTTTGACCACGAATTGCCCGTAAATTCGACAATTTCTGTAGCATTTTCGGATCGTTCTTTGTCTGAATCGCATTGTGTTACTAATTCAAAGATGGCAAGCATAAACATTTTGCATTTAATTCCAAAATATGTCGTTTTTTGCAATTTAATCATACGCGTTGTTGTAGCTTTAGGTAATCTTATAGTAGGCTATCATTTCCTTCTATAATGTTTCACTTGTCTCACCAAAAGGGATTTACAGATAAAATACACCCTATGGTACCAATAGTCATAAATATCTTGAGATGTAGATCTACGAGTTAAAAATCATCTAATAAATAATCATTGAAAAGATGGAATAAAATTTATTGTATTTATACATGTGCAGCACCTAGAACATCCTTTGAACAACAATTTTATGATCAAAGTCCATTGAAAGACCCATTGTCTGCATTTTTATCACCAGGTTATGTGGCGTGCTTTCGAATAGGTAAACGTTATTAGTTACTAAAAGATCTTTGAAAAGTAGGAAAAGAAAATGCTCGGCTTTTCTATATTAAGGTAGTTCACCCCTAATGAGATGCATGAACCTATTCGGACGACGCCTTTGTTGCCGGATCAAACGCATAATTCTTCGAATTTATTGCGTTGAAAATCTCATATCAGTAAGTGCCCAAATAAAAAAAGTTAAGAAACCTTTTCTGATACTTTATTAACAGGTCTCGTTAGGGGAGTGCCTTAAAAACACGTTTGCACCACCTACATCACTTTATTAGAGTGATGTGATAAATTAATATCATTTTCTTTCTTCAGGTGTTCCCACAGGTTATGCGGTATAACCGACTGACCGGTGCTTTTGAGGAGATCAACTCGAGTGGTCAGAATGGATTTAATTCTAGTCTACCATACGGAGTTTCTGACGACGAACGAGATTATATGCTGGAATGGGCTAGAAAAGAGAGGCTACCATTGTTTTTAAGGTATGGAATGTATTGCATATTTGCGATGATTTGAAATTAACGTTGTAGACGTTTCAAGCGTATTTATTTTTCAAGTCGACAATTATTCATATGTAACTAATGCCACACATTAATGCTCTAAAAGGACATGTTTAATTTATGTGCCTACATGTAAACAATTTCCCTAATAGAAATACAGTTAAAAATATCACTCCCTATCTTGAGATAAGCTAAGAAATTCTCATTTAAACCAAAAAACTAAATACGAGGGGTGATCAAAAAGTTCCCGGAAAAATGTTCTAATTTCTTTATTTATGGTCCTATTTTCGCCTTTGAACCGTACCAGGATCAGTCATTTTCTGGTTTGGACGCAAATTAAAATCAATGACATGTTTTATAAAACGACATTATCGTTGCCACGGCAACGTCTATGACGTCGACCCGGCCCAAAATCATACTATTTTTGTGAAATAAGCGTTTATATAAAGTATTATCATTCGTGCGTTCTTTAGCGTACGTCGTCTAAACTTCGCATATTTAATGCTCGATTAGAAGGCACTATATAACTGACGACAAATGCAAATGAGACGTCATTTGTTATTGTGGCAGCCATTTTAAAGAGTGCGAGTAGCAAAAATGAGTAGAGAGCAGAGAACAGCGGTCAAACTGTGTGCGGGAATTAAAATTTCGATAAATAAAACTATTGAAATGTTGCGTAATGTCTATGGTGATACTGCAATGAAAATATAAATTGTATATGATTGGTGCCAACGCTTTGAGAGTGGCCGAAAAGACACAACAGACGATGCACAGAGATTTGGGTGTCCGACGTCGGTAACGTCATCATTCGTCGAACAGATTAAGACGTTGTAAGATTTAGACCGGCGAGTCACCATCCGCGAGTTACAAGACAAAGTTGAGATTAGCTATCGTATTGTGTTTAATATAATCAATCAAAACTTGAATATGCGTCGCCTTTGTGCACGATTGATTCCAAACATGTTAAATAGACGTGATAACATGCAGGCGATGCGAAAGAAAATGACCAATCCAGAGAAACAGGTCCTTTTCCACCAAGACAATGCTCCCAGCCACCATGCCGCATCAAACCAGAAAGTCATCCAAGACCTGGACTTTGAGATGCTTGAACATCCGCATTATAGCCCCGACCTGCCCCCTGCAAATTCTACCTTTTTCCTGCAATGATGAAAAATCTTAGGTGTCAGCACGTCTGAGAGCTGTCTCAACTAGCACAGGCCGTGCAACGATCCATCGCTGATCTACCAGAAAATGGTTACCAAAAGTTATTCCGGTCCTGGGCTACTAGATGGAGAAAATGTATTTCTTTTAATAGGGATACTTCGAAAAAGATTATGCGGACATATTATTTGTAAGTATGGTGTTTGTTAAACCGGGCATGTGAAGAAAACGTTGTTTGAGTTGACGTCGTCAGAAGCTGGGCCGGGTTGACGTCAGTGACGTTGCCGTGGGAACGATAAAATCTCTTTTTATTGCATGTCATAAAATATAAAAATACATGCATATTAAAAAATTGATCATGATTTTTTTAGTCCAAATTTGGTGAAAATCGGACTACCAATAAAGAAATCAGATCATTTTTCCGGGAACTTTTTGATCACCCCTCGTATTCTAATACTTTGTCACTATTGCCACCTTTTCGATTTTGGTTTATTTTAGTTTTAATCAATATTTTTATTTTTAAAAATCTTTTTTGCTTTTCTTTCAGTACACAACTATTCCGAGAATTCAAACTCTGTAAGCTATTATTACGACCTCTGGATGACCGTTACTCCGCTAGCCGGGGCTCTAGCCACCAGATCCGTGGCTATAGCCGTCAGTCGGAGAGCTATGTGTCCAGCCTCAGTAACAGCGCGGACAACAGCGCCGGCGACGTGGACGACGAGGACTTCACCTTAGATGGACATTATAACACGTCACAGTTATTCCGGTACCAACGACCCGGGAGTCGAGCACTCAGTGTCCCTGCACCAATCATGTATGGATACGGTAAGCTATATCGTCGCTTTTCAACAAAAAAAAACCCTCATAACTGCAGCTTAAAACAAGCTGCAACGAGGACTTTTGTTAAAAAGCTACGATATATGTTATATATCTACTACTCAAATCTTCTGAGCTGTCACTTGGTTTCTGTTAGACTCGATTTTGTCTTCAATGTAATAACAAGGGCTCTTGTTTGACGACGTAGACTTCACCTTGGATGGACATTATAACACGTCACAGTTATTCCGGTACCAACGACCCGGGAGTCGAGCAATCAGTATACCTGCACCCATTATGTATGGATATGGTAAGTGTTTTTTTTATATATCTTCTGCATCTTTTAATACTGGGATGGGGTATTTTCCGGAGAACCGGTTCTTACCTTGATAATATGGGTTATGATAGGTTAGCCGGAGTCCAGGTGTCAATACAAGTTGGTCAATAAGAAAATGCATCAAAGATGGATACCCGTCAAATTGTGGTACCCATTATTGATCGTGTTGATATTGACATTTTGACACAGAAAGGTTAAAGAGAAAAACATAATTACACTAGAACAAAACTAGTAATAGTTAAGCCGTGTTTTTGGAATCACAAAAGATGGATGAATCGAAATTCTGATATATCCCGGCAATATGACGTTTCACACGACATTGACACATTGGGTTCCAATAGTAGTTGTACACCCATTTACTTCATGCATTTCAGATCCATTTATGGAAGAAGCACGCGGAAGCACCACAACTCACACACACGACACATCAAAAACAGCATCACTTAAACATAGAAACAAGTAAGTACAACAAAAATGGTTGCTCTTGATTTTCAGATGTCTTTTTCACTTACAGACACGCAAAGTTTGATCAAGAGCAAAATTGTTCCTGATCAGCAGTCATTTAGGCACAGTGTCTTGTTTAAAAGTATGACAGTCTCAAATGATGTAAGGGTTATTTTTTCCAGATACGTACTCATTTACATTTACAAGTAAACATCATAATACTGAAAAGTAATCTCTAGCATTGTATAAGGAAACTCACATGTCAGCTTTTTCTGTTCGAGGAAAAGATCGTCTACCCTCTAGCTATATGAAAATAATTTGATGAATATATCTTTTTGTTTAAAGGCATACCATAGAGCATGCATTTAACTATTTTTTTTATTTTGATACTAGTTTTTTTCCAGATTCTCAAATTACGTGATTTGTATCTTGCCTTTGTCTGTGAAATTGCTCTATCACGATGGATAATCATGCGATACAACAATTTTAGAAAATCTTCAATAATTTTGTTAATACGGGACCGATTTGAATTCGGTTTAAAGCAGAGAATGTGGACAGACGTCACACATTAGATGGACATGGTTGATTTTTGAAAAATCCACTGATAAAAAAGTTATTGAAGATAAACCAAAATTTTGGTTTATCTTCAATATTTTTTTTATCAGTTGATTTTTCAAAAACCCATCACGTCAAGGTTATTCCTGAGATTTTTCCACCTTCTCTGCTTCAAACCGAATTCAAATTGGTCAAGTATTGACAAAGTTATATTGAAGATTATCAGAAATTCTAAGTCACGTGATTATACACGTGTCTATTCTTACCGAAAAGCTTGTTGACAGATTCAGTTACGGGTTTAAATGAAAAGCAACGGTATGTTCTTTCAGAAAATTTCTGGATGAGATAGAGGTCGGTGATCCAGACTTGTTACTTGATCTTGACGAGGAAGCGGAAGTAGTTCTACCAAGGGAGAGCACTGTCACATTCGATCCGGATACAGGTAATGATTATCTACCTTATTCTATATAGTTAGATTTTTCTTAAAAAAAACTTTCCTATTGACAAATCCTAATAGATAACATTTATTCAAAAGAAGAAAATGCTGAAACCAGCATTTTCCTCTTTCGTACCATTTTATTGTTCTGTTGTAGATAAACTATAGCTTTAACCCATTTTTGTACGTCAACACCAGCCTTCAAGATGGAACATTCTATAAATATACCGCTTTGGACAGGGTTAGGGAATCAACATGGACATCTCATCCCGATAATCCTTGAAGAATCAAATATAAACATAGATTTTCTTTTCTTTTCTTCGATATTTCCGCTCATTGTTTTGAATTAAAACATATATTCAACAATTTGATATCCTTTTATACCTTCCAATTCTTTTTATTTCTAGCCGATCCTGAGGGTAAATCGTTACGAAGTTATAGCCGTCGATCATCCCGCATGAGTCGTACCAAGCGAGGACAAGCCCCACAATCTGATGCTGAAGCTGCTTTCTTGAGGGGTGCCAGGTAACGAGTTTTTATGATTCTCAAACACTTTAAAACTAATGCATGAAATCGATTGATATTTTTAGCTAACAAATTTTGATGAAAGAAAGGGAATGCCTCATTTTTAGAGAGCAAAAGCCATACAGTTTTTCACCATTACCGTTTTCATTAAGGACAGATCCTCCAGTTGTTACTGCGCAACTTACTGCGCATATCCTAAATAACGAAATAAAGCTGTTTCAGTAATTGGCATTTTCAGCAAATGTATTTTTTTTTTACATTTAGTTAATGTTTGGTTGATAAATGACAAGACCCTTTTCGGTTATTTCAATTTTCTCTGTTTGGTCAATTAAAGTGTAATAGTACTCGGATGGTACATTTCGCTTTCTGTTACGCGTTCAACATGTGGCGTTAGCGATAGGAAACGGAGCAATAAAAGCAAAGTGGTGTCTTTATGAGCTAGTCCGCTTCAGATGGACACAAAATACGACACTTTTTATTATCTAAAGCTGGTAATAAGGAAGAAAATTGATAAAAGAAGTGAAACAATTTCGGACAGAGCTGCAAAAAGTAAACCAAATTTTACTTATAACTAAGAAAAACGATTGGTTTGATATATTTTTCTTTTTTTGTTTTTGTAGGTATGACCAAGTACTATTTCTATACCAAAAAAGGAAAAAAAAATCTTACCGCTGGAATATTTTTTATTATCAGAAATGTTGCGAAAAAAGAGAAATTTCAGCTACTTTTGAAAAAATATTTTACTAAAAATTTCAAAATCATCACTAAATTTTCCCAAATTGATACTCATTTAGACAGATTAAAACATATTGAACACAGTAAAGACTTATTTATATAATCCTAGTCATTTCGAACACCTTTTTTGTGGGTATTTAAGTGACACCTCATTTTTGCAATTTTAGACAAGGGTAGTCTCCCTTGAAATCCAATAACATTTTAATTCGCTTGGTGACCTATAGTTTTTAAGTCATTATTTTACTTCTCATATATTTAAACATCAGTACAGAAAAAATATAAAAAAATCTTATCGTAGGAAGTAAATGGAGGATCTGTCCTTAAAAAGATCTGATTGCAGCTTAATTAAAGTTATGTTAACTAGATTCTGAAAGACAATCAGTGATATGTTTTTATGAAAAATGGTTTATGCATTATGAACTTTGTGAAATAGATAAGTAATATATTGCTGACTACTTTTTATTGAAAATTACGAGAGTAAATAGAGGGCATTGCTCTTGTACTAGGTCTGTACTAAGTACAGAATAATCTTTCACATAACCTACGATACAATTTTTTCACCATTACACACGGTGGGGATTGTGCATGATGGGATGGATAACGGCTACCGACAATAGGGAACGATTTTATTAAGTAAACCGTGACGTAATTTCGGAAAAATAAATAGTATTTCGTTGGTGTTGTTATAAAATCTCGTAAAGTTCTACGGCTTGAATCAAACCGTAGTTACGAGATGTTATAACAACACCGACGGTTAATCAAAACATAACGGTAAACTCAGTCTATTTTTTGCACAAAATTTGATGCCAACTCGCCTCGCTTCAGGTAAGACATTTTGCAATAACTCAGTTATTTCTGTATCAATTTTCAAGCCGTTTGCTGCATGTACCCCGCCTTATCGAGCTCTTTCATCGGATGTATAACATATTAGATAACTCATGATACTTATTCCGAAATATTGTCCCAACCGACCAGAAAGCTAAATGGTAACAATTACGGCCAAATTAACCACGCTTCAGGTAAGAATTTGTGCAATAACTTTCTTATTTCTGCGTCAATTTTCATGCGGTTTGTTGCATGTACTCCATCTTACTGAGCCCTTTTCTCAGATGTATTATTTATCTGGAACTTCCCTGTACTTTTCTCAAAACCGATCCCAACCGACTAGAAAAAGGGCCTGAATTTTTTGTCGTTTTTCTGGTCGGTTGGGATCAATTTTTGGACAAAGTACAAAGATTCTACAAACAAGTCATATATCCGAGGAAAGAGCTCACTAATGCGGGGTACATGCAACAAACCGCTTGAAAATTGGAGCAGAAATAAGAAAATTATTGCACAATTTCTTACCTGAAGCGAGGCAAATTTTGTCGGTATACTCAATATTCGTTATCCATCCCATCATGCACAATCCCCACCGTGTTACAGCGTCCTGTCAGCACCCATCAAATACGATGACTACATGAAACATCCGTACCGAGACTTTGATCTCATGTTCGGTGAAAATGTAATACTGGTCATCGCAAGTCTCAGTGAATCCAGTTTTTTATGTACTTTGACCGTGTTTCATTGTCGCCGCCAGTTTATAAAAGCTGTAGATGATCAAAATTGATGTAAAAGAAAACATATGTGCAGTTATTGCTTTTGAAATATCAACATGCTATTGAAGTTTATGATTAACTAGTAATAATCCAAAAATAAGGTGAAATGGCCAAGAAAAATGAATCAGTTAGGCTGACGATGGGTGCAGACAAATTTTTAGTTAACTTCTGTTACTGTACTTTTACTAAAATCGAACAAAACAGAAACATTTAATCCTCCATGCTGTGTGGCGGGGATGGTAAACGCAGCATAAAACAAAGAAGCGACAAACTAGAAGTGGACAGAAAAAAGATATGGCACTAAAAGACATGCAGATTTTAACATCCATTACTATTAACTTCCATGATGAAAATCGATAGTCTATGGGTACCGATAGTAGGTTTTATGCCGCATCTTAATCACCGACACTACTGATGAAACAGAAAATACATAATAATCTGCTTTGGATGGCTTTATGAAATATTTGGATGATATTTGCGTAAATTGAAGACTTGCAAGTGAGGCAGGTATTTTCAGGATCCTTTTATACAAATGAAGTCATTCTTTGTAATAAGTGCGACACTCCAGTGTACGTAAAGCCGTTCATCAACAAAGCCATGACATGCTCTAATTTGATTTTGAAAACCCTTTCTAAAAAGCGTACTAATGTAGTTAATTGTACTTGTTTTCACTTATGAAAACAATTTGGTAACGGAAGTTAAATAAGTTTAACTTGTATAGTTTCTCCTTGAATTCGTAATTTCGTTTTTAGTTCCACAGCCAGATTTTGAAACGAGTGTCATGTTTTAAGTGAGAAATAAAGGAATCATATCATTTGAATTACATCATGAGAATAATAACCAGTTTATAGGTACAAATATGTCCTTTGTAGTAACGGAAGTTAAAACAACTTTAAGGACCAACTTTTTCAGAGTTTTTGGGCTGAGAGTTTCAAACTGAATAGGTATTATGATGACGGAGATATATTTCATTCCGTCATTTACTATGATGTATATCCAAAAGAGTGTTTGATTGTAAAATTTGATTAGATTGCTCTATTGAATTAAAGGATGCCATTTTCTCAGACCGAAACTTAAGGAAGGTTACTAGATACATGGAACGGATTATAACTGAAGGGGATGACTTTCTACAAAAAGACAGAATGCAAGAAGAAGGCATACGCTCCTGTTTGACTTTTAGATGAGGCTCAAGTCAAAAAGGAGAGGTCTGACCTCTACAGATAGTAAAGCTGCAATTCAAGAAAAAGGAAGAATATGCCTTGACAGATGAATCTCAAGAAAATCCAGACACAAAAAGCCTGAGTAAAGGAGTCTACTTTGACAGTTGCCTTAGAATTTAGAAATAAAGTATAGGGCCCGAAATTGAAAAAAAAACTTGATGAATGACGTGAGTCAGTCAACACAGAGAAATGAGAAACTTTAGCTTACGAAGATAACACTTCAAAAGAAACTCCAGAGAATGGGCAAAGACAATCCTAGTACAGTAGAAACTAGTCCTCTTTCCTGAAGATCTACTTTTACACCAAGATCTTGGACAGATAGAGAAATGAGACATAACTTTCAGCGAGAAAACATAAGTATATTTGTTCGTGAATGTTCTTGAAAAGAAATAACACAGAAACAGGTTGAGATAAAATTCATTGGATTGAAAATAGCCACGAGGTGCAAACATATCTCTAGAAAGGCAGTTCAAGACACATTCACAACAAAGAACCCTGACGAATTTATCGAAAGGTATGACGACAGAGCCATTGGGAAAAAATTAAAGGTTAGAAAGAAATGAAGGAATGTTCACGTAGTGGAAAAAGCAAGAAGAAAATGGCGTTTTGAGGGAACAGTTTGACTTCAAAAGTATTTTCAATTATATATATCAATTGTCTGCTTTAAGGAGTTTAACTTCCGTTACTAAATCAAATTACAAAATTATACGAGAAAACAAGTTATTACGTTTTTGTATTTTTAAAATAAACAATAACGGCATCATTTCAAGTTCCAAATGTGTTAAATCGTTGACTATGATAAAAATCTGATATATCTAATAAGGAATTATGTTACATATGGAAAATTTTCAGCTTTGTTCAATGTTTCTTCAATGAACTGTTATATATTGATGTTTTCGACATTTAATAAAGTTATTGCAGTTACACCAAATATTTTGAGTGTCTACTTTAAAAATAATCACAGAATATTGAAAACAGTTGGGGAGAATGCCTATACCTGTTATATCTGTAACATCCGTTACATTTTAAGAGGTATTTGCATAGTCCGAGGATCGGTCGAGATGTTTGTACTTTAAGGTACAATTTGATTTTAAATACTCAAAAGAAAAATCAGCTTCGTTTTTAAAGAAAGTTTAAAATGATAACAGTCATATTTCAAAAGATAAATTAAATGAAGGGTTTACAATATTTGAAAATGATTTTGCCGAAAACACGTGAGTTTCAATATTTAGTCTTAAATCCAACATTATATTAATAAATGAAACATATTTCATATTATACCATCCTACGTGCTGTAATCTTGAATTTCACTACTCTTTTTTGAACTGACAAACAACCCCTTTCACATAACCAGTCTTTTAAACTTGGATTTCGTTAAAATAACCTCCGTTACTTGTGAAATCAGACTGTAAATTAAAGCTGTGATTTTAAAAGCTCGGTGGGTCGTTATGAAGTAGGATTTCAAAATAACATTCTACACATATGAGGCGTTAGAATGGCTAATTTTTTCACAAGATTTAAAGATGTCACTTTTGCAACTATTTTGCATCTGTGAAAGTACATATAAAATTTGGATTGACTGGTCTATTATATGCATTTACAATATCTACCGCTATTTTCATTGTAGAGTCATGTCCTCATCTACCAACTACGACAACTACATGAAGCATTCGTACCGACACTTTGATCTCATGTTCGGCAAGACACCCTAAGCTACCATGTCTTGTAGATATGCTATTTGTCTTATAATAAAGGAAGTGATAACATATTATTTTATAATTACAGAGTCCTGTCCGCACCTATCAACTACGAGGACTACATGAAACATCCGTACCGAGACTTTAATCTCATGTTCGGCGAGACACCCTAAGCTACCCGGTCTTCCTAGTTATATTATTTGTCGTATTATAATGGAAATGATAACATACTATTTCACTGTTACAGAGTGCTGTCGGCACTCATCAATTATGAAGACTACATGAAGCACCCGTACCGAGACTTTGACATGATGTTCGGTGAGACACCCTAAGATATCCTATGATTTCTTAATCCACGATTTATTCCCCATTCCAGAGCCCTAACGGCACCCATCAACTATGACGACTACATGAAACATTCGTACCGAGACTTTGCCATGATGTTCGTTGAAAACGTAATGCCATCGCAAGGTCTATATTATTTGTATTTACAACATGTATCGTTATTTTCCATTCCAGAGTGCTGTCGGCACCTATCAACTACGATGACTACATGAAGCATCCGTACCGAGACTTTGACATGATGTTTGGGGAGGACGAGCCTGAGCCAGATGGTAATGTCTACGTGACTTTTGATGACGAAGGAGTCAGTGAGGCTCAAACCGAGACCGACGTTAAAAACATGGAAGGCCGACTTAAAATGACCATACAACAGATGAAGGAAACGCTGCTTGGGCATGTATGTAAATTATGATATGGTCAATATAATTTGGTGACCAGTATTGCTTTCATTTTCCTTGGCAAAGAATCGTTTTCAACACGTATTTTTATTTATCCGAAACTCGTTTTATGAGTTACATCTAACAAATCGATCTCAAGCGAAACATTGTAGCAATTCTGCTTTCACTGGGTTTGAGTACTCTGACAGTTGCTTATTTTTTCGTTTACATAACATAATGACTGCTCAGAAGCAGATAACACTTTTGTAAATATTCAAGACGTTTGTCTTTTGGCCTTTCGTCGAAAATCTTCATTGTGTGTTCAGGTAAAGCCGTTGCAGATTGCAGAAGATAGATATACGACTAATATTACTGTACTGATATCAAGATTCGGGCGATCAATCAAATAAGGAGTTGGCCATTAGATATGCCCCATTCCTTTAATTATGTTGTGTTATTTTTTTCCTACTGCAGTTTCTAGGTATGGAAGACTTCAAGTTGTTTTTGTCGGGAACTATCGGTAAAGAACTTGTTAACTTCTGGCTAGATTGTGAATACTTCAAGGATTGCATGGAAAAGTTTGACGAAGTCGCTATCATGGAGAAACGAAACAGATTATTTAGGTAAACCATTTTGCTAAAATATCCATTAATATTTTAATCAATTAGATTTAACCTTTAAATATTACCATTTTACATTTATTCACATGTTTAAGTACACGTTTTGTGGTATCATGCAGTAAAATTACCTTTAAAAAATGAAGCGCAAGTTCTTGGTTCTTCTTTCAGCTGAACATGTCTCATATTTGCACAACATTATGTTGTTCAAATCCATCTGGTTTAAGCTTTTAATCAAAAAGTAGTTTTATGTGAAAACATGAGTGTTGCTTTTTGGCTTAGGTAGTGACACTGTATTTATGTCATTGATTAAAGTTGTATATCAACAAAGCTTAAGGAATATATTTGATAATATAAAATATTTGCATTAATTTCAGGGATATTCAAGACAAATACAAGATGAATCTCAGCAAGGACGCCAAAGATCAAATTACAAAAGCTGCTAGTAATTCTAATCTGAGTCACTCTATATTCATACGTACACAATATGACGTTTTACGTCGACTACGCGCCTACTGGTTACCCAGATTTATGCTACACCAGGAACGAGAGGCAAACACAGAGTAAGTTCACTAGACATGGGTATGTCAAAGAATGATTAAGCGCGCACAGTACACTTGTTATAAATGTTGCTAGCACAATGCATCATTTGTCGGCCTAATATGGATATCATAAAACGGAAACAATGGGAAAATATGCATTTTCGCCAGTCTGTTATAATCTTGTCATCAACATTTCTATTGATATCTGTACCAACATTCGAAAAAAGATTCCAAACAAAAGTTAAAGAAAAATACAAGTGCTGACTTCGAGGAAAATAAGACTTTAAGAACGTTGGTATCTTAAATTCACCAAAAAACCAGTTGTACACTTTATTAGGTAATGACGTTTGATTATAAATCTTATGTTAAGCAGATGTTTCAATTGCTCTTTGTAAAATGGCTTTCGTTAATTATATTTGTTCAGATTAAAAGAAGAACGTTACGACTCTAACCGCTGGGTAACAATGCAGAACTCCCTCAAAGACTCGTTTTCGTTCTTCCCATCGATAAACCTGGTCAGTTCCATGCCCGTCAAACCAGACGATGTCTTGACCTACACGAAGACCAAAAACTGGGAGTCCGTCAGTAAGGGAGGTCGTCGCCTTGACGACAGGGTCACATCAGCTAAATATAGACGCGGACCGACGATATCGGCGTTTAGGTGGGTGTTTATTTACAAAGTGACAAACATTTGAGTTGTGATCATGAAAAAGGTCCATGAAGGCATATGAGAACCAGCATGGACCAGATCAGCTTGCGCATATGCATAGTCTGATCCAAATCCGTATTGTTCTCTGGTACAATGTAGCATCTTCATTACCTGTACATGTAGCAACTGCAAGAAATCAGCATGGAACCTTATTAGACTATAAATGACCCCATGCTGATCTGAAAGATCGGTTTTCTGATATGTCTAGGGGCATTTTTTCCAGATGTAGGCTAAAGTCTGGTTTGCTAAATAGGCATAGAAAAAAAGTAAAGTGCCATGCAATTTATTGCAAGAAAGCAAGATAATCCTTCGAAACTCATCTGTCTGACCATAGGCTATGCTGCATCGATGCAGCATAGCGCTTGGGAAGATATCTGGATTTCCTAGGATGGAGCAAGAAAAGCCAAGAATGTATTCATTTTGATAATTAAAGTTATTTACGAAACAAAATGTAACAAGACAAGAAGTGCACAAAACATATTTTCATCATAAGAATTTTACCAAATGCTCGTTATCTAAAAACATTTCGCTATTTTCATCAAATGGATCATTATGTCTATAATTCAATGACACAGTTCTAGCATTTTCAAATATAACAGTTGGTATGCTCATTGTTTCAAAAGATAAGACACATCTTCATACAATTACTACATGTTTCATCGGAGGGTAATTTGTGAACTATGTTGTAACTTTGTTTTGACAGAGCTACAGAGAAGAGGGGAAATGACTTTTCAAAATGCAATATTTCGTTTATTGTTCATTAAATCCTATATTGTGGGTACTCATTTGAATTGTATCTTCGAGACTATTCAAATGAGTACCCACAGCATACGGTTTTGATTTGAAATTACAAAATTAGAATGTCTTTACCCGCTCCTAGATCTGTGTGTTGCTCTGTTTTGGTATCAATCATATTATATTTTCACATGTTCATATGTCATTATGATTCATGATTTTTCACTGCAGTGGTGTGCTAGGTTTTTCCACATTTAAATCACCAAAACACAGGTATACATAGTTTGATTTCACCTTTAACCTTGTCATGGTGACTTAAAAACAACCAAACAGTATAGAAGAAAGGCCAGACTGCATATCGCTGTTTTTCAACAAAAACACGCACCTACAGCTTAAAACAAGCTGCAGTTACGATGTTTTTGTTGAAAAGCGAGGATAAAATAGTCTGATCTTATTCTATTTTGCCAGTCAGTGACAGGAATACGTCGGGATCAACATGACAAGGTTTAACCCTTTCCCAAACAAGACCTGATTTTGACATCCATAATAGGAAAGGCTTGAGAAAACATTGAATCAAAAGAAGAAACTGCTGATAACCAGCAGTTTCTCCTTTTGTCTCAATATTTTCTTAGCTATATTGCACAAAATCCTTTCTTTTTCAACGTCAATTTTGTTGTCCTACATTTTTGTCGTTTGGGAAAGGGTTAAATCAAGACAAGTTCTAAAATACCTAAAAAAGGAAATCATCAGAACCGAATGATCACTTGCCATTTAAGCATTTTATCATAATACGAGTATAAGAGTGTGGTTCTGAATGAGTACTTAATTAACTGAGGCGCGTTCTTTATAGCGAGATATTTTAAGAATTCTTAGGGTGTTTTGGATAAAGCGTTTTTAAGAACGAGACTTTGACCAAGCTGTTCCGAATGCTCCATATTTATACAAGTATGGAGCATTCGGAACACCGCGGTTTATGAATTATGGGGTGTTCGGGACAACACGGTATATTATTTGGAGAGAGTTGACCGAGGGGTTCCGCACGAAGTATAGGGTAATGACGCCTCCCATTGAGCATCTTAAAAACCTTGCTCTAAAGAACGCTTTATCCTAAAATATCTTAAGAATTCTCAAGATTTCTCAAGAAATCTCGCTCTAAAGAACGCACCTCTGGTTCTTTTTGGACCACTCTCTCAATATCTCTGTGGAACTGATTAACTAAATTCGTTGACCTCAGAATGGTCTATTCTACCGCCTGCATTAGCTATAGACACTCACTTACGATTAGCCTGTTATTTATTTTAGTTTCTGATGTACCCTTTCTAAACTAACAAAATACTTCTCTTTAACCCTTTCCCGAATGGCCAAATTTTAGGGTGATCCAGTTTGAAAGATGTTGCTGATTACTAAGGAGATGTTGTTAAAGATAGAATTTGAGTTATCAGCAGTTTCTTCTTTTGTCTCAATATTTTCCCAAGCCATATCTACTAGGGACGTCAAAACCAGGTCTTGTTTGGGAAAGGGTTAAACAGGGAAAACTGCATTTTTTTTATTATATTACATTTTCCATTCCTATTAAATATCAATTATTTAGTTATTCTGCCAGAACTTGTCTTGAAATGCATGCATCACTCCTATATTTTCATAACATTATTTTTTATGTTATTCTTTTCCTGCTTTATTAATAATCTAGTCCTGTGTCTACAATATTTACATTTGTAACCAAATCTGATATACCAGCTTGCCTTTACTCACATATTAATGACGCTATTCTCATTTCATTTCTTAATAAATTAACATTTCACAAACAAGACCTAGTTTTGACGTCATTGGTAGAAAAGATTTGGGGAAAGTTTGAAACAAAATAAAGAATTGGTGAAAATAAACAACTTCTCCCTTTGCTTCACTATTTTATGTGCTATAATGTGCACAGATTCTATTTCAATTTTGTATTCTTGTAACAGCTTTCAAGTTGGACGGCCTTGGAATTTTGTCGTTTAGAGAAGGATTAAACTTACCATGCTTGTTGTACTCTTTCCTCGTTATTCTGAAGATTTCTTGGGGGGGGGGGGGGGGGCACATTTCTGTCTCTTTTCTTACATTACCTTCTTTTCGTTCATGATCATGATATAAATATCACGGTACTTTTAAGAATTTTATAAAATAAACATTCATGTACATACACATAAACATACGTCCCAAAACACATATCTTAGTATAACATATTATGAAACTAGTGTTTACAATGCTCTTATATTCGTTGTTTACTATCCTTTCTGACTATGATTTTTCAATTTGCTCCATAAAAATGTAATCGTCTAGAACTACAATGGTGTTCTGTACTTGTAACATTAAAAAACTTTTACTCAAGTCAGTGATGCTAATTCTGAAAGAAGATCTTTAATTTGCCCAGAGTCAGCAAAATAGGAAAGGAAGATGAAAACAATATGTATTCTGTTCTTTGTACCAAGTGGTTTTAATTAATGTCGTCCATCACAAAACGTCAGATTTAAACAAATATATACGTACACACAAAGCTGACAAAGTCATTAGTTATTGCCCTGTACGCCATAGTTATTTTGCAAAAATATGAGCATCAAATAATATTTGAAATGCTACTACTGAAATCTCAATGTTCCTTTTCACCCACAGTGCTACCAAAGAGCGGTTTTTAGTTGCCCTAGCAGCTGACAAGTTTGCTGGTGGACCATTCGAACGATACCTAGCATGGTAAGTAACCTTTTTTGTTTATAATCTAATGTTTTATTTTCATATTTAAAATATTTGAAAATATTGATATAATTATGCGCATTATTGTAATGCATGTACACGTATATTTGTCTATGAGCCAATATTTATTTTCGTGGAAATCTGACGAAAAAATGTTCAATTTTTATTTCTAATTTATTCTGTGAATTTTGGTTCAGGATGAAAGTACTACATTTAAAGTAATGAATAACGTTAACAGGAACATTCCGATGCGCATGGAAATACTCGAGATCGTCTTTCATAAATCTATGGTCTCAATAAAATGTCCTCGCTGTAACAACCACATTTTCTTTCAGAAATTCGATTTTCAAGTTTCAAGATTATTTCAAAGTATGTGTTTTGAGAATAAGACGCCAGACTGAAGGACTTATGTTCAAGTCGATTTCCAAAAAGGATTCGCTTGGCTTTTTTCTATGTAGTATTGTATTTTCATAATTAAATAGAGAATTTTGTCTGTATCAAATGTAATAAAGCTTCTATCTAAGACAAAATGTATGTGAATGTACTTTAGACTCTAGAAAATGTTATTCTCTTTGTATTTCAGGCACAATAAAGTTAGCATAACATATTTTTTGTGAAATAATTTGCTAAAAGTGCATCGTTACATCGAGGACATATTAATTATTGCAAGGACAATATTCGCTATCTTATGAAAAAAACGAAAGAAATTAATTTCAATATTTTATTCACACTTCAAATAATTAGATTCAAAAACATACCAATTTTACCATCAAAACACATAATTTTTATTGAACCATGCTGTAGTTTGTACTAAAAAAAGTCTTTGTTATTGGAATGACATTTACCATTACTGTGAGGACTTATATTAAAATATTTTTCCATTTCTTACATTGTATTGACCTATATATGGTCATTAAATATTAAAATCAATGCAATCGTAAAAACTATATCCATTTAAATGTAAAAGTCACTTTGTTAAACACTTTCAAAAACGTTAAATTTCATGTTATGTTACAACTGTTGATCAAGTCAAATCGATCGCACTGACTGCTCAAATTAGCCCATTATTCCCGACTTAAAGACTTTTCTCGATCTCTACTCGATCAACCCGACATCTACCGTCTATTTGATAGAATGAACAGATAAAGCACAAATCGAGTTGATCGAGATGTGGTTGAGAGCCACTTGAGTAAAAGGCCATGTGATCGGTATAAAGATGTTAATCCGATCACACTCGATCTCCAGATTTGATTGATTCCTGATCTGGTCGATCGCCTATTCGATCATTACACGATTGCTTTTCGATCAACTCTCTACCCAATCTTACACAAATATTTCTTTTATATTTAAACAAATAGAGAAAGATGAAAAGGTGGTGCGGATAAAGCTCGATTACCACGACCATTCCCGATCACAAATGGCGATCGAGCTCGATCTGTACTCGATCGATTGATTCGGCTTGGTCCAGTTGATTTGATCGGCAGTGGATACCTAGCATAAAAATTGTACAACTTGAAAGCTGTTGAAGACTACAAAAATGAAGTCTATGAAAATCTAACTTGTGTGTACAATATAGATGAATGGATATCAAGGGAAACGGAGTCAGAGCTGGTAATCAGCATTTACTTCTCTTACCTTAGTGTTCGTAAATTAGAAAGTAAAAACCAAATGTTCTTTGTAAAAAAATGAGAAGACCCGAAGAAAGTTAAGCAATTACAAATATGACGAAAAAAATGGAATGTCTTAAACCTTCTCGTCAAACCATAAAATATTACATTGGGAAAATAATAACATGTGAAAATTCAAGTAAAAGACATTCAAGGTATAGTAAATCGTTTAGGAGCGAAAAATCTCGACCATAGTCTGACTGTACAGTCTTGGCATACTAATTGAGTTCGATCCTTTTAGCAATATACGCAGATGCTGTGTTGTTGTTATTTCTTTTTGGAAGATAGCTCACATAATAATATAGATACATGGTTGTAAGACGTTTCGTGTCCTAAAAATTATTGTCCAAAATCAAAACAAAACAAAAAGAAATAAAGTAATTTGAAAATATTTTCTTCTTAACTTCTTCTTATTTACCTAGATAAGATAATATTTGACAAAAAAATCCATCTTTGTTCGGGATGAAATGTTGTGATTGCAAGATAATATGTACGATTCGAATCAATACATGTAAATTGCCTTGAAAATTAAAAAAAATCTACTTGTCTTTCCACGGCACCCCTATAGCATCAGGAACTACTTTGCCATGACCACTTTCAAAAAATGACTAAGTAATTTCTTCAAAACCCATGGAACAAAATATACAGATTCATACCTTAAAAAGAAATAGTGTATAATGTCTCTCCGATATTGAGGAAAGGTCATTTCAGAACGATCATTTAGAATTAATCTTGTCAATTAATCTAGAATTATATCCTTCATACAACATTCCAAGGAGATTGGCAAAATATCTCCATTAGACAAGTGATAAAATTCATTCATTTGTGGTACCAAGAATCCATAAATGTGTAAGGAGTCCTTGCAATAACGATTCCAAGTCCGCTCCGTAACAATTGATCGGTACACATGTTTGGCAATAGTAATTATACTTTTTTCATCTGAAATACTTCACTTTCCTATTAAAGTTTGAGACAATTATGTATCAAGACCTTTTTCTCTTTGGAAAAAAGTCCATATTACATAAGAAAACTTATTATGTCTTTGCGGTAACGATTTTCGTACTCCCAGTAACAAAACTGTCGTTATTGCGAGGACAGTTATTGCGAGGAATTCCGCGACCATTCGCTCCAAATTACACACAAGAATAACTATGGAGAAAATATGTTGCATGCTGTAAACGACATGATTCTATATCTGAATAAGTAAAGCTATACGATTTTAAGATCTGAGCAATATAGTGTGGTTGATCACGTTGCATAGAAAATGAAAAAATAAGTCTACGCAGCCAACGGCCTACCTAATTTGACTCGCAACTCCGAAACCAAGTATTGCTTTGTCTTCATTTAAACATCGTGGTTTTAATGAGTGTTTCCACCTCGGTTTGGGTTGTATTTAAAGGAAATCTAACCAAAAAGACTTTGATTACGCACATGTAAGTTATTGCGAGGACATTTCGTATCCAAAATCCAGGGACAGACATATACGGCCAAAAATCTTCGTCGTATTTATATTTTCCCAAAAAGGGCTGACACTATTAATAATGTGAGATATAAAACATTAATGAAATGAAGAAAAATCCAATCTTTACCGATTATTTTATATCGAAAATCATGTGGAAATTGGTAATTTTGTCCAGGGACAAGAGAAAATGGTCATTTTTCGGTACAAAAATGCAATATTTTCAGAAACATTCCATCTGCCAGGCCAAATAAACTGTCTCTATTGTTGGTAGTGATGGTCGTTACACGGTGTACCTAAAATGACATGTTTATGAAAAGCCATTTCTGAGAAAATGAGCCAGGACAGCGATTTCCACGAAATAAAATATCGGCTCCTACACAACGCATAAAACACATTCCTCGATTACCTTCCAGAAAATAATCAAAATGCTGGAACGTCACAAAACTTCTTCAGTCAAATTCTTTCATAGAGTTCTTAAAAGTTTAAACAATGGTAACCCTTTACTACATGTTGCATTAGAACCAATGAATCTGATTGCACAAAATATTTCAAAAGCTTTACTAATGTGTGAATTTGAATTTTCTTGAATTCCTTGTTCCAGTTTCCCCGACCAGTCCCTGTTATCCAGCCTGCTGTTTTGGCAAGACGTGACAGAATATGGCGCGGCGGAGGATCGAGCTGCGGACCGACTGTTGAGGCTGTGTAACGCATGGGCTATCTTCAACAAATACATCGCAGACGATAGCAACTATAATATAGGTAATAGGTTTAGATCGATATATCTATATGCATGTACAGATTTTTACTTTCAAGTTGCTACATGTAGCCACATACAATATCAGGACAAAAAATGAATTTAAATATTGAAAAGACTCGTTTAGCTTTGTTATGTAATGTATTTAAAAGCAGGTTTGTGGAGGCTTATTTGGGCTCTGCGGTTTAATGGTAGAACGGTCGCTTCGGGGCCCAATGACCCTGGATTCAAATCCCGCCATTTTCTGAGCAAAAATGTTGCCCCACGTTTCTCCTCTTTACGCAGGTTTGTTATAAACGGGTAGGCCTACGAAGGAGAGTTCAAAGCGAACGTACTGTCGCTGCCAGAGGTGCCGATTGCAAACATCCTACTTGAAACTCAATAACCATGGGGTAAAGTGAAAAGTCGGTTAAATGTGATTCAATTCGTACATTTCAGACTTTAAATCTTTATCTCTATTTTTTATTGTCTTGAACTCCAGCAAACAGTTTTTGTATACAACTTCATGAAATACCAGTTCTTGACATGGCAAATGTATTAACATTCTCTAACAGCAAACAACCATTTTACTACTTGCAGAAGTATCCGCGAATGAACGTAATACAATTCACAAGGACCTGATGAGCGCTAAAGACTTTGTCGAGTCGTCAGTGTTCAACAACTGTAAACAACACGCTGTAGATACGCTGGAGGAGATCTGGATCAGATTCTTGAAGGAAGACCTGAAGAAGTTCCTAGAGTAAGTGGTTTGCCGAAATGCTATTTTTGCTTAATAGATCTTTTGGATAGCTGGGGACTCTTGTTTGATATTTCGAAATTGTAATATATTCATAATTCCCTTATGCTGGTAAACTATTTGCAATGGTCAGAATGCTATTCACATTTACCGTGCATAAATCGCTTTGTGGCTCGACTTTGTTATGTTTTTGTCCCAAGTATCCATCGAAACACTTTCCATTGTTTAGACAATCCAAATATGTATTCTAGTCTTGTACCGTTGATTGCTTTAAGAAGAAATTCCCGCTGGATAATGTGTTTCCAGATACTGAACATTATATGTATTACATGTATCTGCCTCATAGATAATATGAGAATTTTCATGACAAACTGCCACTATTTACATTTTGGTTTTTATTCTAGAATCGCTAAAATACCCAACCCTTTTCCGAACGACAAAATGTTTTTTTTTATGTTCAGCTGTCGGTTGAGACCGGGTATTTCCCCACCCAGTACAGCAGCCATAGAGATTACATTAACAAATGACGAGGTGATAATCAGCCGACCCAGACCGTGGCTTAAACAGTAAGTGACTAGGTTATTTCTTTTTTGTTGGAATAAAATAACGTCTCCAATGAAAGGTTTGTCGAACAGAGGATTTTATAAATCAAATGCAACAACTTGTAAATCAAAGAGGAAGCCCTAACAATTTCCGATTATCATGACGAAACAAGAGCAATCTAGAAACACTTAGACAGTTAAACATCTTCTCGAAAATTAACACTTATCAAAGACAAATGGTCTCGGCTACACAAGTATTTATGAGTGGATCGTGGAAACACGGAAAAGAAAACATTCGTCGAATGACTGCGAACTGTTAAAAGTGCCGTGAAACCCAATGATATTTGGGGAAAATGAGTCCACATACGCGAAAATGTTGACATATACCAGTACAATTCTATCGTTACAATTAGTTTTATCAATAATCAAAGGTATTCCTTTTGTTCACTTAATTGTGTTGCATTGTTTTCTTTTTGTTGAGCAAAGAAAGACCAGTTGATTTTATCTACAAGAGACCCGTTTTTATTGACATTATCTATTTACTTTTTGACCTTAGCTAAGTGTTTCGTTTACTTTTGAATACTTCTGACCAATATTTACAATGGAATCCTGAAGCAGCCTTGATTTTCGACATTTGTCTTGGACTGATAATGAAAATATGAATTATTGAATTGAGAATATACTTCACTGCAAATTACTTGTGTTCGGAACTTTCTGCAATTAAGTTGTTTATTCATACCAATACAGTACCAAATATTGATAATGCCATAATTGTTTGTTCTAACCTCGTTGTGACCCTTTCTTCAAAGTTATTTTGTGCTGTTTTGTTTTCTTTGTAAAGATTAATCAGGACTTTGAAATTCGAAACCATGCTTTTGATGATAGTTTTTTATTTCAGTTCGAACAGTGCAAGAGAAAAACAATGGATATTGCTTTTTAAAGGAATTTGATTTTTGATTTTGAGTTTGAAATGAATACTTAAACCTTGCTGTTGAATTAATATTTTGGTCCCGTTTCAAAGGAAAAAGGAGAAACAAGCTCTTACTTAATACAAAGAAGTAGATCGGACCTAAAACTTCGAACTGTTTCATTATTTTTGTAATTTGAATAAATAGAGGTTTATGTAAGAGAAAGAGATGACTTTCTAAATCAGTGTGTTCCCCAATACTTGTGTCATTGAAACCCATTTGCTTTGCAATGGAATCGTGTTGAAAATGGTGGACATTTAATGATAATGGATTTTGAGGAGTATGTTAAACTACCTCCGATATTTGGGTAATGTCTCTTGTCATTTTCGTGTGCAAAGGTTTTCCATAGTTGTATTTAAATATGGCGAAAAGTACTTAGTATGAACAACCTAAGCAGTGTGTGTTAAATATTATTCCATTTACATCCGCCATCTTTGGTAATATTGCAATTTATCTTTTACGGAGTTCCTATTTATCTCCGACACAAAAAAGATCAACTTCATTAATCACTGACATTATAGCTACTGTGTTTCTTTCTGTTCACAGTCCGCCGAGCACGGACTCGGAGCGAGCCAAGAGGGCTCGAGCCCAGATGTCCATGGAAGACCTTGACGAAGAGCAGCGTGCTATATTGAGAGCCAAGCGTCGTGAAGCGCGTAAAGAGATGGAGAGAGAACGGCGGAAAGCCGTCAGGGCGGCATATAAACGACTGAAAGACTCAAAGTCCAAGAAATCAGACGACGTAAGTGGCGAAAATTGTTGTTATTGCTTTTTTTGTTCGTTTATTATAAGCACAGATTTTGTTCCTTTATACACAGTGTTTTTGTACTTGTTTATTGGCATTATATTGGTAAATGGGAACATTTTACTAATTGTCACAATGTGTTCTATTCCCTATGTAGAAATGTAACACATGTCAGTCTAAGCTGTATTGTCAAATTAATGTTTGAGCGAGCGTTGTTAATTGGATGTACGGCTTTTCCTTTCATTAGATATACCTTGCAAGATATTTTGCAGATACTTTTTTGTATTGAACCATGAATTGTAGGATATAAGATTGATATATGATAAGCCTATTCGATATCTTTGATCAAAGGATTTTATAAGAAAAAGCATTACACATGAGAAAGGGGGAATTAGTTACGAATTCATTCTAAGGTAACCTCTTCTTAAAAATTTACATTTTTATGTCTATATTTAGCGTCGCAAGGCAAAAGTTGAAGTAAGTTTCCTAATATTGTGTCTGTCTGTTCTTTTCTGTTTCTACCCATTTTCTGACAGACTGCTACAGACGCAGTGTTTCGTCTTTTATAAAGGAATCATTGTCGAAAAAATAGACATCAACGCAGGATGTTTATCGCTAAACCATCCAGACGGACATTTTCGACAATAAAATAAATCTACTCGATTGTGATGCAGATATCGTCGCTTTTTAACGAAAACCTCGTAAATGCAACTTGTTTTAAGCTGCAGTTACGTGGTTTTCGTTGAAAAGCAGCGATATATTGTGTTACACAAAATGGTCTTTGGCTAAATTTAGAATAGTTGCTATTTTAGTTTATGCTACAAAATATCATTGTCACTTTTCCACCCGATTGCATGATTTTGATATATGACATAATGAATATTTTCTGCCTAGTACTAGCTGAATGTTATTAGTCACTAGTAGTTTAGGTTTTTTCGCGCTTTCTTTTTATGAGTATAGTTGAAATTACTTATAGCGTGCACTATGAGATTTATACCATGTACAGTCAATTTGACAAAAAACTTTTTTATTTGTCAATTTGCAAATGTTTTATGGACACCCTTCAAAACGAAGCTTTGTCTAAATCTACATGGTTTAATTGAAAGCTTTGAGTACTTTTCTTACAATTTGAAAGCAACTCACCAGAAAAAACGCAGAATGGTTACCCGCTTGTCACTTAGTTTTCAATTTTCAAGGTAGTCTACCCCTATAATGGACTTCGCGCAACGTCGCAATTATTCGGGCGACTTCGAAAATATTCGGCGGTGGAAAAATCCACCGCCGAATGTTTACGACCGCGTCCGAATAAGATCGAATAAGTAACGACGACGCTCGAAAAAAATCAATGTTTTTTAAATCTATAAATGGCCACATTACGAGTATTCTTTCTTAAGCAAGGATATAGCTTAGTTTTGCGGGGTAAATGCAAATTAAACGTTTGTAAATGAAGACAGATATAAAAATTAAAATTATAAAGTATGTATCCCCTGACATTTTATCAATACCACGATGCTCGATCATAACCATGGTTTTATCATACCATGCTATGATTTCTTTTATCAAACAAACATTTGCAATGAATCCACCCTTTCTGAAACAATACAATTGTGGACCAGCAAAAATCGTGTCAAAAGCACTGTTTTCCAAACCTTTCGTCCACGGGGATGTCAAATTGATTCGTAATTTCGGAATTCGATGATTTCAGGTAATTTCTGGTTCTGTGAAATGTAGAATATAATTTGGTCAGAACATTTTCCGTCTTTCCTTAAGTTTATACTAGACGATTTTCTATTTGTCTAATATGTTAAAGACTTGTTCTTTGATTCTGTGTTTCAATAGCAAAGAATAAAACAATGAAAAACTTTATATAAGTAGCACCAAAGATGCGTTTCAACAAGAACATGCATAATCAAACGAGATAAATACTGATTCGTTCTGAAAATGACTATTGTGTATAGGTTCCGATAAATGATCAGACAGAGCATCTCTAACTAATAGTCAGAGATGCACTTCCGGGTCATTTATCGAGATCTATACCATACTTACGTCATTCATTGCATGAATCTGATCCGTGTATATAGTAATAAAACATGAACAATTATATAATGTAGAATAAGGAGAGCGAGGGCGAGGTTACGCCGGAAGAGGAAGTGAGTATTACGTTACCATGGTAACCAAACATCTATCAATATAATCACGTGACTCTGTAGTGACTCTATAATTCTGCATGAAATTGTATTTCTACTGTTTCCTTTTGATTTTGTGATTGAATTCTTGACAATTGTTGCATGCATCTCATACGATATTCATAATCGACTTCTATTTTAGGTTTATAGCAATACATAATTATGTATGTCATCTATGCATTTAATGGTATACTTTTTGTTATAATAGTATACTTTTTGATATAAAAATATTACTGTTATGATACCTTTTTTTTACTTTTAAGCTTGAATTTTAAAAAAGGGCAATTGGGAAAACACGGTCTTTGTTAAAGTCATTTTTGCAGCCTTTAGTTTTTTTTTATGAAGTCATTGACTTATCAAACAGTAAAACTTCTAAACTGGTTAATAATTCGAAAATTGCCATTTTATGTTAAAATGTTCAGACATGCATTTTTTTCTTCTGTGTATGTCGCAAGATCACTCTGACTCATAATTTATTTTAGTAGAAGCAACTAAATCAAAATTATATGTACATTATATACATGTAATCATATTATGTAAGCTTAGCCATATAGATAATAATTTCTGTTCTGTATTTCTTACATGTATATGTCATACGATGAATTTCAAATTTCAAGATGGTAATTTAAGCGATCTCCAGCCACAACACAGCAACAACAGTAACTGTTACTGTATTGTCTTGGTTGAATTGCATGAACTGAGATCTGGAAAAGGTGCCCCTTTGGCATTGCGGTCCTCCATTGGTCTAGATCAGGAACATCTCTGACTGTTGATCGGAGTATTGTGTTGTAAAGGGGTTTTCAGAGGCCAACACGTATAATGATCAGACTGCGTGTACACGCAGTCTGATCAGTATACGTATTGGTCTTAGTCGCTACAAAGATTATTTCCACAAATTCCGGCTCATATACTCGTAATGATAACATTTGCATGCCTAATAATCTGAAACATTCAATCCTTTTAGAAAAAGGTAAATCATAGTAGTCACGAAGGTAAAACAGCTAGATGTTAATGTTCATTTACTAATGATTTGAAGCTTTGCCATAACTATTACATGCGCGGATCCAGAGGGGGGGGGGGGTGTCAGGGGGTCATGACCCCCCTTGGAATTTGGCGAAAAAATGGGTTATCAAAAATATTATTGGTTATTTCCTATATAAGCTGCGTCATTCGTCCCTGTGTGCCATGACAAACCGTTGTTATATTTAGTCCTTCATGATATCACATGAATCTGCATGGATCCAGAGGGGGGCAGGGGGGCTACCCCCCCCCCCCCCCGGAATTTGGCGAAAAAAAGGGCTAAAGATCGGAACCCCCCTGGGAAAAATGCCTGGATCCGCGCTTGACTATTAGTTCTTTTCAATTCTCCTAGCAGTATTACTTCATATCATGCTTAAAGACTACAGAAAAAGCATTCTCGTTTGAAATTATCCTGTTAAAATTTTGTACGGAAATGCAAAATAGAATTTATGTTTTCAGGTTCTATGGACGTTTTGAATTTATGTCGTTACGTGATTAGAGAGTTTGAAGTGGGACTGAAGTATCTAATTATGCTTAGAACATGCAAATAAAAGGATGCTACCCTGCAATTTAAGAATGGGAAGAAAGATAGCTTTACGTGTTAATATTGCAAGAAAAGAAAAAAACGATTACTACTATAAGAAAACAATGAAATGTCATTTTTATTAATACTTACTAAACTCTTCGGTTTATCGCTTTTGCTTTTAATTACTTCTTGAAACGAGTATTTGCTCGTTCTTAATTTTTTCAATATATCATAATATATCATTTCGCTTTTATATTGTATTCCACTTGTTAATTTCGGGTGATACTTTGTTTTGTTAACCGTACTGCCTGAACAAGAAGTGAAAACGTTACTTTTGTGAGAAGGATGACACATGTTAACCTGAATTCGTAAATATTAAGTCATCTTGTAATTCTTTGTACAAATTCTATGAAGCTGAAAGAAATAGAGTACCCTAATCTTCAGGGGTGACTGGGTTCTTTTGAAACCAACGTGTCCATCTTAATTGATCATTCAATTCACTTCGATCTAACTATTTGCTATAAATCGTTAAATGGTGTCAAAAATATCTTAACTATGGCTTGAATACGCTTTATGTCTAGCGTTTTGAACACAAGCCTTCAAAATGGCATTTTACAAGGTTTTGCTTTCTCATGAACACGTATGTAAAGTACTTAAAGATTTGATAGCAATTTTTTTTCAAAAGTTACAGAAAATCAGTGGATATTGATGTTGGTACAATGCGATGCGTGGGTCATTATGTATCTAAAAGAGTGAGCTTTCTTTTCATTTCTTACGCGATCTTTGAATATTAACTCATATTCTTACAAATTCTTTTAATAATAGGCCTAATTCATAGATCTATTCTATGAAGAAACACAACGAACTAACACAGAAATGATTAATCTATCTTTCGCTTGTGGCGATTTTTTAAACGTTTAAAACAATTGAAGTCAGAGGAAATAGCAATTAGGAGAACTGCTACATGTATGATATAATTTTCAGGGGTTTCATGCCGTATTATTATCGTTGTATATTGTGTCCATGTTTGTTATAACGTCGTTTTTTGCGTAATTTGTTTTGTTGTTTTGAGGACATTTAATGCTTTAAAAGGAGCAGTAAAAGGGGGGAAACATTTTTTTTCAACTAATCTAAATTAACACCGGGAATTGATAATGTATTTTTGTTAAATAACAATTCATTTACACTATGACAGTATTATTTTTACACAAACTTCAATTTGAAACTTACGCCAATGTAACATTAAGGTACGATGATATCGATGATACATTTTATTTTATTCTTCAAATGTGTCAACTTGACGTCAGTTACGTTCAAAATGTCGTAACTGCAGTTTATTCATGTTCCATTTGCGACGTTTTTCGAACGTAACCAGCAATAGATCTAACACTTTAAGTCCACCAATATTTTTTACAGAAAAAAGACGACGACTTGGAGTATGATGAAAATGGTGAGAAAAAATCTGCCAAACCTCCACCTCCCTTCCACGAGATGATCAGCAATAAAGCGTAAGTATTCGAAATTTCACAATACATCTGTTAACCCTTTCCCAAACGGCAAAATTTTAGGGTGATATATTTCAAAAACTGCCACAAATGACAAATGGAAGATATTAAAGATAGAATTTGTGTAAAATATGGCATAGAAAATATTGAGACAAAAGGAGAAACTGCTGGTTATCAGCAGTTTCTTCTTTTGTTTCAATGTTTGCCCAAGCCATTTCTATAAGGGGCGTCAAAACCAGGTCTTGTTTGGGAAAGGGTTAATATGTCAAGAAAGATTTGAATCAGAGAAGGTGGGATATCACAGGGTTTTGCTGAATGGGAAGGGTCTTTTATATAACAGTTTAAAAAAAACATTCCGATCTATCACATCCAGCGAATTCTCGGCGTTTTCCCATCTTTTCTGCTTTAAATCGAATTTAAGTTGGTCAAGTAATAACAGAATTGCTGACAAATTTCTTAACCCATTACCACTCAGTGACTCTCTTTGATTCGCTAAAAGATAATGGCTTTGGAAAACATTGTGGAGAATGAAGAAATTGCTTGTTACAAGCAATTTCTTTATTTCCCACATGATTTTCTACACAAGAAGACCAAAAATGAAAAAAAAAAACATTCAATTTAAAATGTTGTCTGCAACATCTTTGAATTTGGGACAGTCTAAAATTTTGCCGTTTGGTAATGTGTTAATATGATGCATAACGTGATTCCCCGTTGTATTATAGTTACACTCGTCGAAAACGCCCATCATTGTCATTGCCTTTTCGCCAGGCAGTTTCAGTAAAATACAGACAAGCTTACAAACAAGAATGGCAGTAATTCTACACATATGTGCAACAAGGTTGAATGGCTTTCGTTATAAACAAATAAATCAATAGTTATCCATTGTCAACTTTTCGAAAACACTCGTTTTTGCCAATCTCAATCGTATAAACAAATGACCAATAGGCTACATCGCTGCTTTTAAACGAAAACCTCGTAGCTGTAGCTGAAAACAAGCTGCAGTTACGAGGTTTTGGTTGAAAAGCGACAATGTGTGGAGTGTTCTTCTTGTTTATATCCGGTTATTCTTTCCATTGCGAAAGCTCTGTAAAGGAACTTACCAATCAGGTAGATAAAATTCTATTAAAAAATGTTTAAAAATAATCGATGAAACGTTTTACAAACTGACGTTTTTTACGTTATTTATTTTGAGAATTCACAACAGATGTTTCAAAATTCATTAAAACGTATACGTATCTAGGCATTGTTATTGCCATTTTTTCTTTGTGACATCCAGGTGCTTTAATCACGTTGGATAATCACGTGATACAATATTTTCTGAAAATCTTCAATAACTTTGTAACTACTGGACCGATTTGAATTCGGTTTGAAGCAGAGAATGTGGACAGAAGTCACGCATTATATGGACGTGGTTGATTTTTGAAAAATCAACTGATAAAAAAGTTATTGAAGATAAACCAAAATTTTGGTTTATCTTCAATAACTTTTCTATCAGTTGATCTTTAGCTCCACTGGCCTTTCAGGCCAGCGGGCTATTGTCATGGCGGTGTGTCCGTCGTGCGTCCGTCCGTCCGTCCGTGCGTGCGTGCGTCCGTAAACTTTTTCTTTAAAAATCTTCTTCTCAAAAACTACTGAATGGATTTCAACCAAACTTCACAGGAATGATCCTTGGGTGACCCTCTCTGAGATTCCTTCAAAGAATATGGATTGAACCAGAATAACCTGAGTTATCTGCCCTTGAATGTCAAAAATAGCAGGTTTTGACTTTAGTTTTCTTCTAAAATCTACAACTATTGAACAATCAAGACAAAACTTTGGCAGAATGTTGCTGACTACATGATCTTGCCTTGACAAAATTTTCAGCTTGATCTGAATTTTACATCATGAGTTATGTGCCCTTGAAATTGACAGAATTGCCATTTTCGGCTGTTTTTTTACTTTGTTTTCTCTCTAGCAACTACAAATATTGACTAAACAGGACAAAACTTTGACATAATGATGCTGACTATAAGATCTTGCTTTGGTACAATTTTCAGCTTGATCTGAATTTTATAGCATGAGTTATGTGCCCTTGAAATTGCCAAAAATTGACATTTTCGGCCCTTTTTTGCTGGTTTTGACTTTATTTTTACTCTAAAATCTACAATTATTGACCAATCAAGACAAAACTTGGACAGAATATATATAAGCATTATATGCTGCCTGGGTGTAGCTTGATCGGAATCTTACATCATGAGTTATGTGCCCTTGAATTTGACAAAATTGCCATTTTCAACTTTGTTTTCACTCTAACAACCACAAATGTTAACCTATCAAGATACGTGGAGAGAATCTTGTTGACAACAAGATCTTGCTTATGTGTAATTTTCAACATGATCACACTGTTATAATCTGAGTTATTTGCCCTTGAAATTGACAAAATTTCAGTTTTCGACACTTTTTCCACTCTTGAAGCCACGAATATTGACTAATGTAGACAAAATTTGAATAGAATGATAGTGACCATTAATTATTAAGATCTTGCATGTGTTTAATTTTCGATTTGATTTTAAATATACATACTGAATTATGTGTCCTTGAATTTGGCAAAATCACAGTTTTCAATTTTATTATCGCTCTAACATCCCTAAAATAGTAGTCAATCAATTACTTTCTTTTTGCATTGACCACGTCATTGCTGCTTTTGACTTTGTTTTTGCTGTAAGAACCACAAGTATTCAAAAATCTAGTCAAAACTTGGATTTGATATTAAAAGAAATTCAGGCCTGTGGAGCGACTCAAGACCTTCAGGTCTTTCTAGTTCAAAAATCCAACACGTCCAGCTTATTTCTGGCATTTTCCCACCTTCTCTGCTTCAAACCGAATTCAAATTGGTCAAGTATTTAAAAAGATATTAAAAAGATTATCGGAAATTCTGAGTCACGTGATTATACGCCGTGGTAATACTTCAGAGTAACAGATAAAGGGGTGAAAGCCTAATGCATTCTATTTGTTATTTCAAATCCAAACCCTATGTTGTGGATACGCGTTTGAATCGTCTCTCCTGAGTACCCTCAGCATAGGGTTTATAAACAATCTAAAATGTTCGTCCCTGGACAGCCAGATGTGGCTATCAGCAGTTAAATTTTAACTGCTGATAGCAACTTCTGGCTGTCAAGGGACGACATTTTCAACGGCCAATACCCCCATCACATATGTACCTCTGTGATAATTATGTTTCAGAATTATCTCCAACTACAAGAAGAATCTGATAGAATCAGAAGAGAAAGACATGTTAAATAATGTGAACCTATTTATGGATATAGAAACGTTCTTCTCGTACGGAGCAAACAAGAAGGAATCGGCGAGACGTGAACAACATGGAAACCATATACAAAAGCAAGTTTCTTTTCATAATTAGATCTACCATAGCACCGATAAAAAATGAAATGGAGGAACATATAGTTGAGCTGCGATCCTGAAACTAGACCCTTATTGCATTTGAAACCAAGATAATTTGGACCAACATTTACTTCCTTCACCAAGTTCGAGAAATAATAAAAGAGCCAGGACCTGAAATAAAATGGTCCGTTTACATACATTCTGATATTCATCCATGTTGTTTACTAATCGCTTCTTCGTGACCTCTAAGAGACTTTGTCAGATCCCGGCTACGTCAAAATAATTTCATCGAGGCATTTGACTGGCATTTGTAACAGACAAAGGCCCCAATATAAACAGACAGTATATGATTCTCCTTCTTCTGTTCTAGAGATAGGGTACGATGTTACGAAAAGGAATAGAAGTAAATGAGTATTATAACTAGAGACCTAAGACAAGATTTATTCAGATAATGAAATAACCATTAAATTGTTAATTAACATATGTGTTAACAAGTCTATATGTATGTTTCAGAACATACATAGATTCACACGGTAAAAAGCGTGTAGAACTGCCAGATAAGATCAAAACTAAGCTGCACGAGAAGGAACGACCAAAAACAGCGGTGATGAAGGAAATACAGCATACATTACATACAAAAATAGACGAGAGCTTTAAAAATTATCTTGGTGTAGGTAGTTTGCTAGACTTATAGGTGTAATGGTCAAGGTTATAGTACTGCAAGCATTATATTCCTAATGTTGGAAACATGGTGACAATTGTAACCATATAACAACGGTTTTAATGGAGTGAAAGTGCTATGAAAAAGAAGTAGAACCGAATCATCTGGTGTTTACACCATTTCAAAATGTATTAGATATTTCCAATTGGTGATTATACCAAAAAAGGTTTGTACACTGTTTTACTAGAACGTGGTTAGGGAACTCAAAAAATAATGATAATATTAGTATCAGGTTACATGGACATTTTATTATCAGGTCAGTATATCGCCTTTATAATTTAACCGTTTTGCAAATCATTATTTTTTTTCCATGTAGGCTAGAGCGGAGGAGCAGGGCATGGAACCCGGCGAGCTGGTTAAGCTATCTCAGGCTGAGTTAAGTATGAGGCTAGGAACAGATGGGGGCAGCTCATGGAAGAAAGCTAGAGGAAAAGGAAAGGTAAAATTTTTTTTAAAATACCCTCTTTATTTCACATGCACATCCCTTTAAATTCACACAAAGTACCATTATATAACCTTTTTACTTGAAATCCCTGAACTATCCCTTTCCTCCCAGGGGTGTTATACCAGGGATGGTAAAATAATTACTCATCGTTGTCTTTTTGTTTGTTTATGTACGTACCATTAAAACGTATTCACAGGAGGCAATCACGTGACTTTGTTATGATATGTTTTCCTAACTTATGTAAACAAAAACGCTCGGTAAATACACATTTTTCTCAATTTCTAAATCAATTACTTAACTCCCTGTCACAGTTTAGAACATTCGTGCAAAGTGCAAACATATTTTTTGAAAATATATCATGGCATTCAAAAATAGTTTGCACGAATGTTCTCAGCTTTGACAAGGAGTTGAGGAAAGATCTTGGTATCAAAGTAGACCGGAGAGTACGGCGTATCGAATGACATGTATAAACGATTCAAAATCTTTTACTAATGATGGACTAGACCAATAACGGAAAGTAGGGGAGGCAGGATGTATATTTGACTATTTGTAATAACAACTTATACACACTGATACCTGTTCAACCCTAAAATAAACCAAAATATTTGTATCGATTCTCGTTTAACTTTGAGTGTATAATATCTAAAATAATAAAATGCGCACTTACCGAGTGTTTTTGTTTACAAAGGTTAGGAAAGTATATCATAACAAAGTCACTTGTTTGCCGCCTGTGGTATTTTGTATTTCAATAATGGTGAATATTTTATATGCTATTTTTTCCAACCAGGACGGTGAGGATAGAGAATACTCACACCCGTCTGTGAGAATCACTATTAGTAAACTTAAGAAAAAGGTTCATTTCTCTAAAGAGGGGACGGAGACGTCGATGTATTCTGAAGGGACGGACTATACGTATACCTCGTCACAGGTACCTCGTGCATGTCTAACACGTGTGGATGGCGTAAATAATGACGTTGTTTTGTAGGTCGTGACGTCGTAGATGACTTATTGTGAATAAAGATTGAAAAATGATAGAGGAATCATTGTACTAATACTGTTCTTAACAGTGTACGTAGCTTGTAGCTGATAACTAGAGACTCAGGATGTTTATTTCCAGGACAATTGTCCCCATTATGTGTTTTATTTTAAAATCAGAGTGATGTGCAAATAACATAAAAGTTACATTTGAAGAAAGGTAGACACACTTTGTTGATATACCTGCGAATTAATGTAATGTTGAATCCAGAGGGGCTTTAAATTGACAGTTAATAATAATCTGAATAATGATCTGAATTTCAAACGATAACAGGTGTCTCCATCGCTCTATGAACAAAGGACAAACATTATAAAGGCTGGGCATGTCCATATACGGCGACCAAACTAATTAGCTTTCGAGAAAATCCTTTAAGGTTTACAAACAGAGAATGAAAACACCACTTTCTAGTCATACAAAATGCATCAAATCACACACACTTGTAAATACACTTCACATAAGGTGATTCAACATGCCGGATTTCAAGATTATGTTTGAAGAAGAAAATAATTTACAAATATTATTTTACTCTATATTCATATGCAAGGGAGGTAATTTTGAACATTTTTGTCAAATATTTCCATAAGTATGCATTAATTCAAAATTCTAAACCATACAAAATGCTTATGTTTGTATTTGGAATGGAAATGTAACACAGTTTAGGACTTATTGGCACTTTTCAAGTTTCGCCTCTGGCTCTGCATTTCATTCTCAGTTGATAAACCTTAAGGACGAAAACCAATGAAATTTTTCTGGAATCACGATAAGTGAGCGTAAGAAAAAAGTTCATTCTCTGAAGAAAGAAACAAAGAAAGAAAGGGGAAGTCGATCTAATCTTACGGGATGGAAAATAATTTATGTGAAAATGACAAATATGACGTTGTTTTGGTATTATGGCGTCATAGATGATGCGCTAGTTAAAGAATGAAGGATTTTAGTGTTCCATCTACTTTTTGGACCAATGAAATTGCAATATATTTCAAAATTTCGACGCCATATTTCGTATAAACGAAATTGTCGGCAAGTTTATGTGACGTCTTTACATAGCCACGCCCCCGTCTCCAATGAACTACTGGAGAACATTAAGTCAGATGTAGTCTGTTTAGTAGATTCTACGCGATATAAACATTCAATGAGCTGTGCGCATTTGAATATTTATGTCACATAGAATCTACTATACAGCCTCTTTGCTTATCTAATACGGAAATGATAGATGGAACAACAAACTAACAATTGTCTTTAATTAGCAGTTTGGTGCGTAGCTTATTGTTTTAACAAGTTTTGCTTTCCAGGCTTTGTATTTATGCGACGAATGAGAGAACAAGTTAAAATTCCAAAAATCATTTGACAGAATGAGGATTATCAGGAAGCATGTCAATTGAAAATGTTTGGAAATATTCTACACTTACATGATGTATTCATCCATTTCATTTCATCTTTACCCAACAAAATCAAAGTACCCGTTAATGAGCGTGGATATGAAAGCTATCAAAACAGCATAATTCTGACCAGGATGTGTGTATACACAGACTGATCGGATCCATGTTGTTTTCTTATGCCATAAAGAACCTTTTCCAGATCCCAGCTCATATGGCTTCAATGTTGCATGAATTTTGATAATTGACAACCGTGCCAATTTAGTATTCAATTATACATTTAGGAAATTCTTGGTTTGGTAAAAGTAAGTACGAAATGGTTTCTTTTATACAGTCTAATGTGATTCAGTACTCATACTATGTAAACAGAATGCACACGTCTTTGATTGAATTGATTACTACAACGCTGTTTGTAGTGTACAATACCGTAAATAACACTCGTTGCTTGAACTACACTGTAGATCGTATATTAGTTGATTTTAGTATAGATTTGAAATTAGAATTTCTCACTCGACATGTCAAATGAATAACTGATGATAAATGTACACTTAATCTAACACAAGTTAAAAGTTAGTGTCAGAATAAAAAGCAACCTGTACAGTAGAATGTCACCATTTATAAAAAGATTCTAACAATTATTTTAAGAATGAGAATATCGTGCAAAAGTATAATCCTGGAATGATTTCATTGCACTGAGGACAACCAATTCAATACTGTTTAGGAAATCATTGAGGTTATGCACAATAAATAATCCATGTGGGCGAGTGTTTTTGTCCTTAAATAGGAGGTTCAAGAAAGGAGTATGGCGATATTTTCACTGAATTAAAAGACATGATTGGGTCACAGATAAATGATGTGATCATGACATTATGACGTCACTCTGTAAGCAGTTCTTTTTTCAAATTTTAAGTGAAATAGTACTAAAGTTTGTTGTCCTACATGCAGTGCAATTGAATTGTACTAGAAAGGTACTAGATCTATTTTATACCGACAATATTTTTAGTTTGATAGCCTTAAAGTAGATCTAACGATATAAGTTTATCTCATCCAGGAGGGTTCGAGCAGTACCGGTACACCACGTGGTGTTGGCAGCTCACAACTGTTCCGCCGTCCCAAGCGGGCACGTTTTCATATGAAGGTAGTAACGTGGTGTGAACACGTGTAAACTGTGCATTTATACTGGACTGGTTATTGTTGTTGTTTACGGTGTTAACTCGTTATCTCGAAGTCTAAACGTCAATTAAGGTAGTTTACACCTATTAAGATTCATGCGACCTCGTTAACATTCGTTACATATCCGAACTTTTTCAGGTGACGTAGTAAACATTCGTCGGTGGAATGTTCCACCGTCGAATGTTTATGATGTCGCCAGAATAATTCCGACATCTGAATCTGATTAGGAAAAGGCTACCTTAAATCTAGGAAGCCTTCACCTCATTTACCGATATTTATGTCGTTCTTTTTCGTACATTTTTACTTCAAGTCGTGTTTTTCGCTGACAGGATCTGGGAAATGGGGGACCTTTACCGGATTCTGGATCATTATGCATTTCTTTACACACGTTTTGCCTTTTGTTGTCCTTTATCCTAATCTGACCGCGATTTCACTAGAACTTATACGGTTACTTCCTCCTATCGAGATAACGAGAAACCACTGTGTTTATATAATACTGGTGATGTTCATTGCTTCATTGCTTCACATTTTATATGTTGTTTATTTGCATGGCTTCGTTTATGGTTGCAGGGAAAATTTTGTTGTTTATATTGGTTTTGTATAATTTATTGAATGTATTGTTTGTATAATTTGGCCTGAGACTCTTCAATGGCCGTGGCCGTCCGTCTGTGACCTGCTGTCTTCGTTGAACATTTGTATATAAACATTTCTGAAGTTGGGGGCACTCCATATGTATAGTGCACCAAAATGAACTCGGGACAAATTAATTTTCGTCGGTTAAGTCCGTAAATTGCACTGTGTTGTAAGTTGTACGTTAGATTTGTGTAGTTTGTACGGAAGTTTTGAGTGGTCAATCAAAGATGGCGTCGGTGAAAAATCGTTAGAGGTAGGTGTCTTAGTTTTTCGTCGATAATTTCCTTAAATGGCCGTATCTTGTCTTGATACTGATATCATTGTACAGGAGAAATGTATACCTATTCACGGTGCTATACAGCTATCGTACTCAGTCGTTGTGCAAAGACAGTCCAACACGGAAAACTTTTTTCGAAGCGAGAAAGTTGCCCTTTTAAGGATGATTACATAGTAAACAGCGAACTAGGGAACAAACTATTGCTCTAACTTGGATGTTTTTAACATGCTCTTTTCTATGGTTACCGTTATTTTACACACAAATGTCTAGAATGACCACAAACGCTGTGTTTACTAAATGGCCAAACAACGGTGTAGTCACAGTGAAAATATGCAGACACAACGGTGCAGTTTCTGTGTTATCTGTACGGTGTAGTTATTATTTTCACAACAAATTGTGAACGGTGTAGACTTGGTATGTTGTATAGGGCGAACTAGCTCTAACAGATAGCAGATCATCTGTTTTATCTCCCTCAAATACTTTGGTCTTAGAAAACTCAGATGAAAATGCTGCCATCCTCAAAGTAAATTAAAACAAAAGTTAAGAAAATACGTTTTCTCTTTTCTTCATTCTCCTAAGCCTTAAACAGTTCAATGTATGTTTGGTTTAATTTTCGGGAGACATTTTTGTTATTTGTGATTGTATAAACATCTGACGGAAATGATAATCAAAAGGAATACCATCACAAAATATCAAATAAGACATAGGATAACCGTCATTTTGAAGCCATGTTATGTGCAACGACAAATTTCTTGTTCATCCGTTCATTTGATTTGTAGATTCGAAATTTCGGCTCTGGCTTTGAATTTTTCTTTCTAACTGTTTTAGTTGGTTATTACAATCAATTATTGTAATTAATGAAATGATTTCAACTCATGGAGTATGATAATTATTGATCGAAATGTATCTTGTTTTCAAATTGACCCCTCATTGAAAAGTCTGATTTTACCCAAAATAAAGGATTCAATCAACAAAACATAAATTATAAATAACAAAACATAATATATAAATTTGTTTCATAAACATTTGGGCCTTTTTTTTCGTCTTGTTCGACTTAAGTAAATAAGTATTGAAAATAGAATTCTGGAACTGCAAAATTCATTTTGGAATTTTCATACGTAATGAACTTCTTCTTCAGGACTGACAATTTTCTGACCAAGATTTTTTGGGCTCACTCATAAAATGTAACCATTTGCAATGACTATGTTCTATAAGACAATATTCTTTTCGCCAAAATCGTTTGACTATTGGAGTAAAACGCATTGAAGTACTCCCAAGACAGTGTAACTTACACATATCCATGAATAAATGAAATGCAATGTTTTCCATCGAGAGCCGACCTTCATTGACCAAAATAAACAAATACCAAGTTGATCAACGCTTCTCAATGACTTAATCACATCTGGGAACAAACTGTTCATTTCAGCCATTGTTTTCATGTTCTCGTGGGGAAAGAGAAGAGACCCTATCCGTTTCATTTGTTTTAGCACGTCCAATGTTAATATCAGGAATTAAGGTCGGGGCTTTTTGAACGACTTTATGGGGCGTTGAACTTCGTCATTTTTTATGTTCAGGACTCATGCATTCAAAACCGGGGATATCATCGATAGAAAGAATCTTGTTAACTCCAAAATCCTTTTTTCTACGTTGATGAGGTCTATCTTGTGTATTCTATGCTCGCAAATGGGGATGATGTGCTAGTCTGACTTCTTGATAATATCAGGAATAATACTTAAGTCCAGAGTTTTCAAATCTTTTTGACCTGTCTGATCATTGATCTCCCCCCCCCCCTGCGCACTTTTAATATCTGACTGGAATGGTCCTGTTCCGAATGCTTCACAACCTTTTCGAAACTCCCTTCGAAATGACAGTAGTAATAGGTGAACAGCATGGAACTGAAAATAAAGAAAAAAATAAAACAGACGCCAGCAGATTCTTGGTAATTTCTACTATTTGACCCTCACGGAATTGCTTTGACAAATAGCAAGGAAACTAGATTCTGATATATTTTGATTAAAGTATATTTTGTAGACATATTGTCACCTCCTTTGCTGCAAAGCATTTACAAGTCAGTCACATAAAAAATTATTAACATAATTGTTGAAGAATTTCGGTAGTAATTGTAAAACATGATTCTCAGCCGTGAAAACGTTATCATTAAACATAAAAATATTATCATTCCAGAAATGATAAGTTATGTATTACTTCAAGTCTACACCGTTCACAATTGCATTATATCTACACCGTTCACAATTTGTTATGAAAATATAACCACACCGTACATAAAACACAGAAACTGCACCGTTGTGTCTGCATATTTTCACTCTGACTACACCGTTGTCTGGTCATTTAATAAACACGGTCTTTGTGGTCATTCTAGACATTTTTGTGTAAAATAACAGTAACCATAGAAAAGAGCATGTTAAAAACATCCAAGTTAGAGCAATAGTTTGTTCCCTAGTTCGCTGATTACTATGTAATCATCCTTAAAAGGGCAACTTTCTCGCTTCGAAAAAAGTTTTCCGTGTTGGGCTGTCTTTGCACAACGACTGAGTACGATAGGACAACACTGGTACTTTGATATATAGAACCGTTGATAGGTATACATTTTCCCTGTATAATGATATCAGTATCAAGGCAAGATACGACCGTTTAAGAAATTTATCAATGAAAAACTAAGACACCTACCTCTCATGCTGTATTGTTGTCGCCATCTTTGAATGACTACACAAACCTAACGTACAACTTACATCACAGTGAATTGAGCGCATCAAGAAAACATTGCCGAAGTTGGACCATTGCAATGACGTCCCGGCTTTATCTTGGGGCGCTGTAACGAATCTTATGTCAAGAAAGCCAAACAAAAATCCGAGAGATATAATTTTGCCGACAATATTACATATGTCATTACACATGGCACAGCTTTAGATTTTATTATCATAAAATAACAATTCATTTATATTTTCTTGTAAACCTGCCATTATGTCTGCTTACTATTATACAAGTCTTTTTGAAGAATATTACGCTATATGCGAAATATGAACATATTTTGAAAAAAGGTCAGTGTCAGGTCAAATGAAATCCGTAATACCTGCTTAGTGTCTATGGTGCAACGTCAATAAATTCATATTAGTATGTAGGGGTTGTGGGTGACTTTTGCAAAGTTACTTATGCATGGTTTCTTTTATGGTAAAAAGGGATATTGTTGTGTGTGAACTGCCTTTGTTCCTAAATGTTGTAATTGCTGCTTCGGGGAGCCGTGCTTTATCATAATCAGATTTGTATGAATATTGAAATACATTGTTATTTCGAATGCGATTCTAAGTCATGTGATATTCTGGTTTTGTGCAGCATATCGAACTAAATCCTTGTCTATATTCTAGTAATTCGAAGAAGAGGCATGACATAATATCTGCCTTTAAATCGAGATTTTCTAATAAGTAGTTTAATGATAAGTTATATTTATAATATATAATGCTTGCTTATTTATGTTCAGTAATATCGTATATGCTGACTTTGTTATACGTACATGTAGCTTTTAAATTAATTCAGTGTGGCATCAGTTAGAACCTAACGTAGATTAGTGGAAATAACTCAACTTTAATATTTTTAAATGATTTTTATCGGGACTCATTATTTGAAATAAATGTCAGGTCATTTTGCATGAAGAAGTAAACCGTTTTATTTTTGTTTTTATAAATCTTTTCCACAATAATGCATATTTACATTGTAGACCAGTCGAATTTGAAAACTGTTGGATATAACAAATGTTGTGATAATGAAGAATTCAGAATTTGTGTACGTTATGGTACAAATATATTGAGGAAAACGATTTTGCCCTACTAATTTCCCAACCCTTTCCAAAAGAAGACCAAACCAGAATTTTATATTGAAGGGTATTTTTCAATATCTTACAATATCCTGATATGTTCCTGTCATGGTATTTTTAATTTTTTTCGTTTGTACATTTGGTTCTCTTTGTACTAAAATACAAAATGTACTAAACTGTACCTCAATAATATATATGACCGAATATCAAGAAAAAAACTTCGACCAGAGGCGTATTGTAATAGAAAAGAATTAAAAAGTGAACCAAATACATGTAAGATCTCCACGTATTTTATCTGCATGTTAATCCTCGTTCTGTGTGATTAATTCAAGTCGTTGTCAATGAGAGATTGTTAATACATTTCAGGGTTATTGTCATTCATTTACCATTTATCAGTATTGTCACTTATTGATAGAAGATAATTTTGAATCTAATCTGAAAGCAAAACGTCATCATTTACTCAAATACAAATGAGCCAGCATCTGGAAAAACATCCCTTAAGGCTTTTGAGCCCAACATAGATCCAGATCAGCCTGTGCATACGCACAGTCTGATCAGGATCCACGTTGTTCTCTAATAGCTTCTTCGTGACCCGTAGTAACTTACAGAGAGCAGCATGGATACATATAGGACTGCATTTGACAACAGGCTGATCTTCAAACTCAATTTCTAAAAATGCTTTAAGGGACGTTTTTCCAGATCCCAGCTCAAATTCAAATCCAACATTTTTTTTCAGACTGGTCGATCGCAGCCACACAAGGACGACAGAGAGGAGTTCTATAAAGCCTTGAAGCAGTCAGCCCAGGGCAAGATGACCCTACATATGCTGTATTTCTATAAATATTTGCTCAAACACGGGGAGGAGGACAACATGCCGCTCATAGACAAAGATCTCTTCTTTTATATAGAAGTACAAAAGTTTAAGGTAAGGATATTTTAACAACACTTCTAGAAGTAAATGTTTTACTTGTGATGATCATTCAATTTGATTGATAAATCGTTACAGAAATAGAATAATATTTTTTCGAAGAGTTTAGTACAAATAATCTTGAAATAGATCTATATATTATTCTATAATCATATGATGTAGTGTGCTCTTACAATATATGTATCAAATTGCTTGTCTAAATGTCTATGTAAGTTATAAGTGTGTTGCTCTCAGATCTGGTATATTGTTTGTTCTGTATAATGCATGTACATGTAGTACATTAAGCTACATGCTGTTCTCATTTATAATGTCACGAACACAACAGTAATTGTAAAAGTCTTTTTTGCTTCCCTTTACATTTAGGCATTTTAAAATGTTCGAGACTTCCGTACTTTAGTGATTAAATCTACAAAATCTACAATGTACTTTTGTGACGCCAACTTGTATCTATTTCAGGATTGCAGTCATCAATATGCAGACGAAGAAATTCTCAGAAGAAAGGTTCAGTCAATTCTAGACTGTTTCTTAGAATCTATAACCACTCCTTCTCTACAGGTAAATGTCTCTTATACATAATTAAAAATGTCATTTGTTTAGTTCGGAATCATTTTGTCTACCTTCCTATTTGTAAACGAAGACTGAAATTTTGAACTGCTTTTCGATGGGGGCATACTATATAGCCTCAAAAAGCTTCAGAGAATAAAAGTTTTATTTAAAAACGGAAACTGCGTCCATGACTTAAGTCAATATGTTTCTTTTTTAAAATCGAATTTTCAGAAAAGGAAAATGTTCATTCAACTAAATACAGATTTGGAAATATCTTCAGATTGCTTTCAAGACAGTCTATATGTGACCCGTCACGCTAAAAGGGACCTTATAGGAAGTGTGAAAAATATCGACCCTAGTCAGTCTGCGCAGTCCGCGCAGCCAGTCAGGCTGACACTTTTCACTTGTATGTAATTTTCTGAATCTGTAATGTGTTCCCTACCTTACTATATCTTCATTTTTCGCAAACGTGATCTGGTTGACCTGTGCCGAGTCTGACAAGATTGCCAAAATGTGGATTTTTTTTACTCCTGATAAGGCCCCTTTTAGCGTGACGGGTTACATATGTCTTGTGCTGTGACAATAATCATTTGATTTCATGGATCATTTTCAGATTGATATTAATAACGAAGTTCAGCAAAAATCTGTCCGGGCAGCACAGCGGTATGTTGCGGGGAAGGACATATTTTCTAACATATTTGACGAGGCACAACTATCCGTGTTTAAAGAACTTCTGCCATACTGGGCGGGGTTCAGAAAGTCACAAGCGCCACCTAGTGATGACTCAAAAAGACCAGGTATGAATCGTGAATTCATAAGGATAACAGCCCATCAAAAATTACATAAACACACTTCGTGCGTCTTTATGTGTCATCTGTAGCAACAGAAGTTGACGAGGGTCACCCTCGTCATTTTCCATTGCCACGTATGATGACCGGAAATTGATGAGTATATCTCCCGTTATTATTAAATATCAGAGATAAGGCCCGAAGATGCATGAAGTGATTGGTATCTAATGATGGGTTGGATGTAATTCTTGAAATTGCAAATATTAGTTTAAATCATTTGAAAATGTACGTTAATCTTATAAGAATCATCAGTCATCTTTGTATCACCCGTAGTTTTGCATATAGAATAAAAATCATCTGCAGTGCCCACACATTATTTTAAGGGTTGTTCGGTTAAAGTATTTACAAAAAAAAACGAATTGGTTGGATTTGAGTTTCTTTATGTCATCCTGTGTGTTGTAAGAATCAGGTATATTTGTTCTCGTGGCGATTGGTGTTTGATTGTTTAATTGCACGTATTGTATTATTTTAGTAACGAAGTATGAGAAGATGTTGAAGAAACGTTTAGAGAACATTGACAATTATCAAGTACCGTCCAGTGAGTTCCATCTACCTTCTATACCGGAAGGATCCGCTGCGGCTTTCTCATTTACACTGTCAGAGGGCGTCAAAGTTAGAGTAAGTATTGTCACCTATGGATAAGATGGGGGCATTGGCTTTTCAAAATGCAATGTTCCATTCTTTGTTTATCAAACTCTATGTTGTTGCTGCTCATTGACATCTTCTGATCGAGATGATTCAAATGAGTAGCCACAATATTTGATTTTGAAGTTACAAATGTGGAATGCCTTATCTTTCCTGTTTTTCTGTATTAATATGCTGGTTCCGGGATACCGCAGAAAGTATCTGTACCTTTTGATACTAGGCAATACATATATCAACCATTTTCAAAACAATTTAACCCTTTCCTTAACAGCAAAATTTTAGAGTGATGCACTTCAAAAACTGCCAAAAAATGGAAGTTATTAAAGATATAATTTGTGTTAGATATGGCATAGAAAATATTTAGACAAAAGGAGAAACTGCTGGTTATCAGCAGTTTCTTCTTTTGTTTCAATGTTTTCCCAAGCCTATTCTATTATGGACGTCAAAACCATGTCTTGTTTGGGAAAGGGTTAGCATATTCCATCCATCATTAGACACCAAACACTTCATGCAACTCTGCAATCACCTTCGTCTTTTTTCATAACAAGGAAACCACAGTGGTATCCGGATTTTAAAATCCGTTGCCACGAATGACGCCCCGAGGTAGCACGAAGCGTTTGGATTGATGATGGATGATGGATTGAATACTTGAAACTTAGACTGGTAGATCTACTATTTCATGTTGTCTTGGCATATTTATTATAATGAGTTCTGTTACATGTGAAACGACAGTAAATATGGGTTAACAAAACCGGTTGATGATACTAAAATGTTCATATCGTCGTCATAAATGCAAAACCTCGTATCTCGTTTTTGGAAATTTTTAAAGGGGAGAGAAAGAAGCGTAATAACTTTTCCCAAACTGAAATGTTTTACTTGAAATTTGGACATATTGTTCACAAATAATGAGCCATAAATACTGATCAGTAGACATATCTCAAAACCTGCGAGAATTGTCTGAACTGGGCACACAAGTTTGTACTTTGAAAATCGCAAGAATCGACATACGAGGTTTTGTATTTACACCGACGATATGTTCTTTATGTGTCTCTTGAAATATAACAATGTTTATCCATGATTCATTCCCAAGAAAATTATATCATGGTTTTAGCAGAGATCCCAAAGCGACCATTACTTTATCTTAAGGTTAGGAATAACCTGAGAACAAACCAGGTTTTGATAAGTCGACAGGAATATCATAGCATATAATGTAACCTTATTTAAACTATTGTCACCATTACAGGCATTACAAGAATAATTTTATGCAGTATTTATTTCAAATTTCATTCTACTTCATGTTTTGATATCAAGTCATTTTATTTGTGTTTTTTTTTTCAGTGTTAAGATAAGTGCATAGGGGAGACCGGGGCAAAGTGTTACATTTTTTCGAATTATTCAAATTTTGGCGATATTTTATACCTTACAGTCGTGTAAACCATACTATCTGAAAATGTACAATATTCTGAACAAATATTATGTTTTTGCAACATAACTTGCCTATTTATTGATGTGTTAGAAAGAAAACAAAAATGATGACAAAATGTAACACTTTGCCCCGGCATTGGATTTTGCCCCGGCATTGGGGCAAAGTGTTACAGTACCCGGGGCAATGTGTTACAATGTTACTTTGTTCTTTCTACGATAATCACTTATCATATTTATTTCTTTGACACTAAAGTTAAGGCCCGGGACATAAATCTGAGGTGAAAAGGGACAAAATACAACCGATCAGTATTGCAAAAACAAGCGTCCAATTTTCTAAATTTTACAATCCGGTGAAGAAAAAAACCCAAACTGATAGTGACTTAGCCCATCACTTCAATACCGACTCTTATAAACAGATTTGGACTGCTGCTATTACATTGTATCTTGGAATAACTGTAGTTATATCTATCTGTCTAATAATATTAGTTCTTGTCAAATTTATTAGGGTTTACAAACTTTGCTGATAAATATTTGAGCATTGCCCAAAATTGGCAACATGTGGGAAAAAGTCTCAACTACAAAGAAGTTTCATACTTAGATTAATTTAGAAAACAGGTGACAAGCAAAAGCTACTGGTATAAATTACTAAAGAATGGGCAATTTATGTAATTTCCATCATTTCTCATGAAGGTTTTCTAAATATTTTAGCTGCAGACACAGATAACAGATTTGATTCAATCTTTTTATATTTTTTAACGTCAAAATATCACTCATTTACGAAATTTGGTCTTTTATTTTACCTATAATTGCTCATAGTATTAAAGTATGTAATGCAATACGGATAATTTAGTGTTTTATCATTAATCGCCACCTTATTACCCAACTTGCGCCTTATTTTGAAAGCAAAAATTACTAAAAGTAGAGTGTAACACTTTGCCCCGCATGCAGTGTAACACTTTGCCCCAACATACAGTCATGTTGAAAGTAAGGCCATATCTCGGAACCGCGTGCATTTTTCAAAATAGAACGTATATTAGATTAATAAATAATGATGACTCTAAACTATTACCACAAGTATCAAAAATAATCTAGTCATAGGCATTAGATAGACCTATTTTTAAAGATATTGGAAAATTTACTTTTTTGACACAAAAAGTAAAATTCACGATTTTAGAACAATCATATAGACCAAGCTAACCTCAAAAATCAGATAATGTAAAAAATCTGCATATAATTTGTTTCTAAGTGGAATTTTCTTGGTAGAAAACATTATTGACATGAAAATCAAATTTATCACTTTGCTCCGTGTAACACTTTGCCCCGGTCTCCCCTACATGATACCATTTTTATAAATTCAAATGAATCATTAAAAAGAATTGTAAAACTGATTTGATTTTAGCATTGTCTGGAGTGTTTTCCATTTGGAGTTTTAAATGGAGTTCGAAAAAGTATCACTTGTTTCAATATGACATACACCACCGTTCTTTCAGGCTAGTACACCGTTATCCGTTTCTGACCAGATGTCGGAACGAAGTCACGTGACGTCATCCTCACGAGGAAGTGAACGTCGACAACGTAAAATTAGTCAAGCGTCTAACGCTAGTTTCACACTGCAACAAAATAGAAATGCATTTCTAAATACAACTAAAAATCCGAGTTTTGAAAGCATCAAATCTTGATTATTTTTGGTGAGTCATAAAAAAGCACGTTCGTAGTTGCTATAGCTGATTTTCAAATTTGTTTTAGTTTGCCACGATGAGCCTATGGCAGATATACCGATTAAAGTGTAGTTAGCTAGAATTTAATTTTCACCGTGTTTTATGCATTTTTAATTTCTAACAAGTTGATGCAAGCTACAACATATGCACCAAGGATATATGCGTAATTTCAGCTAATCCTTTCTCAAACAAAACTCGGGTTGTCATAGTAGCAATTATTTTGTAAAACATGGAGTGAAAACAAGAAATTGCCTAAAAGTATCTATGCCAGACTGTTCAAATGTGTTTTTCTTTCCTTTTTTTTTCGGTTTGGCTAGTTTGAGTGAATCATTTTTAGTAATTTAATATAATAACATATGATAATCAAACTAAGGTAGTCCAACCCTAATAAGATTCACTCGGGGTCGGAATTTCCTGAGCTACGTCGTTAACACTTTTTTCGTATCCTAACCTATTCGGGCGACGTCATAAACAGTCGGCGATGGAATGTTCCACCGCCAAATATTTACGACGTTTTCCAAATAATTTCTACGTCGTGCGAATCTCATTAGGGGATGACGTCCTTAACATCAATTTTTGAATCATTTACCTTAGTATGGTGAATATGGAGATTTTGATGAAACCGAGGAGGATTAAAGGTTTGTCTGATAAAATATGTTCTTTCTTAATAACTCAATCTATCATTAGAAACTCTATTTTTTCATCAAATTGTTAATTAAGAACGGTAAGATTCATATCTCTGTAATGCGCATTCTTATGATCTCATAATTTCCTACTTCTCGACTTTTAGAAATTCTCTAAATTCCTAATAATTAATCTATGAAGTATAGATAAAATCACAATTCGTATTATTCGTATCCTTAATTAAGTAGCAAACAATCAATAATCTACCTTTAGACAATGTTTCAAAGAGCATTATATTTCGAGTAGATATAGATTAAGAATTGTACCCAACGTCATGCTTTCTATTCTGTAAAATGGGGACACATGAAAATAAAATTGAACAAATGTGTGTGATAAATAAAGAGAAAAACACATTTTATTACTTAACGCACAACATGCTTCAGAATATAGCAAAGAAAAAAATACTAGATCCATCTATTGGAAAGTTAGATCGTATTGATAGGACTTTTTTTAAAGTGTGGCCCGTCACGCTAAAAGGGACCTTGTCCGAACTACAAAAATCCAAATTTTGACAAACTTGTCAGACTCAGCACAGGTCAATCAGATCCTGTATGCGAAAAATTAACATATAGTAAGATAGTGAAAACATTCCAGATCTAAAAAAATACATTAAAGTGAAAGGTGTCGGCCATAGTCTGGCTGCGCGGACTGTGCAGACTGACTAGGGTCGATATTTTTCACACTTCCTATAAGGTCCCTTTTAGCGTGACGGGTCACAAGTGTTTTAGTAATAAATGTACAACAAATATTTCGATTAAAACGTAATACGTATATGTCAACTTATCTTCACTGAAATACATGTATTTCACGGATTTAATTCAACCCCAAGAATCTATCAAACCTAGCAATTCCGCTAGAAAAGAATAAATTTGCTTTTTTGTGGTAGTTTACCAATAATTTTGTCTTTTTGAGATTCACACAGTGACGGACATTTTCGTGCGACGTTTTTTTTTTTACATTTTTTGCGGATATGTAATGATATGAACACATTCGACTTTTCCCTATGTCGCCCGAGAAAGATCCGAGGTCGCTTGAGTCTTAAAATGTCTAAATTATTGTTTAACAGATGCATTTAATCGTGACATCATTTAAGTTCATCAAATACTTTCACAGCATAAACTATTACTAAACAATGTTTTTTTTTATTATATTAACTCTTTCAGAATAGTCTTACTACAATACATTGCTTTATTAACCGACAAGGTTACTTACGGTGTCTTAATTTTTACTATTCCATTTTAATATCTACATATTGATCCGATAAATGACCTGGCAAAGCATCTCTAGCTAATAGCTAGAGATGCTCTGTCGGGTCATTCATCGAGAGCTGTATCCGTTTACAAAGTATATGTTATATTTATTTTTTATTGTGTAATTTTAAGGAGGACTCTGTAAGTATACTCGCAAAAGTTGGATTTTGGGTTTTTTATTTTCGTTTTATCGGTTAAATGTTCAGTGTTCAGCCTTTTTCCAAACATCAAAATTTTAGGATGGTCCTAATTCAGACGGCGAAATTGGTGACGGCGAAGACAGGTTTAGTGCAGAATATAACACAGAAAGTATTTAGATGAACATTCACATAGAGTAAGAAATACGACAAAATAAGAACATGATGATCGTCAGCATTCTCTTCTTTTGTCTCAGTATTTCCATAAGCCTATTTTATTTGGGACGTCAACACTATGTCTTATTTGGAAAATTGTTAATTGTAGAAGTGTCTTTTCATGTATAGGTTCGATATATAAGCATGTCTATGTCTATGTTCAGCACAAATCACAGGAATTATGTATGTGGCCCGTCACCTAAAAATCGACATTTGGAGTTGTCACAATCACTGGTGGTGAACTAAAACAATTTTCGCTACAACACGGTATAGATATTTTGCGTTTGAATGTGAGTTTATAGATTTTTTTCTAATGACAATGAACTTGTTCTAAAACAGACCGGGTTTATCATTTTGTATTGACAAACTGTCGGTGTTGTTATAAAATCTCGTAACTACGGCTTCGATAAAGCCGTAGTTACGATATTTTATAACAACACCGACGGAATACATTGTTCGCGAAAAAACGTCCCTCGCTTTGGCCGAGTTCCCCACCAGTGACAATATCGTTGCTTTTCTTCCTATACACTAGCTGTACATCTGTTATTATTAATAGGTATACCCAGAAAACAAAGAAATACATAGAAACTTTCAGTTTACATTTATTTTTATTGTTCCTAGTTTTTTTTTATAGACTTTCAATATTTCTATTTCATATGTAACGTTGGTGTCTATTGGTGGCTGCATCTGCTAAAACACCTCTAAATTCCACCAAATTAAAAAAAGAAACAAGTTCAGATATTTATTATTTATTTCCTATTTTTCAATGGATAAAATTTATTCATTCATAAATGTAAGAAATGCATGGGTATTTAGCGGGTGAACCATGCTTTGGAAAAAGGTATCCAGAGGTCAATTGTACTACATTTTTGTATGATGTTAGTCGCATGTTTGTTATTGATGTCAGGCTTACTTGTGGAATGTTTCTATGTTTATGTTTTTGTATGAAGTTTTGTTAATTTACTTGGATATTTTATAACTTTGCAAGTGCACAGTATATTTTGAAATTTGTCGACTGCACAATGTTGTTTTAATTGTAAACGTGTTTGTTTGTTTTTACAGATTTTAGTTGTTTTTGTTTAGAAAGTTATTTTGGATCTCATAGTAATGTGCCTGAATCAGTCTGCTTATATATAAACAGTATCAATGACCAGATTTTCACATAAAAAATGTTGGTATTGGTTGCAAATATAGGGCTGTAACTATTCGTATTCAAGTTTGTTCTCATGACAAATAGGTTGGACTTACACTAAACAAATATACCCTTACTTTAGTTACAGGAATACTAAAAGGTGAAAGCTTTTCTTAACTTTATAAAACAATGTACTTGTATCTACATACTTATGTGTACCGCTTTGGTAATGCTTTTGATACCATTTAAGGTCTCTTTCTTGGCTTTGCAAAATATATCAATACTAAAAACATAAATCCTAACTTCTACGACAAATGGACGTCAAGACGAGATATCTTTTTGGAAAAGGATAACATGGATTAAAATTGCATACAAATAACTTCCCCGAATTGTTACGACAAGTAATCTCGTGACAGGACAGCAACAACAGCAACATCTCATTTCAGAAGAAAACCTTAATAGTTATGCGACTACATGACCGAATTGAAAATAGTTTGACGCAGGAAAGACAAAAAACGTCGATGATTTTGTGAGCGTAGTACACTTTTAATACAGTTCATAATAAAACAGTTACTCGTGAGCAAACATAAGTTTTGCTTGCTCGTCAATAACTTCTGATAAAATGCTGTTTCTATGATCCATCACATCCAACAAATCCCTGACATTTGTACACATTCTCTGTTTCAAATCATTTTCAAATCGGTCACACGTTAATAGATTATTTTAATTATTCTAATATGCAAGTGGATGCGATAAACAGATATGATGTCATAACGCTCTATATGACTTTATTAAAGAATAGTGACTTTGTCACATATGCGTGAGTTTGAAACATCTTATCCGCGAAATGTTATCTTTTGGGGAGTATTTCTGTTTTTGTTGTTTTTTCTTCTTCACGCAAAACTTTATGTCCACAAATTTGTTTTAGACATTTGTTTACATTTACATAAATCCCTATAACATTTACAATTCTTTATATTTCTTCTTTCTATTGCTTGCACATAAAAGGGAAATTATAGTTGGGTAAGTATTGGTTGCCATTTACTTTTCAAATATACAATATATTTCCGTATGTTCTGATATTCTTTGAGCATTACAGAAGCACAAGGATGTACAAGTGTTTCATATCCTATGGATTATACCAAAAACGAGTCTTTTGAACTCTTTAATGTCGAATAATACATTAACGATGGTATTTAATGTAAATCGAAAATAATTTTCTAACAATTTTCGCCTTGTAGGACGATGAAGGTTCCTTTGACAGATACTAGTTGGATATATCACGGTATATGAATGCTGGCAAAGAATCGCTGATCCCTAACGCTATTGCTATGCTCACAAACCCGCATGATGTTGTAATAGCTTAAATTCATTCATAAAGTTTTGTCCCATTTGCATACTTTTAGCGAATCAGTCTCCAATCGTAAAATACTTTTGTCATAAGAAAATGTTTGTGGTCATCATATATTTACAAATCAAGGTCATGGCGAGTCACTGATATGAATCAATATATGGTTTCGAAAACAAGTTGCAATTTTCAAAAAGAAAGTGTTCCGTTGTCATGCGATGTTTGCTTTTAGTAAAAACAATCTTCTATGAGTTTGCGTTAGACCTACACTTTATTAGCTTTTCTGCACACATAGTCTTATAGTCAATCGCACATACCTAAATATGTTGTCACCAATTAGTTCATCCTCTTTGTACATGATTTTGTCCGTGAAAGCGGACGCAACGCCGGGATGGGGCCGGAATACCTTTTGATTTTTATTTGTCATAATTCAATTTATCTTCGATGTTTGTAAAGCAACACGACACAGCCTGTATCAATTTACCAATGTGTATAAGATTTGATTATATTTTACAGTACGATGATTCCGAGTCCGATAAAAATGTATGTAATTTCTATACTGTAGTAGGATAGTAGACATGGGAGGAATTTTGCTGGTCTATGGGTTTAGACTTTCCTGACAATTTGTACCCTTGGCAACAATCTATTCAATTTGATCATTAATGGAAGAGCATTATATTGTTTATTTTTATGAAATAATAGATAACTGGAAGGCTTTAAGTCTTGTATTAATATACAGACCCAATAAAGCCATGACATTTTCGAACCATTTATTAGATAGTGTGTATTTTTAAATCACATTGTAACAGTGCAGATTTTCCAGAAAAATGTAGTACAAGTGTAAAGAAAATACACATGTTTCAATTGGTAATATGATAATTTATTGAAGAAAATTTGCATTTATCTTACGTCATAGTGGGTATCATACCTCATTAAAACTGAACACTCCGAAACAGAAAAAAACCTTAGATTCCTTTTGCCATGAAGTAGCTTGGTGAATAGCTCTGTAAAAAGAACTTTGTTTAGATAGGTAAACTAACAATCCTGGCATCCTTGAATACGACAGTGGTGGTGAAATTGCTTTCATTGACCCTTACATCCACACCGCAATTTATCACTTTTTTCAGATTGCGAAAAAGAACTATGTTCGCACTTTTGCATGAAACATTGGAATGGTTAATCTATACACTAATGAATATTGAAACTTCAATCTTGTAAATTGAAGTTTATCGTTTAGCCACCTTTCAGTATTTTCCGCTGTAACAATACACTGTTTTGATCCAAGGTTGATATTAACTTCATATTTTCAAATTCTAAATCCATACTATAATGTGGCTATATCGACGTCTTCAAATAAGTTATATTTTATATCATGTTTTTAATTCATATTAAATTTGATATAATTTTACAGTAAGTTCATATCTATGTGGTAAGTATATAGGGTTAGAAAAGGAGATTGAATCAAATAGGTTTGGTGAATTAGATGGGACTTTATACACGGATTATAATATCAGGGGTTACACGAGTGTGCAGTAAGATTCTCTGCGTTTTTCTTTTCTTCTAAACGCAAGGGTTCCGATTATTCTATTATGCATACAAATGTATCTATACAAATGTTCCCTACAGCTTATTTTTTAAAAGTTGTAATTACGACATTTCCAAATGTTACTGCCTATAGATAATACATAGATGCATAAATATATGGTAGTTTTATATGAAAAACTAAAAAAAATGTGATCCGTCATGCTAAAAGGGACCTTATCCGAACTCCAAAAATCCAAATTTTGGCAATCTTGCCAGACTCAGCACAGGTCAACTAGATCTCGTACGCAAAAAATGAACATATAATTAGATAGGAAATACATTCCGGATTTAGAAAATTACATAGAAGTGAAAAGTATCGGCCCTTGTCTGGCTGCGCGGACTGCGCAGACAGACTAGGGTCGATATTTTTCACACTTCCTATAAGGTCCCTTTTAGCGCGCCGGGTCACAAATATATGTTGGAAGTGCAATAAGCACACCGTCTCTTTCCAACAAGATCTCGAAACTGGAGCTTGAAATAAGCTGCAGTTACGAGGTTTTCGTTGAAAATCATCGATACACTACTTGCATGCGATGCATGTTTCCGCGGCAAGGTGTTATCAGACTTGTGTGCATTCTAAGTCAAGCTTAAAGAAACCTCTTGTTAGAAACATTTTTTCAATACTACAAATGGTCAACAAATAAAGTCTTTATACAATAAAAATGTAGTTTTAAAAAAGGGGGGAAATGTGTCTGTAACTAAAATAAGTAACTTTGTTATGACAAATATACAAGTAAGGTACTTGTCATGAAATTAGTATCATAAGTTTTTATCATTATCATCGACATCTTTATTGTGCTTATACTTGGTGTTTTTTTATGTAAAATATTGCATGGTGTTGGTAGCATGTACAATAGGTTCTATATGACGGAGAGCTAGCTTGATATAGTAAAAAGAAGGGCGGCAATCATGCATCTTTACTGTGATATATTTTCTTAACTTTTGACAATAAAGATGCATTTTTTAAATCTTTATAAAATTAAGATATTAAATAATTTAAAAATTAAATTCCTTATTCCCTGTATTGAATGGCCTATGTATGTTGTATTTGCCATACTCTCTTATTTGTATTGATACCAAGATCGCATATCTGTTCATTGTCAAAGCTGAGAACATTGATGAAAACTTTTCATGAGTGTTCTCAGCGTTAATAAGAAGAATTATCAAAATAAATAAAATCACAAAGAATCAGAGTACGGCTGATTATTTGGTTGGTCTTTTAACACAGATATTAGTTTTAAAAGAGAATTTAAGAAAATGTATCGTTATGTACAAATGTAAAGGAAAATGTATCATAACAATACCACGTGATTACCGCCGGTGAAAAAGAGAACTAAAAGTATATCATCGTGGGTCTAGAAAAAACAACAGAACGAATTATCTGCTGAAGATATAACATTGGTTCGTCACTTAAGTGTTTCGCTCTTGATTATAACAACAACTGTGGTACTCTTGTTTGTTTGTTAAGATTGATCGTGAGCTCTCTATCATTAATAAATCTTGACGAACGGACACCATAAAATTTTTCTTGGAAATGTAAAAAAATTCAATATAACGAAGTTATGATAATTACAAGTTATTACTAAATATCAGAAATGAATAAGCCAGGATCTGCAAAAAAGGTCCTTTAAGGCTTTTGAGCTCAACATGGTTCCAGATCAGCCTGCGTATACACGCAGTCTGATCAGGGAACCATGTTGTTCTCCATTTGCTTCGTCATGGACTGTAGCAACCATATGGGAGTAACATGGATCCAGGTCAGGCTGCACCTAGGCACAGTGTGATGTTGAAGCATGGCTGTCTCAAAAGCTTTCAGAGACGTTTTACCAGGTCATGGCTCAAACGTATGTAATCATATCAATTAGAAAACACCGAACCAATTTGTTATAACAGCAAATGTGTTATGTTGAAATATTTGAGTCAGGATCTGAAAAGATAATTTTTATGGCAGTTGCGACTAATATGGATCTAGATCAGCATGTGCATTGGCATATTCTTATCAAGACCCATGTTATTCTCTAAGATTTTGTAAAATGACATGTAGCAATTGTTATAGTATGGAATCGGATCAGATAACACGTATAATACAGGCTGATCGTAATCATATCAATATCTTAACTGCTATAAAAGTCATGTTTCCAGATCTCGGCTCATTTCTACAGATGGTACATGTAAGGTGGTTCGATGCGGTCGACGCGAAATTTGCAATTTTCTCAGAACTGAATTAAAGTTTGGGTACTGCTACATAAAGATATGCGCTTTCTTGTGACAGTATTGTGGTAGATTATTTTGTGATTATCTTTGTTTTTGTGTTTATCTTTTATAGATTTTCGTCGTCTAAAGGAAATTTCTATGTCGGCATATTTTTTTTTATTCATTAGTACTCGTATTTATATTGTAAACCCGTATTAGCACAATAACATGTCTTCGAGTTACTATTTCACGAAATAATGTTTTTCATATGCTAACACTTAAAAGCTGTATCTATTAAGGTGTTGCATCCTTCATTAGATAACGAACACTTCATGCAACTTCGTCGTTAGCAAACACGAAAAGTGACGAGGTTAACCGGAGATTTTGTATTGATTTTATCTGTCTATTTGTCTATTTTGGAAATGCGGATAATCTCATCATACACCGCTTTCACGGATAGCGGCAATGTTGCACGAAGCGTTTTGAATCTAATGACGGATAAAACTTGTGAAATTGTCGGTGTTATTGCAAAACTTCATAACTACAGTTTAATCAACAGCCGAATTAATTTTACGAGGTTTTGCAATAACACCGACGAAACGCTCAATGACATGACCACGATCCAACATTTTATCATTCCATTTCAGGAGTACATGAATGGCGATGATTTCCAGTTTAACTTCCTGGCTGATGCGAGTGCTCGGAGCAGCAAGGTGGACCTTCGTACCAACACGAGTAAGCGTAGAATGAGCGTAGTCAGCACTTCACTACAAGTACCACCTTCATCCACTCCCAAGAAGGATACCAGCGCGACATCTGTTAAATCATGACGTGGACATGACGTCATTTTTGTAATTTCAAAAGAATAATTAAGTTTTTGACTTCTTCAAATAGAGTGATTGTACGGAGGACTAAATGAATTCACATGATGATTAAATTTGAGTCAGGATCTGGAAAAACGTCCCTTATAGCATTTGAGCAGCCATGTTTCAAGATCAGGCTTTGCCTATAAGCAGTTTCACATGGACCCATGCTATTCTCATATGGTTGCAGCAGTACATCGCAAAGCTCGTGGAGAACAATATGGTTCCTGATCAGACTGCGTGTATACGCAGACTGATCTGGAATCATATTGGGCTCAAAAGCCTTAAGGTGCCATTTTCCAGATCCTAGCTCATTTATTTTCCACCATATCATTGCGTGAGTCGAAAAAAAAAATACTGACTATCCGTATTCTCCCCTTTTCTTCGAATGTTTTACTAAGCGTCTTATACAGGCAACATGAAATAGCTTGGTAAAGGGTAAGACCTTCCAAATAGTAATTGACATTTGGAACGATTTTGGTTGCATTTAGAGACATACCTCCGATCCACTGTATACCAGAAGAATATTTCAGTTTTATCGACTATGTATCAGAGCCATATATCGCTGCTTTTCAACGAAAGCCTCGTATCTGCAGCTTAAAACAAGCTGCAGATACGAGGTTTTCGCTGAAAAGCGACGATTTCTAGACATGGGTTGCAATAATTCGTTGTTAAAGTTTAAAAATGGCGTAACTTCCGTTTGAATGAGGCGCACTTACGCCCGTTTTGAAAGTGACTGGCTAACTGTGACAACCATGACTAACGTAAGATGTACAAAATTGGATCTGACAAAACTGCAACAGTCGTGTCACAATATTTCGTTCTGATTCCCTGAATGTTTTCAAAAGATATATCCATCTTTGCGACGTACCTACTTCAGGGGCGGTAACCACGTGACTTGACTTAACCAAAGCTCCCCCCATACTCCCCTATTTATTTTGATGACAAGGGCTCCTCAATATCTTGTCAAAAATGAGATCCTCCGTGAAAAGTGATGCAATTACTTTTCACGAATGTTCTTAGTCTGGTTCCCGTACCTGAAATCTACTACGGATTTAGGTATGGTTATAGCTAATAGCTCAAGGTCACTCAGATGGCCTGGACAGGGGAAGCAACTCTGTAAACGGGCACCTGTAAGTGACTTACTAGCGTCCCTTAGTAAAAGCGCGCCAAAACGTTTTGTTTACACTTTTAGAACATGAGCTCTGATTGGTTGAATTCCTCGGACCGTTTCATTGGTCGTACCTATTGACTAATCATAGGACAGAATGCAGTAGCTGTTCCAAGTCGTAGATTCAGTTATTTACACGAATGGGTACCAGTCTAGAATGTTCTCAGCTTTGACAAGGAGCTGAAAGAAAATCTTGGTATCAAAATAATCATTGCCATCAAAATACATTTAAATTAGGAAGTATATCGTATGCGTTGGTAGGTCTTTTAACATGTGGAATAAACAGTTAAATGAAAATTAAAGACAAAATATATGCTTGTTGACAAAAAATAATGAAATATATCGCTGCCTTTCAACAAAAACCTCGTAACTGCAACTTAAAACAAGCTGCACTTTCCAGGTTTTTATTGAAAGGCGGCGATATTTCACAGTAAAGTCACGTGGTTAACGCCCTGGTATGTGTTTTTTCTGCTTGATTCTCTCTGAATAAACTGTTACAGTTACTGTTAATATTTATTTAGCTATCTGTGATAAGATGAAATGCTGCCTTTTATCGTCATTTATCGTATTTTGACTTTTTGTTTATTAAATTGTATTTGTTTTTCGTCATTTTCCTTTGTTGTTTGTAATTACCAAGTAGGAGTTATTGGCGGAATTTCTGGCCGCGTCCATAGCACAGTCAGTAGTGTCTGTAATCCGAGTCTTCTCTGATGAAAATTCGCTCTTTGATATTCGGATGTCGCTATTGACGTAAATAGCGACATCCGAATATTAAAGAGCGAATTCTCATCAGAAAAGACTCGGATAATAGTGCCTGGGACTCTGAATCATGAAGTCCCGGGATTCTGAGGCGAATATCCTTTCATGCAACATTATACCTTTCATCTGTAATGTTAAGCTTTATTTTTGTAGTATGGGAAAGGACTTAAACGTAAGAAAGGAAGGAAGCGTTCGCTGTGTCCAGGTTTACTAACACACTTTCGAACATTTTTACGCGAATTTTAACGTCATTACAAAACAACCAATTTGATTAACATTCATTGACCCAAGACACATTTTTCGTTCGATCAGATGTCTTGTTGTAGGTACCTATTTTCGCGAAATAAAAAAATTCGCATGTTCGTCAGTATACCGGGCGATTGGTCTTAGTACTGAAAGAGTTTTCCGTAAGCGTGTGTTTGGGAAAGGGTCGGGTGTCAATGAACCCCTCATCATTATTATCATTAGTAGGTTAAATTGCTTATGTAAAAGTGAACCAACATTCATTACACTAGAAATGTCTCTGGAAATAATAGGCTATTCTGTAAGACTGTTCAGTACGAGTAACGTTATCCCTTTCCTTACTCTCCATGCCGAGCTCTATTGATTAAACCATCAAATATGACCTCTGCAGTTTTCGGTACGCCAACAGCCTATTTGGTCGTCATAATCTAATTATAGCACACCATTTGAATTATCGAATCAAAATCATTCAGTTTTATCTTGCATGATCATTACGTATACATTACGTCGCTTCTATTTTTGGCTGAAGCCGGTAACATTTGAATTATCGAATCTAAATCTTTCAGATTGATCTGGTTTGATTACGTATACATTACGTCGCTTCTATTTTTGGCGGAAGCTGGTAATTTGAAGCGTTAGCCAATCATTTCTTGTATCAGAAATTTCGATTGTTTATGAGTATATTGGCGACGATTGGATACCGAAATCCCGCCAAGGCCCCGAGATTAGACGTGAAACGACCCCGCGAGAACAGAGAGTATTCTATCGAAATGGAATGTAGGGAGAATATGCTCTGTTCGTAAGAGAGTACCCTTTCCTTAGCGAGCAGTATGTAAAATGTGCCAATTTTAAAGCTGTTGTACACAAGAATATCTAAATGTCGATAAAGATATGTGTACAATATAGCTCGGAAAATGATGGGGCATAATGAGAAAATGATGGTTATCAACATTTTGTTCTTTTGGTCCATTGTGTTACAAATCCTTTTTAGTAGTGACATCAAAACTAGGTCTTGTTTAGGAAAGAATTTAAGATGATAGTTCTGATGATAATAGCATAATACTAGAATTGCCCCTCTAAATTACATGGTATGTCTGTAAATCAAACAGTCTGAGTACCTGTAATACCTAGAATTAACCCTTTCAGAATCAACTAATGAGCATATTAGGGCTAAACATGTCGATGACATGAGCTTTAATATTATGATAGAGATCTGAAAAAAGATCGTTATGGCTTTTTGAGACCAGCATGGATCATGAACAGCCTGCGTATACACGGTGGATAATCACGTGATACAACAATTTCAGAAAATCTTCAATAATTTTGTAATTACTGGGCCGATTTGAATTCGGTTTGAAGCAGAGAATGTTGACAGACGTCACGCATTAGATGGACGTGATTGATTATTTAAAGATCAACTGATAAAAAAGTTATTGAAGATAAACCAAAATTTTGGTTTATCTTCAGTAACTTTTTTATCAGTTGATCCAACACGTCCAACTTATTCTTGGCATTTTCCCAACTTCTCTGCTTCAAACCGAATTCAAATTGGTCAAGCATTAAAAAAGATATTGAAGATTATCGGAAATTCTGAGTCACGTGATTATACACCGTGGCATACGCACAGTCTGATCAAGATCCGTGATGTTCGCGCATGGCCTCCTTACAACTCGTTGCAAAATGTAACGCTACAGGTATTGGTCCGAATCAAACCGCCTTTAGACACCGACTGATCCTTATAGTCTTTAACCCTTTCCCAAACGGCAAAATTTTACGGGTGATCCATTTAAGAAGCTACTGACAAAATGGATGTTTATAAGGAATGGATTTGTGCACAAATTAGCATAGAAAATATTGTTTGAGACGATCGGCGAAATACTGATTACCAGTATTTTCTTCTTTTGCCTCAAATGTTTCTCAGGTCAATTATATTACGACCTAGTTACACACACAATTTCTAGTAAACATCATGACCGGAGCACGTCCGAAAGTGGTTAGTTTAACCCTTTCCCTAACAAGACCGGGTTTTGACGTCCCTAATAGAAAAGGATTGGGAAAACATTGAAACAAAAGAAGAAACTGCTGATAACCAGCAGTTTCCCCTTTTGTCTCAATATTTTCTGTGTCATATTTACACAAATCCTATCTTTGATAACTTCCATTTTGTCATTTGTGGCAGTTTTTGCAGTGGATCACCCTAAAAATTTGCCGTTTTTGGAAAGGGTTAACAGTGTATTTTCGGGCGCGATGTGGATTTGATGTGGACGCGGCATGTGACTAGGCCATTGGGAACGTCAAAATCAGAGGTGCATTCTTAAGAGCGAGATTTCTTGAGATATCTTGAGATTTCTGAAGATATTTTAGGATAAAGCGTTCTTTAGAGCAAGATTTTTAAGACGCTCAATGGGGGCGCCATTACGCTATACTTCATGTGGAAACCCTAGGTTAAATCTGTAGAAACAATGTAAAGAGAATTGACCGAGCGGTTCCGAACGCTCCATAATCTATAAACCGCGGTGTTCCGAACGCACCATACTTTATACAAATGACGTCATTATGACATCATTTGTTTAAAGTATGGAGCAATCGGAACAACTCGGTCAAAATCTTGGTCTTAAAAACGCTTTATCCAAAACATCTTAAGAAATCTTTTAAAAAATATCTCGCTTTAAAGAACGCGTCTCAGGCCTTGTTTGGGAAATATATAAACGAAGGATATATATCCCGGTACTTGCAGATTTTCAGTGGTCACAATTATTGAGCTTCACTTTAACACTTTTCAAAATAAGTTTTGATTTTATTGGGATTTTATGCCGTTTTCAACTTCTATGGTCATATCGCGGCGGCTGGAGCACCTAACCGTGGGTTCCTGGTATTTCTCGCACCAGTACAACCGCAATATCCAAACCAAGCCTCCAGCTGCTCTCTCAAATAGATGATTCACACCCATTGGTGAGAGACAAGTGACTTTTGTCAAATGTCAGAATGGATACTGGCCGAGCCGGGGTTCGAACTCGAGCCCCCTGGATTCGAAAAGAAGACCATGCTTTAAATGATGCATATGTTATAAAGGGCTTGGGAGAACATTTTGGTAAAAGAAGAAAATGTCTCAATAATTTTCTTGCCCTTTTCTTACATACCTGCTATATGTATTTTCCAATGACGAAATGACCGTGTGTTTAGAATCAATTATAACTATTTCTCATACTAAATTGCGCACTAAGTGGACTAATCTTTATCAACACCCATTTCATGGTCTGTAGTAGCTTTTGAATTAGACAACCCTTAAGTTTTGCCGTTTGTATTTTACAAATGAGCCAATATTTTATTTCGTGGAAATCGCTGTCCTGGCTCATTTTCTCAGAAATGGCTTTTCATAAACATGTCATTTCAGGTACACCGTGTAACGACCATCACTACCAACAATACAGACAGTTTATTTGGCCTGGCAGATGGAATGTTTCTGAAAATATTGCACTTTTGTACCGGAAAATGACCATTTTCTCTTGTCCCTGGAAAAAATTATCAATTTCCAACATGATTTTCGATATGAAATAATCGGTAAAGATCGCATTTTTCTTCATTTCATTAATATTTTATTTCTCACATTATTGATAGTGTCAGTCCTTTTTGAGAAAATAGAAATTCGACGAAGATTTTTGGCCATATATGTCTGTCCCTGGATTTTTGATACGAAATGTCCTCGCAATAACTTACATGTGCGTAATCAAAGTATTTTTGGTTAGATTTCCTTTAAATACAACCCAAACGGAGGTGGAAACACTCATCAAAACCACGATGTTTAAATGAAAACAAAGTAATACTTGGTTTCGAAGTTGCGAGGCAAATGAGGTAGGCCGTTGGCTGCGTAGACTTATTTTTTCGTTTTCTATGCAACGCGATCAACCACACTATATTGCTCAGATCTTAGAATCGTTTAGCTTTACTTATTCAGATATAGAATCATGTCGTTTACAGCATGCAACGTATTTTCTCCCTTGTTATTCTTGTGTGTAATTTGGAGCGAATGGTCGCGGAATTCCTCGCAATAACGGTCCTCGCAATAACGACAGTTTTGTTACTGGGAGTACGAAAATCGTTACCGCAAAGACATAATAAGTTTTCTTATGTAATATGGACTTTTTGCCGAAGAGAAAAGGGTCTTGGTGCATAATTGTCTCAAACTATAATAGGAAATGAAGTATTTCAGCTGAAAAAAATATAATTACTGTTACCAAACATGTGTACCGATCAGTTGTTACGGAGCGGACTTGGAATCGTTATTGCAAGGACTCCTTACACATTTATGGATTCTTGGTACCACGAATGAATGAATTTTATCACTAGTCTAATGGAGATATTTTGCCAATTACCTTGGAATGGTGTATGAAGGATATAATTCTAGATTAATTGACAAGATTAATTCTAAATGATCGTTCTGAAATGACCTTTCCTCAATATCGGAGAGCCATTATAGACTATTTCTTTTTAAGGCAAGAATCTGTATATCTTTGTTCCATGGGTTTTGAAGAAATTACAAAGTCATTTTTTCAAAGTGGTCATGGCACAGTAGTCCCTGGTGCTATAGGGGTGCCGTGGAAAGACATGTAGATTTTTTTTTTAATTTTCAAGGCAATTTACATGTATTGTTTCGAATCGTGCATGTAATCTTGCAATCACAACATTTCATCCCGAAAAAAAAGATGGATTTTTTGTCAAATATTATCTTATCTTGGTAAACAAGAAGTTAAGAAGAAAACATTTTCAAATTACTTTATTTCTTTTTGTTTTGTTTTTTGGACAATCAGTTTTAGGACACTCAACGTCTTACAACCGTGTATATAAATTATTATGTGAGCTATCTTCCAAAAAAGAAATAACAACAACAACAACAAATCATCTGCGTATATTGCTAAAAGGATCGAACCCAATCAGTATGCCAAGACTATACAGTCAGACTATGGTCGAGATTTTTCGCTCCTAAACGATTTACTATACCTTGAATGTTTTTTACTTGAATTTTCATTATGTTATTATTTTCCCAATGTGATATTTTATGGTTTGACGAGAAGGTTTAAGACATTCCATATTTTTCTCTGTTTTTCGTCATATTTGTAATTGCTTAACTTTCATCGGGTCTCCTCATTGTTTTTCACAAAGAAGAAGGTTTTACGAACACTAAAGTAAGAGAAGTAAAAATAATGCTGATTACCAGCTCTGACTCCGTTTCCCTTGATATCCCTTGATATCCAATCATCTATATTGTACACACAAGTTTTCATAAACTTCATTTTTGTAGTCTTCAACAGCTTTCAAATTGTATAATTGTTATGCTAGGTATCCACTGCCGATCAAATCAACTGGACCATGCCGAATCAAGCGATCGAGTACAGATCGAACTCGATCGCCATTTGTAATCAGGAATGGTCGTGGTAATCGAGCTTTATCCGCACCACTTTGTCATCTTTCTCTATTTGTTTATATATAAAAGAAATATTTGTGTAAGATTAGGTAGAAAGTTGATTGAAAAGCGATCGTGTATTGATCGGAAAGGCGATCGACCAGATCAGGAATCAATCAAAACTGGAGATCGAGTGTGATCGGATTAACATCTTTATATCGATCACATGGCCTTTTACTCATGTGGCTCCCAACCACATCTCGATCAACTCGATCTGTGCTTTATCTGTTCATTCGATCAACTAGAAGGTAGAGGTCGGGTTGATCGAGTAGAGATCGAGAAAAGTCTTTAAGTCGGGAATAATCGGCGAATTTGAGCAGTCAGTGCGATCGATTTGACTTGATCAGCAGTTGTAGCATAGCATAAAATTTAACGTTTTTGAAAGGGTTTAACAAAGTGACTTTAACATTTAAATGTATACATTTTTTACAATTGCATTGATATTAATATTTAAAGACCATATATAGGTCAATACAATGTAATAAATGGAAAAATATTTAAATATAAGTCCTCACAGTAATGGTAAATGTCATTCCAATAACAAAGACTTTTTTTATTACAAACTACAGCATGGTTCAATAAAAAATTATGTGTTTTGATGGTAAAATTGGTATGTTTTTTAACCTTATTATTTGAAGCTTGAATACAATAGTGAAATTAATTTCTTTCTGATCATTTCATAAAATAGCGAATATTGTCCTTGCAATAACTAATATGTCCTCGATGTAACAATGCACTTTCGGCAAATTATTTCACAAAAAAAGTGTTACGCTAATTTTATAGTGCCTGAAATACAAAGAGAATATTATTTTCTAGAGTCTAAAGTACATGCACATACATTTTGTCTTAGATAGAAGCTTTATTACATTTGACACAGACAAAATTCTCTATTTAATTAGGAAAATACAACACTACATTGAAAAAAAGCCAAACGAATCATTTTTGGAAATCGACTTGAACATAATTCCTTCAGTCTGGATTCTTATTCTCAAAAAAACATACTTTGAAATAATCTTAAAACTTGCAAATCGAATTTCTGAAAGAAAATCTGTTTGTTACAGCGAGGACATTTTATTGAGACCATAGATTTATGAAAGACGATCTCGAGTATTTCCATGTGCATCGGAATGTTTCTGTAAACGTTATTCATTGCTTTAAATGGAGTATTTTCATCCTGAACCAGAAATTCACAGAATAAATTGGAAATAAAAATTGAACTTTTTTTGTCAGATTTCCACGAAAATAAATATTGGCTCAAATACTAAAAGGGTTTGACAGAAGTTTTGACTGTTAAAGTTTGATTGGATTCTGATAACGACCCATTACATTGATAGGGATTCAAAAACATACCTTGTTCGGAAAATAGTTAAAGAAAGACTACCAGAACTTGATAAATGTTGCCCACCCCCTCTCATCTACATAGCCCACTAGACGGCAAAAATTTGGACTGTTCCAATTCGAAATGTGTTAAAGACGACTATTTCAAGTCAGTGATTTTTTTAATTCGTTGCATTTCTGGTTAGGAAACATTGTGGATAATGATGGCATTTTATTGCCTGCCACAATTTATATATGTTCCACAATGTTTGCTTAAAAGCATTTTAGGTTTTTAAGGGGTGTCAAAATCACCATTGTGTGGAGACGAGTTAAACAATGTTTGTGTTTGTATCGTTTTGGTTTTTGGTCCTTATCTTCATTCTAAAACATTTACCATGCCAATTGTTCATTCAAATTTCATATTGACCTTCAAAGATCAGAGAGAAATAAATTTGAAAATGGACTTCCCTTTGATTCGCTTATATATAGTATGCTAATCAGCAAAAGAAAAAAGGTTTTCCTTAATAATTTCACCCCCCGAATCGATACTTTAGGAAAGGAAAAATGACAATTATCTACCAGAAGAAAGCGGTGTTTACCTATTGATCAAGAGTTTTTTTTACAATTTGCATGTAATTTCAATGTACTAAAGACAGACGATTTTTTGAATCATTAATCATGTATATCAGTTTGTTGACTCTCTGTATTCTTTCTTCTGTCAATCTCAGAATTGGCTTATTTTTGATGTACTAACTTTACGAAACTATCTCTACAATCTTTATTTTTGTATGAATTGACACGATATTATGTGAACATGATCCTATATAATGTAACTACATATGTGCAAACTGTGGGTCAAATCCATTGCGTAGAACCAAAGTTATTTGACCTTGACCTTCAAAGGTTATTCTAAAATATCAGATTGATGGATTTTGAGCCAAAATCTATCATGAAAATTGAAATATGAAGTGAATTTTATACCAAAAAAGGTTTTTTTATGATGTCCTAGTTGTAATTACTTAGTTAAGTGGAGCATCTACGATTGATACTGACTTTTACGCACACAAAAACAAGGTTTTTTGAAGGGGGAAGTGGACAATTTCCCTTTCAATAGTCATTATTGTTCTGTATGTCAAGGTCAAGGTCTGAAATTTGGATTGAACAAACTTAGAACAGCAAGCAAACTTAGAACAGCAAGCATATTATACATGTGACTTTATTTATTGAAATATACTTTATCATCCCATTTTTATATCAAGATATAGCTGAAAATTATAAAAAGTGGGTTTTTTTTTAAGAATGACCTTTGAAGGTCAAGGTCAAATAAATTTGTTTCTATGCGATGCATTCAACCCAAAGTTTTCACACATTTAGTTATATCATATAGGATCAGGTTCATAAAATATCATGCCAATTCATACAAAAGTAAAAGCTTTAGAGATAGTTTTGTAAAGTTAGTACATCAAAAATATGCAAAATCTGAAATTGACAAAAGGACGAATACAGAAAATCATTAAACTTATATACATGGCAAATGATTCCAAAAATCATCTGCCCTTGGTACATTGAAAGTACATGCAAAATTTCAATTCGATCTGATTTATACAGAAAATGTTATTTAACTTCAAAGTAAAATTTTGCTCCTCGTGTCAATTTACCCCACCCACTTGGATAGCCATTATCTCCAAATATAAACCCTAATCAGATTTTTACACATACAAATTAAAGATATCATGTAACCCTATCAATTCACAGAATTTAAAGAAAATGTATTTTTTGAACCCTTGTTGCAACCCATCCTTTAAACTTCTATTTTCTTCGCACTGTACGTATACATTGCACCGAGAAAGTACTTTTTTAATGAATCATTTATAGACATATAATACAAGATAGTTCAAACGAAAAATAATTTTTTCAGTCACGTTGTCAGAGTTGTCCTAAATATATGTTTCTGTTTCCTCTCAGATTGACGACAGTCGATACATTTCACACTTCCTAGAAGGTACATTCTGGCGTAACGTGTCGCAGTTACAATTGGCAAAAAACGTATCTTTATCTATAAATTTTTGTCTTAAAAGTCTTAAATCAGACTTCGTCGGTGTAAATGCAAAACCTCGTATGTCGATTCTTGTGATTTTAAAATGACTAACTTGCGTGCCCAGTTTAGACAATTCTCGCAGGTTTTGAGATAGTTTTATTGATCAGTATTAATGACACATTATTTGTGAACAATATGCCCAAATTTGAAGTAAAACATTTAAGTTTGGTAAAAGTTGTTACACTTTTTTCCCTCCCCTCTAAAATTTTCCAAAAGCGAGATACGAGGTTTTGCATTTACAACGACGACTTGCTAATGTTCAATACTTTTGCCACGTAGGTTTTGTGGCAAAAGCAGGGAGAATGATACTCATCGTTGTCTCAGTGTTTTTCTAGTGTTTCCAAAGCCGTTAAATCATATCTTGTTTGGAAAGGAGAAATATTTCTAGGTCAAAGTCCCAAGTAATTTCATTGATCGACAAGGAAAACAGCTAATGGTATTAGCGTAAAGTTCAAGGCCAAGTTTTTTCTAATTAACTTATGCATATTAATAAAATCTCGAGGGTTTTGTATATTACCCTGGTGAATGTTTGAAAAAGCCTGTGGCAAAGGAAAGAGTCGATGCTACGAATTTTTACAACGTCTCTTGAGAAAGATGTGATGTATTGTGACCCTCACAATGGCTATACTACGCGTATACAAATACAACTCTAAAGCCTGTTGCATATTGAATCATTAGCACTGAATAATACATTGTATTTTGAAAATTGCTATATCCATAAAGTTATTCCATATACACATTACCACAAGGAGATGGTATATAAAAGGTCTGAGGCGCGTTCTTTAGACCAAGATTTTTTAAGATTTCTTAAGATGTTTTAGATAAAGCGTTTTTAAGACCGAGGTTTCACCGAGTTGTTCCGAATGTTCCATGCTTTATAAAAATGACGTCATGATGACGTCATTTGTGTAAAGTATGGATCATTCGGAACATCGTGGTTTCTAAATTATCGAGCGTTCGGAACCACTCGGCCAATTTACTTTATATCGTTTCTACAGAGTTGACTGAGGATTCCGTATGAAGTAAAGAGTAATGGCGCCACCCATTGAACGACTTAAAAATCTTGATCTAAAGAATGATTTATGTTAAAATATCTTAAGAAATCTCGAGATATCTTAAGAAATCTCGCTCTAAAAACGCACCTCTGGAACAGCATCTCTCACAGAAAATACAAACTCCTTCAATGTTGCCGATATACATATACCCCGATATCTCAAAGCAACAGCAAAACGGAGGTCAGACAGCAAAATTAAGATAATTAGAAAGTATCCTTTTACCATTTTCGAAAGGTCTGAATACGTTTAGGTATTATAAAGATATATTGGCCCCGGAATGACCTACCTCATTTAAATAATTGCACATTTCAAAACAGGTAAATCAGGTTAAACACGTAATTATGTTAGATATTTGTAATGTAACATATATTGTCACTAGTCTGTTTATAGCTCAATAGGGTGCGCGTTGGGTTTGAAACCTATTGGATCCAGGTTCGAATACCTAGTAGGATCATTTCTTTTACTTATTCGAAGGATTTTTATTTTACCTTTCTTATGCACATTACCCTATTCGAACCATAAGGATCACAATTTTTTATGCTTTTTCCAAATGAAGTAAGCATAATTAATAAATAATGACTTGAAAATATTGTCAGTGGTAGATAGACGTGTAAAGAACCCCCCGCGGACGACTAATGTCACAAACAAGCCACAGGCCTTTGGACCAAGAGCAAAAGAAGTAGTTTTTAATGAACCAAGTTAATTTGTGAAGTAGCAGCAGAACTACAACAGAAACCAATTTTCCACATATTTATGTAGACCAAAAATTGTCCAGAAGCCACTGGGGTCAGTTAAATTATGGCCTAACATAAAATAAGAAAGGAGCTCGATCGCCAATGGCGTCTTCATGTCACCAACGAGGGGATAGAAGATGAACAGAGTTGTAAATCTAAGAAAAAAAAGATAAAAAGATAAAATACAGGCGAAATGGTTCTGCGGGGTTTCGAACCCCGTACTTTCAAATCTTCTAAACTGACCACTCTACCAGTTGAGCTATCGATCACTCGACTTTGAAGGCACACCTTGAGAGTAGAGAATCTCGTGCAAGTTATCTGAAAAATCCCGACATACCTTTTATCGGATAAACTCGTCCAAGTGAGTATGCAAATGAAGCAGGTCATTCCGCGGTCGAATTAAAAAATCAATATCTAAGCAGATTTGAAGCCTGCTTTAAAGAGCAAATATGACAAATACTTAAAAAATGGAGTGATAAGCCTTTAGCTTGTTGAAAATTTCCCAAACAAGACCTTGTTTTGACGCCCCTTTTTTCAGAAGAGGCTTGGGTAACCGTTTAAGCAAAAGAGAAAGATCTGAAGATGAGCATTTTCTCCTTTTCCCTGAATATGTGTCTGCTATAGCATTCACAAATTACATCTTTGTCAACATCAATTTTGACGTCTGTAGTATTTCTTAGATTTGATCACCATTGATATTTGTCGTTTGGGAAAGGGTTAAACATCTTTGATTACAGAACTTCCCGAGATCTAGCGATTGAGATAAACAACGTTTTAGATCAGCCTGTTTATACATGCAGTTGGGTAGATAACAACTACGGACAAAAATAATCTCAATTCTGGTCAAATATTTTGCAAAAACCTTTTTATTTCTGCGTCAATTTTCAAAAGGTTTGTTGCATCTAACCCGCCTTACTGATATATTTTCTCTTATATATGAGTTTTCTGTGGAATCATTTTACTTTTTCCAAATATTAATCCCAACCGACCAGAAAACGAAATGATAACGACTACGGCCAAATCAGCCACGCTTCAGGTAAGCCATTGTGCAATAACTTTCTTATTTCTGCGTCAATTTTAAAGCGGTGTGTTACATGTACCACGCCTTACTGAGCCCTTTAAACCGATGTGTGACATGTGTAAAATACCTCTTCATACTTTCGCCGCAATTTGATGCCAATCTACCGGAAAAACAATCTGAATTTTTGTCGTTTTCCGGGTCGGTTGGGATCAATTTTTGAAAAAAGTGCAAGGAGGATTGAAGTTAGTCATACATCAGAGGGCAGACCTAAGTAAGGGGGTATATGCGAAAATTCGTTTGAAAATTGACTCAGAAATAAGAAAGTTGTTGCAAAATGTCTTACCTGAAGCGAGGCAAAGTTGTCCGTAGATTTACCCACCCAACAATGCCACAATCTCCACTGAGATAATTGTGAACGTTTGATACAATTTTTCATAGCTGATAATATTCACAATATAAGATATATTTCTTTAGAAATGACATTCTTTAAATACACTTTAGTACAAGAGTTAACTACATTGTAAATTAAAAAATTCAAAATGTTCAATGACTATTGCCCATATGTAGAACCATAATATTCATACATCGATCGTTCTGGTTCTATTCCAGTAATGTTAAATTTACAGTACTGACAGCACTTTGATTTATCAAATAGGTTTGAAGCCACTGTTCAGAACTACAAGTAACAGGACTTAATAGATTTTCGGCATTATAAAAATCAATTATCATTCATCAAACCCTAATAAAGACGATTCAAATAAGTACCCACAACATAGGGTTTGAAATAACAAATTTAGAATGTCTTTATCCCACTCTTATCTGTTGCTCTGCTTGATTAGTAGCCATTATTCAATACATCTCAGGTTCAAGTCTTCGCCAGGACCACAGTCGCTCACTCCAAACCCAGGATGGTCGCACTCTGCTATGTTCACTTCTGTTCCTTTACATTGTACATCGTCCAACCAATACGGACTTTGTTCCTCGAAAGGTTTACGGTATGTCCTTGATGACAAAACTTCCCCGCCACTGAAAAATAAATTTAGGTAATCGTCTGTTTAATTCTGAAACGTCGTAGCTACAGCTTCAAGATGTAGTTACGGGGTTTGGGGGATTACACCGATCTTATATTTGCTATACTCCGTAAATATTGACCTGAACCCGGTGAATGTGAAATGAGTAATTGTGACACGGAATATTCGATACTCGCCAGCAAACCTCACTGTCGAGCAGAGTCGATAATTTCCATAGGCATTATCAATGGGATGGATAACGAATACGAACAAATTTGCCTCGCTTCAGGTAAGAAATTGTGCAATAATTTTCTTATTTCTGCGTCAATTTTCAAGCGGTTTGTTGCATGTACCCCGCATTACTGAGCTCTTTCCTCAGATATATGACTTGTTTGTAGAATCTTTGTACTTTATCCAACAATTGATCCCAACCGACCAGAAAAACAACAAAAAATTCAGGCCCTTTTACTAGTCGGTTGGGACCGGTTTTTGAGAAAAGTACAAGGAGTTTCTAGATAAGCAATACATCTGAGAAGAGGGCTCAGTAAGACGGAGTACATGCAACACACCGCATGAAAATTGGTGCAGAAATAAGAAAGTTATTGCACAAATTCTTACCTGAAACGTGGTTAATTTGGCTGTAGTCGTTACCATTTCGCTTTCTTGTCGGTTGGGACAATATTTCGGAAAAAGTGCCATGAGTTATCTAATATGTCATACATCTAATGAAAGAGCTCGGTAAGGCGGGGTACATGCAACAAACCTTTTGAGGATTGACGCACAAACAAGGAAGTTATTGCAAAAAAATCTTACCAGAATCGAGATTATATTGTCCGTATTCGTTATCCATCCCATCATGCATAATCCCCACCGTGATTATGACTTTGTATTGTGCACATGATTCTCGTGTCAACATATGTTGGAGTGTGATAATTTCGCATTAAAATTACTTATTGCATATTCAACTTCAGGCTCAGGTCAATATTTACGGAGTATACATGTATTATAACCTAATAAGTGGCTGTCATTAAATCTCGCCATATCGGCAGTACAATATATAAAGAGTGTCCCAATAAAAACGAAACCCTATTTCAAAGTTGAATATTTTAAAGCGAAAGCATAGAATCTATTTTTTGAATTTGCAGTACTAAAGATACATTATTTTTGCATATGTGTTCTAAATTTCACTTCAAAATATGTATTGGTTCAAAAGTTATATGAAATTTAATAAAGACACCAAAAACCGTTTTAACACGAAATCGACTTGTTTGTTGGTAAAAGCGCACTGACGGTCAACTGTTGAGTTCTTTACCGTTGTACAAGTGCGTACCAATTTCCTCAAAATTTAATATTTTAACCCTTTCCCATACCACAAAAAGTTAAGGTGGACTGGATTGAAAGCTGTTGCTGATGACAAAATTGACGCTGATAAAGACAGAATTTGCGTAAAATACAGCACAGAAAATATAGAGGCAAAAGGAGAAAATGCTGGTGACAATTATTTTCTTCTTGTGTCTAAATACGTTCTCAAGCCAATTCTCTCATGGATGTCAAAACCAGGTCTTGTTTGGGAACGGGTTAAAGTACTTGGCATTTGAGCGCTGACCGGCATGTTGAAGAGTAATAAAATAACTGCATATGATTACATGTATTATGAATCTTTGATACACTTTGATATTTTGTTTGTATTCATTTTTTTTTTTTTGTTACACCGCAGCTCTACTTTAACAGTCTATTTGTTAGCGGTAAAGATGAAACGAATATGCACTATTGTAAGTAAAATGTTTCAATATCACTTTTGTATTGTATTAAGCAATTGTGAAGAGTCAAGTGTAGGCGCGCGCTGCTAACGGAAAGATCGATATCGTGTTAAAATGGTTTTCCGGGTGCATTCATTTGAACGCCGATATTTTCGAAAGTAATGTATATTTTTCAACCAAATTTTAATTACTGATAGAAAACTGTCGTTTCTATTTCATATTTAAATTTGGTGGAGACATATCACTTACTACATGAGCAATTCACTTTCAAAAATGGGTTCCGTTTTTATTGGGACACCCTGTATTATGCAGATTATCAAATGCATACGAGAATTATAAATGGTACGATTGTTTGTCTTATAGTGAAATATCTTTAGATAAGGAGTCCGTATGGCTGACCATGCAACCAAAGACTTTTTTCACGTGGGTGCCAAATTGTTTTTTACGCCCCCGCCCCCTAAAAAACTTCCAATATGTGACAACCCATTTATCAAGATCACGGAAGTATGTGAAAAGTATCGATATCTCTGCTTATACACTTAAAGACACTTCTAACGCAACACTTACCTTTTTGGTAATAACTTGATATTTAATCAACCATTCTTTATCAAATTTTCAACAAATTTAATTCATTCACAATTGCGTAATATCTGCAATTTTCATAAAGAAACATTGAGTAGAAATGATCAAATTTGCAGTGCATATAATATGACTTGAAAACAAAAAGTCACAAAAAAGCTGTGCGAGCTGATAAAGTAAATTCATTTTATTCAGGCCCGTATGAAGCAATTTCATATTGGGGTGGCTGAAGCCCCTGTGTCTGGATATTGGGGGGGGGGGGGGGGGGGGCTAAATTGGATTTTCCCTACATTTTCAGTGTAAAATAAGGTAAATTTGGCATTTTGAGCAACATTATGGAGGCTAAGCATCCCCCCTAGCCCGACTGTTCCTACGGGCCTGTTATTAATGTAACAGCAGTAAAGTTTGTGACTTTATGCTAACATTCTGTGTGTCCGTCATGAACCTAAATGACACGAAGACACACCCTTCTCATTGATAAAGCATAATTGATGGTGAATCTTTGCGGGATCATTCTCAACTCGTCCCTATTAAGCTCCTGTTGCAGCTGTTGAAAATTTCTTGGGACAAAAGGGCGAAAAACTAATGTCTGGTAACAAATTCAATGATTTTGTGCAATGCTGACACGTACAAAACATTAAACAAAATAGGTGCGACTGAATTCTAGTATTGCATCGCACATGAAAGCATGTTATCAAATCTTATGAAGCAGTGATATGAGTTTTGAGCATGATTTGTTGACGCTGCTTTGATGCTATTGAATTCTGCAATTGCCTGGGGTTTTGCGACTTTTCATATTTGAGTCTTAGTGAAAAACCTAAATATTTTTTATGTTCGGATCAGTCGATTTTCTTGAAACTTACAGAAAATATGTAAACGTCATTGATTGATATTTCCTGATTTCATTAAATATACTGCATTATTTATTTAGTTATGATGAAAAATGTAAGTGTTGCGTTGGAAGTGTCTTTAAGTGTACATACAACAGATCTTTACTTTTGGTACCAAATAAGAAAGAGACACAAGTATTCATATATAAGCTGATTTGCATATGCGTTGTTGTAAAGATTCAATTTGAAATTCAAATGAAAATGTTGTTGTTTGTTAAGAGTATAACAGGAAAATAAGCTATAGCTTGTTAAAAGTATAACAGGAAAATAAGCTATAGCTTGTTAAAAGTATAACAGGAAAATAAGCTATAGCTTGTTAAAAGTATAACAGGAAAATAAGCTATAGCTTGTTAAAAGTATAACAGGAAAATAAGCTATAGCTTGTTAAAAGTATAACAGGAAAATAAGCTATAGCTCACTTATTTGGTTGGTTACATTAACAAGTTTGGTATCAAAATAAAGCCTGGTCACCGTCCGTAACTTTAATCATACAAATTAGCTAAGGTGTTGAAATCTTGATGAAAACACGCAAAATTATGAAAATGATAAATATTCGGTGCTTTTAAGCTTTATAGAATGACCTTACCAATTGTATATTTAAAATCACGTGTATAAAACAGAATAGATGATTTTAGCTCTTTTTATTAAATCCCATTGAATTTAAGTAAAATGTGTACTAGATCATGCGGTTCCCATGGCAACATATTTTGTAAAAGTTGCTTGTGAGTATAGCAGGAAAATAGCTGTAGTTCACTAAGCCCTGAATGTAAGTAGACCAACAATTAATGTTTCCGATAATTGAATATCATCGGTGTAAATGCAAAACCTCGTATGTCGATTGGTGCGATTTTCAAAGTACCAACTTGTGTGCCCCGTGTAGACGATTCTTGCAGGTTTTAAGATATTTTTACTAATCAGTATTATTGACACATTATTTGTGAACAATATGTTCAAAGTTCAAGTAAGGCATTTCAGTATGGGAAAAGTTACTACACTTTTTCCCCTCCCCTTTAAAATTTTCCAAAACCGAGATACGAGGTTTTGCATTTAAAACGACGATATATAACATTTATCTTTACATTTCAGAATAGTTATTCAAATAAGCTAAATTGCATAAAAGCAATCAATGAAAAGGTTCGTTGTTTTTAACAATGCTACATACCCGAAGAATCCCAAAGACGAGCAGAGAACGTTGACGTTGTTGATCCTGGTGGAAACGGAACCGTCGGTCCATTTGTCGTCGCACACCGTGCCCCATACTCCTTTGTAAAATACTAAACAACAGCAGCAAGAAAAAATAAACGTGGGCCACATTGTCCACAATATCAGTAAAAATGAAATGTTAAAGTTTGAATTATAACAATATTCTTCGGGAATAACTTATCATTAGCCGCGTGCGATTTAGGCCGGTAGAGCTCTTCTAGAAGTGGTGGCGCTAGTCTGGTTCCCGCCTCTGGTACACTACGTTGTAAAGGAAAATACAATGTAGTGTATCAGAGGCGGGAACCAGACTAGCGCTACCACTTCTAGAAGAGCTCTACCGGCCTAAATCGCACGCGGCTATTCTTACTACAGGAACAGTGCCTTAAGGACAGATCCTCCATTTATTTCCCACGGTAAGATTTTTTTTATTTTTTCTGTACTGATATTTAAATATATGAGAAGTAAAAAAAATGACTTAAAAACTATAGGTCACCAAGCGAATAAAAAAAGTTATTGGATTTCAAGGGAGACTACTCTTGTCTAAAATTGCAAAATGAGGTGTCACTTAAATACCCACAAAAAGGTGTTCGAAATGACTAGGATTACATAAATAAGTCTTTATTGTGTTCAATATGCCTTATTCTGTCTAAATGAGTACCAATTTGGGAAAATTTAGTGATGATTTTGAAATTTTTAGCAAAACATTCTTTCAAAAGTAGCTGAAGTTGTTCTTTTCTCGCAACGTTTCTGATAATAAAAAATATTCCAACGGTAAGATTTTTTTTTCTTTTTAGTATAGTCATAGTGCTTGGTCATACCTACAAAAACAATAAAAGAAAAATATGTCAAACCAAGCGTTTTCTTGGTTATAAGTAAAATTTGATTTACTTTTTGCTGCTATGTCCGCAATTGTTTCACTACTTTTATCCATTTTCTTCCTTATCACCAGCTTTAGATAATAAAACGTGTCACCTTTGTGTCCATCTAAAGCGGACTAGCTCATTAAGACACCACTTTGCTTTTGTTGCTCCGTTTCCTATCGCTAACGCCAAATGTTGAACGCGTAACAGAAAGCGAAATGTACCATCCGAGTACTATTACACTTATATTGACCAGAAGAAATTGAAATAACCGAAAAGGGTCTTGTCATTTATCAACCAAACATTAACTAAATGTATGAAATACATTTGCTGAAAAAGGCCAATTTTTGAAACAGCTTTATTTCGTTAGTTAGGATATGCGCAATAAGTTGCGCAGTAACAACTGGAGGATCTGTCCTTAACCGTTTGGCTCAAGAAAATAACTGAAATTAATATTTGTTAAAAAATTGTTAAAATTAATTCCCTTTTGCGCTGTTACCAAACGATGCACATCGATTTCACGTAATTTCATAACAAAATATAAATCTAGTACGCGTACTTTAAAGGGTCGAAACTTCTAAGAAAAATGTAATCTTAACATTGATGAGAGAACAAAATGTTAAGAGTGTTAACATGTAAAGAATACTCTTTCTTTTCATCTCTATCTTAAGCACAAAATCGACAAATCTAATGCATGTGACTGTTCAGTTTTCGAACATATTGAAATGTGTTTTACCTTTTCCCCGTTTCCTGAAAATTTACACGATGAGTCCATTTTATTTAATGAAATATCAAAATAGAATCATATAAGTTTACTTACTCTCTAACCGACCCTCGTCAGTCTTCAAGCTGTCATTTGCGAAACGAAACATTAACTCTAATCCTGAAATTGTGAACTACATGTAGTTTTACAATACCATTTAGTTTAAATTGAAGTAAATGTAAAAAACATTGGCAGAGCTAGAAGGGGTCAGTGTGTCAGTGGGTCCGGACCCCCCTCCCCTGGAATTCGCTGGGCCCCTCCGAAAAATCTGGTGAAATTGAATTTTGAATGGAAAAAATATTGTGTCTTTCCATAACGTTGTCAACGAAATATTAATCTTATGAATGTGCACTATTCCAAACATTCAAATAAATATACACTTTCTACAATTTGGCGCAATGTCTGGCATACTTGATGACGTGTTTATCGACTAAGACATGTTTCCAAAAACTTCATGTTGGCTGTGTTCTTTCCGTTAGAAATGCGAAATTCAATCCAGGTAGAAAGATTGTCTGGCTTTGAAGTTCATATGTAGGCACACCTTCACCACTCCCTAGATATCAATGTTGCCGAGATTTACAACGTAAGGAAAGAGGTGAGTGGAAAGTTAAATGAAAGAAAGAAAGAAAAAAAAGAAGAAAACAAAAACACAAATGTTTGTCAAAATGTAGGTTTGTCTTTATCAAATGAGCGACACCATTGCATTTAGAAAGATCATTGGTAAAATTGAAATTAACCACATCTAAAACTGCAACAATTTGTAATTAAATGAGAAAAAGAAAATATCACTATAGAAAAGTAGCAGTTTCTAAAACAAACATGTGTTAAAACGAAACATATTTCGCAAAAATGAGAGGAAATGAAAACCTACATGAGACAAGACTTAAAAATTCAAAATTAACAAATATCTTTTGTTAGAAAACAAAAACTAACAAAACGGCTGTTATCCGAGAAATTCGATTTTGGAGCAAGGAAGTCAAAGACAGTTTTCATGTAAAGACAGGGTTTTTTTCTTTCTTTAATTTAGACCTTTCCGATTAAAAAATCGACTTATTTTTTCCATTGGCAGCAAATGTTCTTTGGAATACTTTAGCTTACATTTGGATTTTAAAACTCATTTTGTACCATTTACTGCATTGTACTTAATTCTTATTCTATTGTTAAAATGTGTAGAAGAACATGCTAAAATTTCCAAAATGAACAGGCTTAGGCTTCTTTCCAAATATTGAGGAAAACCCTGAATAGGAAAAGGGATCATGTTGTGGTAAATGTGGCGCATGTTAAAATAGACCAACTCAATATTCAACCTGGGTCCAAATGCCGACACCAACAGCTTAAAAAATAAAAGGCCCCACGAACTACAAGGGTCTCCCCATGGTTAGAGCTGGGGTATCTAACGTTTGTAATATCTGCCAACATTCACTTTATATAATTTGACATACATGTATATCACATCTTAAGTTATTTGGGCTTGGATCCCAGCACCTGGGGAAAATCCTGGCTCGGCCCTTGAAAAGATACATATTTCAACTAGATCTAGCTTTGAAACAAATGGTGACACATTTGATTTAAACATATTTTATTGCCATAAACATTACAATAATTTACAAAATAGATATTTTACATGACACTATACATATACGAGTAGTTAGGCAAAAGGGTTTGGTGACACATACATTGTAAGCCCTTTCTCTAACGGCAACTTTTTAGAGTTGTCTAAATTCAAAGGTGTTACAGGCGACAATTCTAAGTCAATGAGATGGTACTTATTTTGGTCATACTGGGTAAGGAAATCATCGTGGGAAAGTACCCAAAGCAACCCTCCTCAGTTAAGCGTTCTCGTCTTTCTAAAAACACTCTCTGAAAATCGTTCAACCAAAGTTTGATAGTTCAATAGAAGAAAAGAACTTCCTATAAACAGCAGCAAATCGCTTTTGTGTTATATGACTTCAAGTAAAAACATCCTTATCAGAACCCTATATTGCCGATATTTTTGGAGGTAGGTCTTATTTGAACATTTTGTTATTTTGTTGCGTTATCATAACAACTCGCAATATGGTCCCGAATTTGTTATGTGCACATTGAAATATTGATGTTCGAACAGGTGTACTATCTGCAATTCTGAATGTAAGAAACACCTACGCTCAAATCTTTTTGATATCCCCTCTTACATTGCTTTATCAGATTTAAAAAGAAAAATAAACTCTTTACCTCTATCATAATAATGAATGGTGCCGTTTTCCGCTAAGAGATTTGTGAATGTGTAGTTAGTTGCTGTAAGTGGAAACAAAGCGGAACATCCGTAGCATACCCCGCCATCTTCCTTAAACATCAGACTTGGACAAACATGTCTTCTACTCGAATCCGCGCATATCATCATCGACACGTTGGTCAGCTTGAATGACCTGCTGGAATTCACGCATTTGTGGTCATCCAGGTATGAATCTCGAATATATTGTTTGAAGACGGATGCCTGTGACACAGTCGCCAGAAATAATATACCAATTGTGAAAGTACTGCAGGCCATCTTTGAAAGCTGTATCAATATTTTCTCTGATTGCGCGCCGACCTTTTTGTGGTACAAGTTGAATGTTTACATTCTTAATTAGATATGCACACTGCGTATAGTCCAGTCAAGATTTTATGACACATGTTTACAAATTTTACCTATATGTACAAAAGGGGAAAAGTGTTCTAAATTTTTAATACCAAATTCCAAATTCGAGCAATCGCATGCAAAATAACAGGAGCTTGGAATACGATATTGCGTTTTTACGTAAACATCTGTCATAACATATGTCATAATATCGTGACAGGAATATACGCATACAAGAGATTAAAAATAAAATACGCCAAGCGTTAATACCCCCCCCCCCCCAAAAAAAAAAAAAAAAACAGTTAGGTTTTTTGACCCCCCCCCCCCCAAGAGAAATACTTAAGAAAAATGTGGGAAATGAAGAAATTGCAAACCATTTCTTCATTACCAACAACTCTTTGTAACACAAAAACATTTCTAAAATCCATTAACCTAAACTATTTCGTCTGAAGGTAGCACATTTTTCCCGTTTGGTAATTGCGTAAACAATCGAAATTCCGTCGCTTAATTATAAAGTTTTACTTGCTTTTTTGTAAAAAAACAAATTGCAGTTTTTACTCTATCTATGTTCACCTCTGTTTACTAATGAAACCTTTAGCTAGTGATTAACTTTTTGAAACAACGTTCCGTACAGCAGACTATTTAGAATCCACGCATGTATGTCACTCTTTTCCAAAGTCAATGTCATTATGCGTTGACCTTCTATGTAAAAAAAAATGATACTACTGATCAGTTTTTCACGGCTTTGTGACCTCTCTTGGACTGCTAAAAATAGCTGGAATCTGACGAATTATACATATACCAGCACTGCCTATGGAATACCGTATTTCACTCTAAAAACTCCTAAACTGTCTCAACAATTTTCCACCAAATCCTGATTATATCGTCTTGTAAAACAATTTACAAAGAAATATTTTCATTTATAGCTATTAGTAGTCCGGTAGCCAAGGGGGTGAACCTGGATTTGCGGTATATAGAAAATGTTTTGACTGATTATGGTAGCCAACACCTTCAGAAACCAGAATCAGGTTGATGCCACCTTGTCACCCTTGGGCAACTCTCAGAATTCAAGATGGCGTCCAAGATGGCGGAATGCCATGGTACATGATAATAGCTCTGTCCAAACCTATGCATTCATGATATAAAATAGCTTGTGATATGTTCAGAAATGCTCAGAGAGAATGTCCAAAGAAAACAATGAGTGATATTCGCAATATATTATTGTAAATCTTCAGAAATCTGGTAAATCTTTAAAATCTTACCCCACCCACCCCGTTTTACATAGAAAAATTTAGTTTTTCGCAACACTGTTAACATTTCCCGTATTCTATATGATTAAATACTCTGATTATATTGATGAATGAAAAACGAACTCGTATTTGGAATGACAAACCTGCCAAAATGGTGTCTCTGACAATTCAAAATGGCGCCCAAGATGGCGGGAAATTAAAGTGTTTTTATATCAAATTATATTTTTAAACAAAACTTCCAAAAAGTTTTGAAATGTCTTTAAAATGCTTATAACCTGTTTTGATGTATTCATGTAAAATGATTAAAGCGTCTGTTATATGAGTTGTATTGATTAGTTGCATTTCTACCAGAATCTAGGACTGTCGCAAGATCTTACCCCACCCACTGTATTTAGAATACTAGAAATATACACTCTAACTGACTATGTTTTTATTCAAAGTGGTTCCCAAGATGGCGGGAAAAGATTTCATACAAAATAAAAAGGGATGTCTTTTGCTTTAATACTTATTTCCAAATACTGTGTTAGAAACGTTTCAGTGTATGTTAACCTAATGTGCTTTTATAGGCCTAAGCTTATTATATATCACTATTGGTAAACAGAGTAAACGGGGAAGCCAAGATCGTTTATTTTTTATTTTATCCAATCCACCCAAATTTGAATTATTCGAAAAACATTCTAATCTTAATTAAGGGACGAAGCTAGTCTAAAAAAGACATGGATACAAAAAAATCCAGGGAGTCAGGCGGTATCCCCCGAAGAAATTGGAAATAATGAATTTGGTGGGATTTGTGGAAATGGGTATGAATAGCTTTACTTTCGTTTATCGATTTCGGCTGAATTACAAACCACACTTTTGGACTTAAAATGTTTTTGGTCAAAATGATGTGTACTCAGCTGCGTACTCTATAGGCAGCTACGCCCCTGTAATTAAACCGTAACTTACAGAATAATCATTCAGCAACTATACCTAAGATCTATCTAATATTGCCTAATTACATAATCATGCAGATAAGTTTTCATTACAATTTTATATTAACTTCTGGCCCTTTCTAAATCATTTCCAAGACAACACATGGTTGTATTTCATACTAAATGTGAAGTCTGTCTATTATTGTTATACCTAACATTCCTGCTGATTTGGGAAATAGAATGATATTGATATAAAAGCTAAAGATTTTAAAGTTAGGGGTATCTCTTCCCTCAAGAAACATTCGAAACCACATTCCAGTAAGCATAAACAACACATGATGCCATTCACTAAGACATTTCGAAACTTTTTTCACAAGTAGGCATGAAATGACAACAGTCAATTTGCAAACATCTTTATTATTGAACAGCTTAGGGGACAGAAATTTGTTGGTGATGCAAGAAGATGCGACATTTGTTAATGTTTGATGCCACATGCTGACGACTCAGATAAGTAATGGTACCAGTTTGTAGTTGAGGAACACAATATCTAGGTTGCATCCCATTGTTGCATGCACTGGTACCCTGTTCCATGTATACTAGTATTTAAATAACAATCGTAGCAACAATGACAATTGAAGTAGGCTATAGCTTTAATCGAGGTATGGCAGAGTTATTTTTCATTATTATTTTCATGTGTGAATGAAATGCAAATAAATGATAATGAAACATTGAGGGAGGAGATCATGTACACTTTTATGATCCAAATAACATTGCATTTATGTACCATTTTAAAAATGACAACCTGTAATACAGTTGAAATCATAAGGAAAAGAAATCGCTGTGTAGCCTAAATACACATTAACTTAAACCCATGTTATTCAATTAAATTAATATAATTTGTTGGAAGATTAGCATTTGGATCCTCCTCCCGACCCCTGGAAATCGCCCCCATCCCCATTCCATCTGGAATTCATTCGCATTGAATCATTTTTTCAATTTCAAAGGGTTGAATACCAAACAACCACTGAAGAGCTCCAAACTACACAGATGGTGATCATAATCATTTTCAAATCTGAAAACAATGAAGAAAACGATGTATGAAGGACAAATATCTAACTTTTTTTCGAATGCCGAATGTAGAAGTTAGGTATGATGATACGAGTTAGAACTTTGGAATATGCATAGACTTGCAGTATATAGAGCAGGTATATAGAGAAGAAAAACCATTTGCTCTGCCAAAAGGACCCAATTCTTTTTTCTGTATAATGTATACTATAAATTGTATTCAGTTTTCAATCAAAATGCGAAAAAAGAATTTATAATAATGATAAAGAAATATTCACAAAAAGCCTTGGACGTCATTTTGAATTAACATCAGATTCTCATCCATGAGATCCCGAGTTCAATCCCCAGTCGCGACAGATATCCTTTCTGACAAACTTGTCTCTCACTAACTGTTTGATAATCGTTAAACGATTGGAGCCTGGGTAAGGGTGTTGTGATAGTACTGGTATGAGAAACGACAGAAATCCACGGTTAGGTGTTAACCTTCAGCGATAAGACCATTTAAGTTTAAAGAAGCGTTCAACCCGAATCAATCAATCAATCAATCGATGGGATCTAATAGTCTATATTTCACTTTCCTTAAAGACGTTTCATTGCAAATATGAAGACATAGTCAATTAAAGTGTAAATCTCTAGATTTTCTCCATTCTAAATGCAGTGGGTGGGGTAAGATCTTGCGACAGTCCTAGATTCTGGTAGAAATACAACTAATTAAAACAACTAATATTTACTAGAGGCTTTTATTACTTTACATGAACACACTTAAACAGGTTATAAGCAATCAAAAGACATTTCAAAACATTTTGGATGTTTTGTTTAAAAATATAACTTGATATAAAAACACTTAGCCTAATTATACCGCCATCTTGGGCGCCATTTTGAATTGTCAGAGACACCATTTTGGCAGGTTTGTCATCCAAATACTCGTTTTTCATTCATCAATATAATCAGAGTATTTAATCATATGGAATACGGGAAATGTTGACAGTATTGCGAAAAACTTAATTTTTCTATGTAAAACGGGATGGGTGGGGTAAGATTTTAAAGATTTACCAGATTTCTGAAGATTTACAATGAAAATATTGCGAATATCACTCATTGTTTTCTTTGGACATTCTCTCTGAGCATTTATGAAGATATCACAAGCTATTTTATATCATGAATGCATAGGTTTGGACAGAGCTATTATCATGTACCATGGCATTCCGCCATCTTGGACGCCATCTTGAATTCTGAGAGTTGCCCAAGGGTGACAAGGTGGCATCAACCTGATTTTGGTTTCTGAAGGTGTTGGCTACCATAATCAGTCAAAACATTTTCTATATACCGCAAATCCGGGTTCACTTAAAAAATGCAGTTTGGCTACCGGACTATGCCACGAAAGACATAATCGGTGTTATTATAGATAGGATTTGTGTAAAATGTGACATAGGAAATATTGAGACAAAAGGAGAAACTGCTGGTTATCAGAAGTTTCTTCTTTTGTCTCAATGTTTTCTCAAGCCTGTTTGATTAGGGACGTCAAAACCAGGTCTTGTTTGTGAAAGGGTTAACTTCTGTACAAGCAACTTCTTCATTTCCCATAATTCTGGCCAAAGCAAGTGAAAGACACATCAAAGAATGCGAAAAACAAGATTGGTGCTAGATCATTCCCTTTGTCTAAAACATCCTAAATCAATAGTTTTCCACCGAAAATCTTGTTCCTCCTCCTTGTTTATTTTATCTATCAGAATCATGCTAGTTGTTGTTTTGACTTAGACTGTACTTTTGGAAGAATTATAGACTAGAAAGTGTAAATTTTATTAAGTTCCTTTTTTATCAATTTATTACAGTATTTTTTATGATTAAGGTCCAGATTAATGCTTATTTTTTGCTAGCATCGTGTATTTATACGTGATGTGATGACGCACCGGCTTAGATTGCAAAAGGTGGGTTGTTTTGTTTTTACCTCAAAATGAGGGTTAACCTCCCGAAATAGGTATGTAATAAATAAATTAACTAACTTCAAAAATGTGATTTGAAAATTGTTTTACTCAAATTGGGTATTATGCATTGTAAAAACCTTGTATGCTCGCTTTTGTCAACCGCATCTCACCCTATTTTCATTAAATGACTTTCCTGGCACATTTCTTCAATTAGAAATGTGATAAGTTGAGATATATTGCTAAAAACTCGTTTTTTTCAACTGCATCTCTCCCCATTCTAGTGAAATATTTTATATAACATTTCTTCAGTTAGCTTATCTGTATATACATTCGTAATAGAAAACGCTTTCTGTATAACCATACAGTTTACAATGTTAGATTATTTTGTGAATAATTCATACAAACATAAACGTTTTAGATAGTTCAAACAACTAACGAATGAATATTAACGGAAACATCTATGTCAAATTGTTTGAGTTGCGAGTAGCAATTGTTAATCAGAACTTAGTTTTACAAAGTTTTCAGTTGATTCTCTCTTTGTTAAGTCTATGCTATTAGCATATTTGTTAATTTTGAAAGCGACATATTTATGTATTTTCTACCTACAGCCGACCTCAAAGTCGGAAGCGTTTTCCCAATTCTTTTGTTGTTCGGTGACCAAATGTGATTTATTATGGTAATATGCTTCACACAATTATAAATCCACGATAAAAAGCTAAATATTGTAATTGACAAAGAGCTAAAATTCGGCCATTAGTAAAGGACTAAATTGCTGCTATTGATAGAAATCTAAATTTCTGTTGTAAATTAAAGTTAAATTACTGCCATTGATTAAGAACTAAATTGCTGCCATTGATAAAGAGATGAATTTCTGCCACTGATAAAGAGCTTAATTGCTGCAATTTGTTAAGAGCTATATTGATGCCATTGATAAAAATCTAAATTGCTGCCATAGATAAAGAGCTAGATTGCTTCCATTGATTAGAAGCTAAAATGCTGTCATTGACAAAGGGCTATTTAAAATGCAGCCATTGATATAGAGTTAAATTGCTGTCATTGATAGAAATCTAAATTGCATTTATTAAGTAAGAGCTAATTCTATGCCATCGACGAGGAGCTGTCTTTGATAAAGAGCTTAATTGCTGCCATTGATAAAAAACTTAATTGCTGCCATTGATAAAGAGCTAAATTGCTGTCATTGATAAAGAGCTAATTACTGCCTTTATCCTCTAAAATAAATATCTTATAAACTTGAGAAATAGCTTACTGTTGCTAACTGTCGATTGGCTATGCCACGTTCGGCTAATTTTAGACTTTACTCTGTTATAGAAGTGAAGTCAATAAAAGAGTTTATTCGAAACACGCATTTGATATATCCTATTGCACATTTTTGCAAAAAATGTGTTTTCTGGCCGTTATCAGCATTAAATAACGAGAAGAAAACGGACTGATATCGTGAAAACCCGGTCGTTAATCGGGAGATTCTCGTACGATATCGGACCCGTTATGCACTCAAATGTCCTCGATCGGGGATTTGTGGTGAGTGATTCAGAAAATTGAAAATAAACACGAAATTTTGTCGTTGCCCTTTTCTGCGATGTAAAATCATGGAAGACCCCCTTCACACCCTAATAAGTAGTGAACTAGTTATCTCCCAGTGTAATCATTTAGATATGATGACGTAATATAGTGACGTAGGTTTCTTGGAATAAAAAAGTAAACAGAAGGGCAGCTGACGGATTTAAAACTAAAATCACTCGTAAACAGGCATTATCCAGAGATAAAGATCTACCAGGCTTGAGGAGAGCAAATTTGATGGATGTGCTAGTAAGCCTATATATTTCCTGTTCTTGTTTAAGTAACTGCAATATTTCCTTTTCAACTTTGTTTTTTATTGAAATGGACGAATGCCCGAAACGAACCAGAAATCTACCTCGGAAGTTCCGATTTTTTTATTTCTAGCGTGAATGAACGTTAGAATATCCAGAGTATGTTTCCAAAATATAAATAGGTCGAATTCTTACAATTTTTCGCCGACTTAAATGAAGATTATGTCAGTAAAAATGCGATAAATCTTGACTACATAGCTGCACGATGAAAAGCTTACGGCCCGTCCTATGGATATCGTACACACGCAATATGTGTCAAGTCGAATGCCGGGAAAATCCGGCATCTTTCGGTGTAAATGTGGCAATTTTTTTGCAAAATTTTAAGTTACATGTATTCGTCTTATTTTATTACATTTCTTTGCAAATTTTTCATAATCTATGCAACAAGAGCCTCAATTCACGTTTGTTGGTCGTTAACATTCTCAGATGACCTCAAAATGGATTATCGCCTTCGAACTTCGCTCTCAGGCGATAACGCATTTTTTTGGGCCTCTGAGAATGTTAACGATCTCAAAAACGTAATTAACCCTATAATACTAGTTAGCCTACGGGTATTCGTAAAGAACATCATATATCGTTTTGACACTCTCATCGGACGTTTAAGTTGACAAACCGTTTCGACAGTGTTTCCATTGCTTCCAGTATGTAAGCATGTTTCAACTAGTAAAGCAAACCTCAAGAAAATAACAATCTTTCTCTATACCTAAAGGTCGACGATAATTAGAAGACAGAAAAATGGTCGTGGTAGTGAAGTCATTGTACGTTTTTTTATTGTTGTTATTGCTGTTTTTGTTGTTGTTGTTGTGGTGGTTTTTTTTTCACCCACCATAAGAAAGAACAGCTCAGCCAAGCGGAAATCCCAACAAATGGTCCCAACAATAAAATGCCATCAGAGACAGAGACAGCCCTACATGTAACCAGATCACCCCGGAAGAATTCCTTTGCAAAGCAATATGGGTCTGTCTCTGAAGTTCCCATACTATGAAAAGTGCGTATTTATTCTTCTATTTTTCTTTCATAATATTTGCAATACAGATATTGACCACGCATTTATTTAGATGATAGCAAATGCTTTCATTCACACAAGCATAGCTATTCGCCATAACATTTGCCAATGATAAGGCATATGAATTGCATGCAAACAAATGACTTTTGTTTTATTTATTGAATCCTGGGTATCTACTATGAGTGTTCAAATTGAAATGCAGCCCGGTCACGATAATGTGACTACTTACGCTTTTCACCAAAAAACCACAGATTTAATAGGGAATGATTTTATCAAGTAAACAGTGACATAATTTCGGACAATCTATAGTATTTCGTATGCATTGTTATAAAATCTTGTAACTACGGCTTGAATCAAGCCGTAGTTACGAGATTTTATAACAACAACGACGGTTTATCAAAGCATAACGGTAAACCGAATCTATTTTTAGCACAAAATTTATTGCTATTAGTCGATACCAGTATTGTGTAAATCGGTCTACTGCAACCTTATACGAGTATCTCGGCTACAAAACGAGATACACTATCAGAGCAATAAATTAGAGTGGTTTATTGCATGAACTCTGCCTTACTGAGTTCTTTCCTCAGATATTTGAAAACTCCACAATAAATCACATATTTTTCTCAAAAATTGATCCCAACCGACCTGAACTACGATCAGATTTTTTTGTAGTTATTCGGGTCGGTTGGGATGAATTTTTACAAAAAGTACACGGAGTCTTCAAATAAGTCATACATCAGAGGAAATCGCCCAGTAAGGCGGAGTACGTGCAACAAGCCGTTTGAAAATTGACGCAGAAATAAGAAAGTTACTGCAATATGTCTTACCTGAAGCGAGGCAAATTTGTCCGTAGATTTACCCACCCCATCATTCACAATCTGTGCCGTGTATATAATTGTCGTTTGAGAAAGAGTTAACCAGGCTGGAGAATTTAAAAGATTTAGAATTTATAGATGTTGCAGACGACAATTTCAAGCTAATCAAATTATGTTTTCCAAAGCTGTTATCTAGTCGGACGTCAAAAAGGTCTTTACATAGGTCCTCTCGTTGACTTCTTACCAACCAACTCTGCTATATTTCGGTCTTTCTACTTCTTCTTTCAAGACAGGTCGTCGAAATACCTCGACATAATGCGGATTTCGACTCATTCGATTTTGCTCAGTTTCGTTTTTCGTGATATTTGGCCATCTTTCTTGCTCATCTAGTCCGTTTACCTTTGAAATATAGTTGGGAAAGGAAAAAAAGTTGCTCGACACGAACAAATTCTCTCCTTCTCCTGCTAAATTCCAATGGCTATATCTTGTTTAAAAATGCTTTATTTGATATATTTTATACATAAATTTAATCGACGAGGGCGCGACTCCGACTTAAGTGGAAATTATTCGACTCATGCGATGTCGACATAACGAGTGTCGACTGTATTTTAGACTTACCTAAATCCTTATCTTATCCAGCTAACCGTGACGTGATTTCGAACAAACAATAGTATTTCGTTGGTGTTGTTATAAAATCTCGTAAATACGGCTTCAATCAAGCCGTAATTGCGAGATTTTATAACAATACCGACGGTTTGTCAACACATAACGGTAAACTCAATCTATTTTTGGGCAAAATTCATCGCTATTTTTAAGGGGGAATGCTCCAGTTTTTCGGAACACTCGGACTTTATTGACGGCGAGATTTGACCCGGCAGAGCAGACCAAGCGGAAAGGTCAACAGACTTGTTGTCCAGGGGTGATAGGTATGCCGGAACCCCTCGTGATTTGTCGAACACTTCGCATGCTTCGCTATTTACAGCTGATAATCATATTAGAGTTTTGCGTCTTACGTGGACTTCGACAATGGACATCGGACGTGGACTTTTTATTGGGGGCCGTCTCAGCCTTTTGCATATAACGGTACATGTAAAAATGTACCGGTCATAATTAAAAGCGAATAGACTCGCGTTTATTTGATTAGAACCAGTCGATTGGTTTGATTTATACCATTTACAAAGTGAACTTTATTAAATTACAATTTAATTTATTGAAAGTTGTAAACACATACATATTGCATGATATAACATGGGTTAATTATAATTACACAATGTATGTAACGACAGACTACTTTTCCATTTTGTACGCCCGTCGAAGACGGAACGTATCATGAGATCACCCGTGGTGTCCGGCGTCCGTGTGTCCGGGCGGCGTCCACTTATATCCGATTGACTTGAAACTTTGTGGTTATATTCTTCTCATAATTGCGGAGTACAGTGCACAAGAACTCTACCTGGTCCATGTTTTTTTTAAATTATTGCCCTTTGTTGTTTTTTCATACATGTCCGGAGTATATTTTTAAAAGTGTAATAGCTAGGATAATGAAACTTCATGGATCAAGGGGAAGTGTAGTGTATAAGAACAATAACTCTGCCTAGCAAAAGTTTTAGTTATTGCCCTTTGTTGTTTGTCATTCTTCAAAGAACCATAATTCTTCCCTGTTTTTTTTTTTCTTTAAGTCATTGTCCTTTGCTGTTTTTCATATTTCGTTCTATCCGGAATATAATTGCAAAAAATATTCAATAAATCTGTTAACACGTTCCCGATTTGAATTTGCTAAATTTCATGCTTTCTTCATTTACTGAGTTAGTTTGGTCATATTTGCTACCATCGCATAGACTAATGACAACTGGTGAGTTATTCATTTATTTAATGATAGTTATGTAAGTCAATAGTAGAAACATCTTATGGCTAAGAAGAAACCCGTTTCGGAAATAATGATTACATGATTAGCGAGTTTATTTTGAAAACATGATAAGTACATGACCCATAATTCATCAAATTTTCTGTACATGCTGATGTATGTCATTTAAAGATACCGTTCTGCAATCGAAAAAAAAAACGACAGAGAAATGATTTTGTATTCTTAGGTTATTTGGCTTATCCGACGAATTAGTTAGATGTGCTTTGTAGGAGTGCGATAAATCGAAGGCCGTTTTCCTTGGGACCACCCTGATCAAGCTGCTTTTGCAGTGGAGACGAATCAATTTCTTAATTACGCCATTCGAAACGGAATGCCAAGAAAAAGCCTAATAAGTGAAAACAATAGAACAATGATAAGAGATTTGTCAAGTTCAAAATATCTTCACTGTTTTGAGAGCCAGATTTAGATTCGAGCGAAACGAAATCTAAAATATAGATATAAAAATAAAATATTTATATGCATTTAACTGAATTTTGCTTAATTATGCTTTAAACCCCATACCAGTACATGTACCGTTATATCAAAAGGCTGAGACGACCCCCGATAAAAAGTCCACGTCCGATGTCCACAGTCGAAGTCCACGTAAGACGCAAAACTCTATTATTCAACGACTTAACAGTATTTTCACGTGCATACATTTGTCGCGTCATCTTAAAATGGTAATTGGATAACTGAATATGGAAAAAATGCCGATCCTGGTCAGCCTGTGCCATCTGTACGGTATGACCAGGACGTGAACTGTATTTTAAATATTTTCTATTTTTTACGCCTGTTTTAATGATAAGCTTTACTGAAAATTTCGATCCAAACGGACCACGGTAGCTTAACATTGTTATATGACTAGATTAGATGAAATCTTATTTTCACATGGCGGCACAATGTTGTATAACGGATACAGTGCACGCTTAAAATTATGTAAATTAATGACGGACCATTCCCATCGAATTATGGTCATTTCGTACCATAACCATTTCGTACCAGTCATTTCGTACCATAATTGGTCATTTCGTACCATAATTTTGGTTATTTCGTACCATAACTTTGGTCATTTCGTACCATAATTTTACTGGTTTGTGCCATATATCTTAAACCTTGTATACCTACCATTGATTTCCTCTGTGAAATATAAAGAAATATGAAGACTTATCAAAGATGAACATATTTCCAAACATTTTATATGCATTTTTGACCATGAAATAAATTCATATTAAATTAGAATCATGCAAATAAAGATCTAAATCTACTACATTTGCAGTTCAGGCTATATTTACAAATATGTTGTTCAAATACCAATGTTTAGCCGATTGCCGGCAATGCAAAACTCAAAAGAAAACTTAAAAGTAAAACTTGTAATGAACGATTTCTTCTTTTGCGTAAATGTTTTTCAAAGCCTTTCCAGTAAATGTGTCAAAATCTATCTAAATGCGGACTTGTTTAACCCATTGTCACACAGTGAAGCCATTTGATGCTGCACATGGTAAAGGCTTTTTTGAAACATCGTGGAAAATGAAGAAATGGCTTGTCGCAATCCATTTCTTTATTTCCCACAATGTTTTCTAACAAGAAAGATAAGAAGGTAAAATTTCATGTGACCGAAATTTGTCTACAAAACTCGAATTTTGAACAGTCTCAAAGTTTACCCTTTCCAATGCAAGACCTCGTTTTCACGCCCCTGATAGTTCGAGGCATTTTAAAACATTGAGACAAAAGAAGTAAATGCTGATAACCATCATTTTGTCTGTATTATTGGAAAAAAAACTTCTTAACTATGCTTTATATAAAAACTCTAGTTACGAGGTTTTGCAATAACACAGACGAGTACCTCCCTTTGTCTCAATATTTCAAAGCTTAAGGTAGAATACGCCTAATGGCAACTTTAGAAATTGGGGTGACAAACACTTCTGTCTGGTAGTGCATTATATTAGACATCTATATGTGCAATATGACAGAAATTCGTCCAGAGGTTAACTAGAAATTTGATTTTCCCTTATCCCACCCTCAACTTACAAAATTCCAATATGGCGGCCACCACTCAAAGCAAAAAAGTATCTGAATTTTTGACATAAACACATTAAATGTGTCTAGATTTTGGTTTTAATTATCAAAAACATGTTTACCCATCGCCTGATGTGAAATGATATGACCCTTGTGCGCATATGAGAGATATTTTGTTAAATTACTGCGTTAAATTATTGGGAAAAGATTTAGGAAACTGGAGCATTCCCCCTTAAAGAACGACACAACATATAAGACAGATACATGTAACCATTGATTGCCAACAAGCAAGTTTTCATGTATACATTGTATTTACCTTAATATACTAGTACAAAAAAGATACGCAACCTCGATTTTTCATAATATTTTCGTCAAAATATTTTTTTAATATGGCTATTGAGTACATTTTTAACATACCTGCACCCATACGCATAAATACAGGGTCATTTTCTTCAGATGTCGTAAACTGATCACGAGATACATAGTAAATGGTTAAAAGCTGATTATCCCCTGTCGTGTTTTCTAAATGACTACTATCAAAACAAATTTTCATCAAACACAAGCTTGAACATAGACAAAGAAAAGGCGAAAGAGTTCTTACACTTCTCACTACCCTACGCATAGCACGGCTACGCCAAAACCAGCGCCAAGCTGCAGTACGGATGTTGTTGGCTGGAAAAAGTCAACATTTTGTCGTGAGACATTGATGGGGCAACAAATCGACACATTTTCGACTGTATACGTTGTTGGCTCTAAATGGGACCACAACCGATTGAGCACGAAGCGGACATGCAAGAGATATAAAGTCCATGCAGGACAGTATCACAACGTTAACCCCACCTACGGGATAGGTTTAAGGCTGCAACGGAGACCTCTAATAAATCGCATTGGCCTCACAACATTCGAATATCGGACCAAACTTATCGAAACAGACTGTGTTTTTCGACCTACATACATTTTTTTTGTCAAATTGTGTTTATGCCCAGTGTAAACTGTGCGTTTTCTTATTAATTGAATTTACTACAAATGGGATTTTGTGTACTTTACAAGGTGAAATGCTATTGTTAAAAATGTACTATGTTTTGTTTAAATCTGATATGATGTCTTTGCGTAAAAAGGAATTAAAATGGAAGTTGCGTTTCTTTTTTGTTTTAGTATATATTTCTTTCATTTTCTCTTGGATCGTGAGTTAAAGCCGATTAAAAGTCGAAATATAATATTGAAAAGAGCAATTGTATTGAACAAAGCAATTATTTTTTAGATCATAATAATTTTAATAAGTTTCCTGTTGAATATATCAGGCCCATAGGAAGCAATTTCATATGGGGGATTCTTCCTAAAGTTTGTACAATAAGGACAAATCGGCTCTTTTGACCAACTTTGCCCCCTGTATCTCCACAGTTTTTAAGCGGTTGGGGTTTGTTTTCACATGCTAGCATGCTAGCATTTATATACATGTATATATATCGCCCTTAGTCTGTAAATACACACAGTAGGGAACCATGTGTCAAAACACATCGTCAATAATTTTGTAAATACATGTATAGTTCGTCTATCGGGAGTGGCAGTTGTTTACATTTTGTTTTTATAAATTATACTGTAATTAACCCGATTAACTATGTATCAATGATAGATACAACGTCTTAAACGTAATTTATCTCATAACACGATTTTAATCTAAAATCAATAGCCACATATCCCTATGTAAATGAAATGGTCTATTGTTTATCTGCCACTCATTTTAGAAGACCTATACATGGTCAATTTAAAATCGGTTTGAAGCATGAATTGGCTGGTTAATGCAGATATTTTAAAATTCCCGCAGTTAATATGTAAGTGACGTCCAAACAAAATTTTATTTGGTCATCAAATATTTGTCGTCAGTTGATTTGTAAAAGATACCTCATATTTCATCTAACAAATCCCTGGCGTTTTCCTACTTCTGCACTTCAGCACCTTTTAAAAGTGGTCTCATATTAAGAAAATAATTGAGGACTTTCTACAAATTGATGCTTTTCAAACGAAAGTCGTTACTGCAGCTTTTAACAAGATGCAATTACGTGTTTTCCGTTGAAAACAGACGCAATGTTTAAATGTTCTGTCACATGATTCCCCGCCCTGATCTATTAGTTAAAACATTTTATGTTAACGTCCTCGCCAACTTCGCATACGGGTTCAAACCCCTCGTGTTTGCACTCCGCTATATTCGCTTCTGTTCCGTCACAGTACACTTCGTGGAACCAGACAAGAAGTGGATCATTTAGATCTCTAGGATATTGACCTGGTGGTAGATACTCCCCGCCCCTGCAAGATAAGAAAAGTCCATAATTCCCTGCTTTTCTTAGGGAAAATTGAGTTCACTGAATCCAAAAGAATGTTTCCATGCTTACGAGTATAATTGGTTCCTTTGCCCTTTTTTCGTATTTTCAAAAGTGTCGCCAACATCTAAAATACGCTATGATGAAAACGTTTTCATAAATTTCAGGATATATATATTTCCAAAACAGTCCTAGTTTAATTACCGCATGATTGGTAATAAAATCCCATGGACACGTGCATTGCAAAACTATAAATGCGTTTAAATTGTTTCCAAAACACTGGTGGTGAACTCGGCCAAAGCGAGGGACGTTTTTCGCTACAACAAGGTATAGATAGTTTGCATTCAAATGACAATGAATTTGTTCTAAAAATAGACCGGGTTTACCGTTATGTATTGACAAACCTGTTGGCGTTGTTATAAAATCTCGTAACTACGGCTTTATCGAAGCCGTAGTTACGAGATTTTATAACAACACCAACGAAATACATTGATCGTGAAATAACATCCCTCGCTTTGGCCGAGTTCACCACCAGTGATAAACGGTCACCTATATTTACCTGAATTATCTATTTTTACTAATTGGTCTAGCCCATCATTGGTAAAAGATTTTGAATCGTTTTTATATTGGGCATAGCCCAATATACATGTATTATAACCAGTTTTTCACTACAGACATCTCTCCAGACACTACATTCTAACCCTAACCCGCTGAGCTACGTGTTCAAGCCAAACTACGTTATTTCAAACACCACAGAAACGTCCTTTATCAGTCACTATCTTCAACGTTTTTCATCTTTTTCACTTCAGCGACAAATAAGGAGGGGTTAATAATTACATTTGATGAAATTTTCGCTTAGATTGAATACCTGTTAGTATTTTCAGCGTTTTTACAATCTTTTCGGTTGAGTAAAGGATATTGAAAGCAAAATAGTGTAACTCTAAGATAAATTCCATGTAGTTACAATATTACTGCTCTGATTTTTTCAACGGTCATTTAGCCTACCAGTGCAAGCACTGACAGGTGTTTAACTGGGTCACTGCTTGGAGGCCCACTGCTTGACCTACATACCCTTAGCCCATTCCCTAGATACAATGTGTGCGCTTTACCCATTCCTATATTCTGACCCCTTTAGGTTCCCATGAAATATATGTGTTTGGAAAACATGGTAGAAAATGAAGAAATGGTTGTGACAAAGAAGTTCTTTATTTCCAACAATATTTTCTTCCTAGTAGAAAGACCAAACAATGTAACAATTTATTTGCTTGAAATTGGCGACTGATAACGGGTTAAGGATTTATTCTGCATTCACTTTTTCTTTATTTTTTTTCAACTCTTGTGTTGAAGGCTCTTCCAATATTTTAGAGTTGTTAGAATAAGAAAGAGTTGCAGACGACGAAACAGGTGACGATAAAGATGAAATCATGTCTTGTACAATGAAGCACAGAAAGTATTGGGACAAAGGAGAAAATTCCGGTTATCTTTGTATGTTTCATATTATTTGCTTTATAACAATGTCTTGTTTAGAAAAAGACGAATGTTTAGAGGCTAGCCTATAGAGTATAGACACTGTGATTTTAAAATATTTTGATCAAAGTAAAATCATCGTCTTAAATTTGCCGTTTTCTAGAATTTTAACATTTTTACCTCATATACTGTTCTTAGACTGATCATTTGGACCAATGAACAAGTGCATTCTATTTAATCGAAATATGTTTGCAGATCAGAGATCAGTTAGGCTAAGCCTCTACAATGGGTCTGTACTTGGTATTATTCTGATTAGCTAAGAATAAGAAATAATCCAACATGTTGATTTAATGTAAAATCCGGTAAAGTGTAACATTTTCCTTTTTCCCAAACAGCCTCACATTTTGGATTCACCTCAACAGTGTACATTCAACTTTTTTATCACCTATGCACGTTTGCCTACACAGTAATTAACCATTTTCAAAACGGTGACACCTTTTTACTCGCCTCATAGAAAATGCTTAAAAACATCGAATATAGAATGGGGCAATTTTGCAAATCAGCATATTGTCCTTTTGTCACAATATCAATTTCTCAGTGATGCCCAATATCCAGTGCTGACAGCACTTTGATTATTAATTGTGGTCTTTGTTAGCAGATTTTGATAAAAAGACAGATGGAATAGTTTGCTCGACATTAAATTTGTGTTTCCTTTTTTACTATTTATCTATGACGAATTTCCATATAAAATACATGTACAATATCCGACATGGAACGATCTTTCATTTCGACAAAACCAGATTCTGGTTAAGCGATTTCACTAAGTCCTTGGTAAAAGGGAGTGCATGGAGTGTTTAGTCCGTGGGCTGGCTACACCCTAGGTCCCCCTACCGAGAAGAGAAATTACAAAATCCAAGCTTTCTCAGTTTTCTGAATCTCTTTCTACATGTACCTAAAATCCCCCATCGAGGATACTTGAGTTCAAAGCTGGGCGTTAACAGCACCGGAATTTACTGAATAATTGAGGGTTTTTTTTTTTTTTTTTTTTTTTTTTTTTTTTTTTTTTTTTGAATTTGGCTTTTGTTTGTTAATGCATGCCTCAAACGGCCCTAAAATAGGCTACATATTTTGTACAATGGTACATACCCAAAGAATCCCATGGATTTGCACATAACCTTAACGCCAGTCTTATTCGAGTCTTGGACATCATTCAAGTAATCGTCACATATAGTGCCCCACACTCCTTTGTACCACACTATTAATAAAACGACATCAACATCACGGGGTATAACCTGATGTTCCTAACTGCAGCTACGCACATCCAATATGGCGGAGGGACAAAACGGTGAGTTTTACAAGCATCGATTTCAGGCACTATCTCGATGCGTTTGATATATTTTTTGACGAACTTGATCAATAATAACCATGTAAACAATGTCACACTCTCTTTATTCTGATATATTTATTTAGTAGGCCAATATCGGGGCTCGAAAAATGCCATGATGTGCGTAAATGTAATACTGTAACTGACATATTTTCAAGTAACAGTTACGCACATCATCGTGATTTTTGAAGGCTTTATCACAGCTTTTATACTAACCTAAAAAAAGTAAATTTTGATTCAAATTCCTTTTGTTATAAACAAACATCGTATTGGTGAAGAAAACTGAACGAATAACACGTCCAGTTATACAAATAAAGCTTGAGAATTATTCCCCTAATTTTGAAGTCGCCATATTGGATGTGCGTAACTGCAGTTATACCCCGTGAACATACAAGTGGTTAGAGTATAATATCGTCGGTGTAAATGCAAAACCTCGTGTGTCGATTTTAACAATTTTCAAAGTAAAACCTCGTATGTCCAGCTTTGACAATTCTTGCAGAATTTGCTATATTCTGACTTATCAGTATAAATGGAACATTATAGGTCGCCAATAGGTCGTCCATGTAAAACCTTTCGGTTTCGGAAAAGTTATTAGTTTTATTCTTACTCTTTTTCTTCATAAAAATGAGATACGAGGTTTTGCAGTAACACCGGCGACAGGATGTGAGCAAATATGGTTTTTAAGCAGTTTTAAAACAAAATCTATACGGAACTCTGAGCAGAATAGACTGCTGAAGCAAACTTAAGAATGCATATGCGTGAGTTTCGTAGGTTCCGTAGCATTCAAGCAATCTTTAAACTGCTTAATACCAAGTTTGCTTATAAAAACGAGATAAGCCTACAGTGAACGATCAAAAGTCAAATTTCTATTATACTACTCATTGTACAGTTTATCATTGGGCGTTAATCTCGTGCCTTTGTTATGATGTGTTTTCTTACTTTCGGCAACAAACAATCATTTCTATTGACGTTTTACTGAAATACTTTATTCTCCGCAAAAAAAACGTCATACTCTCTAATGATAGATCAAGGGTATCCCACAGCTCTTTGTCAAAGCTGAGAACATTTTCATAAGGGGATGTTAGTGAAAAGTCTTTTCACAATTTTTCTAAGCTCTGACAAGATATTATACGGGATTTTACACAGCATATTCAAAGGCACGTTGCTTTGTAGTTTTCGAAAATATTCAAATATGGTTCACTTTTCTTTGATTATCACCTACTTCCCCGTTAATTTTGATTAAGCCTACTTGACAGGTCCAGTTTATTGAAAGGGTAATCAAAAAAATTCACCCTTTCCAAAAAAAGAGACCTGGTTTTGACGTCCCTATTAGAAAAGGCTTGGGAACACATTGAGCCAAAAGAAGAAACTGCTGATAACCAGCAGTTTCTCCTTTTGTCTCAATATTTTCCGTGCTATATTTAACACAAATCTTTTCTATGTTAACATTTATTTTGTCTTCTAAAGCAGATTTCAAATTAGACCACCAAACATTTGGGTATAGGGTTAAGTTTCACTTACTCTCTATCCGGCCTTCGTCAGTCTTCATGCTGTCATTTGCAAAACGAAACATTAACTCAATACCTGAAATTCAGAAATAGTTTCCATAATACCATTTAGTTTTAAAGATGCATCTCACCAATTTTACTACGAGATTTTCCGTAAAAGTAACTACATTACTCATTGACCAAAACGCGTTTTCAATCTACACCAATATTCAAAGCAGACAGTTTTACAGTGCTTAAAGCACTTTGATTTTTTATTGTTACGAGGTTTGTAGAAAAAAAACACGACATGGTCAGACTTCGAATGTCAATTATAAATAAAATGATGAATTGACAGCATTTTTCCTTTTGATTTGGCTTACTTAAAACAAGTAAACAGACAAAATAACTCTTTACCTCTATCATAATAGTGTTCGGTGTCCTGTTCTGCCACCAGATCAGTGATATATGGCGGCGTATAGTTACTTGCTACAAGTGGAAACAAAATGGAACATCCGTAGCACACCCCGCCATCTTCCTTAAACATAAAACTAGGACACGCGTGTCTTCTACTCCTATCCGCGCAGATCATCATCGACACGTTGGTCAGTTTGAATGACCTGCTGGAATTCACACATTTGTTGCCATCAAGATATGTATCCCGTATATACTGCTTAAACACGGAAGCCAGTGTAACAGACATCAGCAAAGCTATACCAAGTGTATGAGTAGAGTAGGTCATCCTTGGTGTTGGTAATGTCACTTAGTAGGACTGCGCTGGATTTGTGTTGCACTCGCTAAATGTTTCTGGGTTATTTTGATATCTAAGTTACGTGCACATATGTGAACCGTCACGGAATCATCCGTGACGTCTGTAAACTCAATATATCACTGCTTTTCAAGGAAAAACTTCGTAATTGCAGCTTGAAACAAGCTGCATTTACGAGTTATTTCTTGAAAAGCGACGATATGAAAATAGAACATAAATTATTTCTTATGTGTTAAATCGTTCAAATTGGACCTTGCGTTTGTATTGTAACAACAACATTTGTTGAATTTTACTTTGAAATAGAATAATTCATGTGCTAATTAAAGTGTCTATCTTTCAAATAAGTATATTTATTTGTATATTTAAATATTCATACGACGCAGATTGGCTAGAATCGAAACTTGTCACTCTAGTGATTTTTTCGGATTTATTTTCTATTATTGGTGGTGGTTGTGGTGGTGTTGTTGTTGCTGCTGCTGTTGTTGTTTTCGTCTTGTTGTTGTCCTTTTTGTATGTTCCTGTTACAAACTCTACGTCTAGTATGAACCGCTTCTCACGATATAATTTGTTTTTATGAACTTTCCAGGATGTCCCTTAAGTTGTAAGAACTTGTAGCCAAACCGTTTTGTCATAACATTTAATTGTGAATATTGTTGATTAATATGTAGATATATTCGCAATAAAATATATTTAAACTAAGTAAAATTTGCCATATTGCAAATTGCATATTAAACCTGCCCAAATCACAACGCAGACAAAACTCTGCATGTCAGTCTAAAAATAATCTTTGACCACCTGCTGATTGTCGTGTATTGGCAAAATGAGTAATTTACCAATATTTGTTGAAATAACTTGATTATTTATACAGTTTGATAAAAAAAAATGTTAATTTATTTCGACACGCTGCAATTGTAATTGAAGGTGACATCACTCTTCTGTTTGTGCCACTTATTCTCCGGGAACAAGCAGACCGTGTTCCGAACACTGTTTTGTGTCATTCCATTGAGTACTGGACTGTTCGGCACACTCGGAACAGCCAATGGAACGCATCCCAAGACTTATTAATCACTTGTCTAAATTCAAATTACAATACAAGCCATCTGATTGGATGTATGTATCGGCCAATCCGATGGATTGTTGTGCAATTTAAAAGAGAACTTTCAGTTGGAATTAGACGGGTTGTGAAACCACCACTGGTTTTGAAGCCCCTAGTATACTCAGTTCCTAAAGAAAGTGTGCACTTTTTAATTTTGAATATCTCGAAAACTATACCGTCTACCGTCAGGAAATTTTGCACGACACATCTCAAGACTATTGACAAACGATATATTGATAAATAAATCACATAGCACGCACACATATTCGGCTCGGTTGCGACTTTTTAGTGTTCTAGGTATGCCGCACGTGCTGGACTAGTTATCGATCTGAAATTGAATTTACTGCAATTCTTTTGGCATATCTTATCATAAAATCACATTTTCATTACATGCGTACATATCGCATTGGCGAGAAACGAATTACAATTGACGTTGGTGAAAAAAGACATAACCTGGTGAAAACAAAAGCCCTCAAATATTTGAATGTGGACGGTAATTATGTTCTAATGGCAAATGTCCATTTGTATGGCGTCTTAAAGGCATACAAATTTGTTTTAGAACGTTGTCGCACCGTTCGACGAAGACTTACTACACTGCTAACGTAGCGATTACCAACGTTGACGTACACGTAACGTCTAGAAGAAAGTTCAAACTTTAGCGTGAAAATTGCTTTGAAAACATGGTCAAACCCTACAACAGCATATAAGCGTGTAAGTTTTTCCACAGAAGAAGCTGTAAGGAGTGCAAATCTCAACACCATCAACACCATTATGATCTGACTGCGTGTATGCAGTATGTGCTATTCTATTGACATCTGTTTTGGTGCATGTTTTCTTTATGTTCTAATCTTGAGTATGGTGTCACTTTTACACCCTAAATTGCCATAAACTTTGTAAAAATTCATGTAAAAGCAAAAATCGAAAGTGCACACTTTCTTTTGGAACTGAGTATAGAAATAATGTTTGATAGAAAAGAAGAATATTATTGCTGATAGTCAGTATTTTCCCTGGTCCGTCAATATTTATTGCGATCCTTTAAACATCCTATTCCTTTAGTATTTCTTACTGTTTTTCAGCAACTCCTTTCAAAGTAATTATTCAAAATTTGCTGCGTATGGGGAAAGGGTTAATGGTAGCCAAGTGAAAAGTAGAGAAAGATATTCAAAACAAACAATTTATTCCCGAAAAGTACCTTTACAATGGCAAATTAAAGTAACAATTTTTAACTTAGCCTATATGCCTGGTTACATGCACCATTCCATGTCCATATCTCGGCCGGAGCACGTCTCAAAAAGGACACCATTGCAGTGTAATTTTTGACGTGACAAGGACGCGGAATCGTATATGACCGAGCGGTAAAATGACAATTCTTAATCCAATTCCAAGCAAGACAAGTTTTAACAGCCCAAAAAGTTTGGTTTATTTGGGGTTTACACCGTCAACTACCGTGGTCATATCGCGGCAGCTAGGGCACCTAAGCATGTGTTCCTGTTGATTCTCACATCAGTACTACCACAACACCACAATCGAGCCTCCAGCTGCTCTTCAACATAGGTTAACGATATCAAACCATCGGTAACAGCCCAATAAGTAAATGCTTTAGAAAGAACGTTGATGAAAAAGAAGACAATGCTTATGAACATCATTTTTCTACTCCGTCTCAACGTTTTCTATATTATACTGACCACAAGTCATATCTTTATCAACATCCAATCTATCGTCTAAAGCAGCCTTCAAATTGGAACAGTCCAAAGATTGCTGTTCGGGAAAAGGTTTAACCCTCTCCCAAACGGCAAAATTTTAGGGTCATCCACTTCAAAAACTGCCACAAATGACAAAATGAAAGTTATTAAAGATATAATTTGCGTAAAATATGACTTGAAAAATATTGAGACAAAAGGAGAAACTGCTGGTTATCAGCAGTTTCTTCTTTTGTTTCAATGTTATCCCAAGCCTCTTCTATTAGGGACGTCAAAACCAGGTCTTGTTTGGAAAATGTTTAAGTGGACCAAAATATATAGAAACGTATTACCGACATCAAACAGTTTGTTATTAAAATCGCAAAATGTGTATGTACCAGCTTTTCTTATCTGGTCAATATTTTACGTTATAAAATAAGTAATTCTTCAAAAAACCTAGTAACTGCAGCTTGTCTGAAGCTTCATTTCGAGGTTATCGAAGAAAAGCAACCATTTGCCCTTTGTTAGACCATTTTGCCCCGTCTGTTTCTCTGTCCATAAAATGCGTGTAACTTTGGTCAAATAAAGAGGCATGGCTTCATACAATAATAGTTATTTGGCGTGGAACAGAATTTTGTTATTATTGGTCGTCCTCGTATTTGACATTTTTTCCGCGTAATAAAAATGCAAATTTCCTTGAAGTTGTGTAACGAAAACTAAGTTCCTGTTTCTCCTCCTTTAACCCATTATCAAGAGGCAAACTTTTAGACTGGTCCAAAATCAAAGATGTGAAAGACGACAATTTCAGGTGAATGGAATTTCACATTTTCAATCCTTTAGGGTAGAAAACATTGTGGGAAATGATGACATTGCTTGTCACAGCCATTTCCCAATTTTCCACAAAATGTTTTCCGAAAACATTTTCTTGAAAGGTGTAAAAATAGTCATTGTTTTGAAAAGGTTAATATGAAACATAGTGTCAAACAGACAAATGGTTGCTTGTTTCGTTGTTTAAGTCTGTACTTTTATGACACAAAATCTCTACATGCAATGTTACGTACATCTACTTTCTAAACACTAATTACATTAATCTTTTTCATATATTTTGGACCAGTTTCATTCAAAATGTCAGAACTGCAGTTTGAATAAGCAGTAGCTACTGCTATTTCGAACGTAGCCAATGATTGGCTTTTTTTTGTAAAAAAAATACAACATTTCGAAATAAAGTTATCTATATTATGATATGTATGGCTTTATGATTGCTTCATTCAGTCCTGTGGATGAGTGGTATTTTGATTTTTTAAACGTTCTTAAATAAGGATGAAACTGATTTCAGAAAGCTTCAGTAAGTCCATATAAACAGAAGCCATTATTATTATTATATCTCAAAAGTTCCAATTTACATGAATTTAGCCTTAGAAATCTGTAATTGCAATTGTAAAATATCGACGACGAGATTGTTTTCTGCACATCCGCAATTCACAGGAACCGGAAGTCCCGTCACCAATATGTCACATATACGAGCTGGACCGAGGATCCATCACGGGTTTTCGGTTCATCATTTTCAGTCTACAAGTTTTCCTTTCGGTGTCCGTCCGTCTTTACCCTCAAGCCAGTATGTCCGCATCATACCCTTACCCTGTAGAGAGAGTGGGTTTAACCCATTACCACACAATGGCCATTTTTGACTCCCAACAAGATAATGGCTTTGGAAAACATTGCGAGAAATGAAGAAATTGCTTGTGACAAGCAATTTCTTCATTTCCCAAAATGTTTTCTTCCCAAAAAGACCAGAAATCTTTAAATTCCTTTCATTTGAAATTGTCGTCTGCATCATCTTTGAATTTGGAACAGTCTAAAATTTTGCTGTTTGGTAAAGGTTTAAATTTGCTGTTTGGTAAAGGGTTAAACATTATTCCAATTAACCCTTTCCCAAATGGCAAAATTGTACGACAGTTCAATTCCAAAGCTGTGGCTGATCACAAAATATAAGTCAACGCAAATGTTATTTGTATAGAATAGAGCTCAGAAAATATTAAGATAAAAGGAGAAACTATTGGTTATCAGCAGTTTCTTCTTTTGTCTCAATATTTTCCCAAGTCTTTTGTATGAGGTACGTCAAAACAGGTATTGTTTGGGAAATGGTTAAACCAAGTATTGCAATGGCAACACAATACATGTACTAATGTAAACATCATTTGCAAAGGAGATCATCTTCAAGTGACCAATGTTAGATTTTGAAAAAGAAAATACAATTAGATAAAATTTGAATTAAACAAGATGTGTTTGTGAAACACAAATGCCCCCAAAATGGTCATTTTTTGAAAAAAATGTTGATAAGGGTTAACTAATGACCTTGAGGAAGGTCGTATTGTATGGAGTAGATAGCTGTCATTGAAAGGAAGTCACATACCATTTGAGCTTTGTATGTCAAATACTTTTGGAGAAAAAGCAAAATGTTAAGTTTTCGGACAGACAGACGGACAAACAGACGGACGGACACGAGTAAAACAATATGCCCCCGATCTTTCGATACGGGGGCATAAAATATCGCATGGATTAGTGAACAGGTATGGCTAGATCATTTCTGTCCAAGGAAACGTCGAACGAAGTTCATTGGGTCTTCTGAATAAAGTCTATATCTAACTTTATCTACCCACACTTTCTATCTATACTAGCATTTATGGAAAACGGGGCCTTGATAGAATAGTGCAAACTTGGTACAGCGCTAAAATTCTTCACTTTTTATCTCGAGATCATGTGCAATGTACCACACAACGATGCAAACTCTGGCCCGTCCTCATGTTTTACTGTTCCCTGAAATATCTAGTATGGCCCTCTTTAAGGTATGTTACCAATCATTAGATACCAATATCTACGTTAAACTTAAGATAGAATACCCGTACTGTGGCAATTTTGAGATTCATAAAATATAGGATTTTTTCGAGCGGAGTCGTTATGTATCCGAACTTTTTCGGGCGCGGTCGTAAACATTCGGTGGTGGAAAATTCCGCCGCCAAATGTTTTCGACGTCTCCCGAATAAACGGTAGACTACCTTAAATGTCATCCATTGAAACCAGTTTATGTTTATCTTTCGTTTAGCCATTGTTCTGAATCAGAAACTACAACAATATTCTACTAGGGTGACATGGTATCCTTTCGATCTTTTTCTGGTATTTTGGTACATGGAAACGAAAACGGCGGTACTGTGATCACGAACGGGTAATGTACGAATAAATAATATACCTTTATCGGCATTTCTCCCCTTAAGGTTGTGTGGTAGAATTGTAATTTGGTCAAGGCCAAGCAACATGCTTCACTGATGTGTACCTTTTGTGCTGAAATGATTTATCGACAGCAGATTTAATGTACATTTGAGCCAGAATCTGGAAAAGTGTCCTTCAAGTCTTTTGAGCACAACATGGTTCCAGATCAGCCTGCGTATACACGCAGTCTGATCAAGAAGCCTGTTTTTCTCTTATAACTTCTTCATGACCTGCAGCAACTGTTAGAGATCATCAATGATACCAGTCAGACTGCACCTAGGCACAGGCTGATCTTGGAACAGGCTCGTCTCAAATGCTATAAGGACTTTTTTCCAGATCCTGGCTCATTTATATTGTCAACTTTCATCTCCAAACGTGTTAAAAATGAGTCTATAAGGATATCAATACGGGTAGAAATGTGCTGATGCGGTTTCACCCAGAAAGACCCCGTTTCACATTCCTTTGAACCAATTTCGAAATTTAGCTGTATGTGAATGTGACTTAACGGACAATGTTCAATGTTTAACCCTTTCCTAAACAAGACCTGGTTTTGACGTCCTTATTAGAAAAGGCTTGGGAAAACATTGAAACAAAAGAAGAAACTGCTGATAACCAGCAGTTTCTCATTTTGTCTCAATATTTTATATGCCGTATTTTACACAAATTCTATCTTTAGTAACATCCATTTTGTCATTTGTGTCAGTTTTTGAAGTGGATCACCTTAAAATTTTGGCATTTGGGAAAGGGTTAACCGTTCTATCAGACATTCTTGTCGTGATACTATCAAATTTGGTCCAATCAAAATAATTGAGCCGGTATCTGGAAAAACGTCCCTTATAGCATTTTTAAAAATTGAGTTTCAAAATCAGCCTGTTATCAAATGCAGTCCAATATGCATCCACTATGCTCTCTTTAAGTTACTACAGGTCACGAAGAAGCTATTAGAGAACAATGTGGATCCTGATCAGACTGTGCGTATGCACAGGCTGATCTGGATCTACGTTTGGGCTCAAAAGCCTTAAGGGACGTTTTTCCAGATCCTGGCTCAATTGTAATTTTGGAAACGATTCGTTATGTAACATAATGGTCTTACCCTCCCCATTTGACTCCATCCTACTGGCAGTGTTTATCGTATCTCCAAACAGACAATATCGTGGCATCGATAACCCAACAACTCCTGAAAATTCAAAACAACTAGATATGTACATTCTAATTTCATTTCCAAATGCAAATGCAAATTTTGAATCGGTTTCTGGTGGATAAACTAGCATCTTAAATAGTTTACATTCCTAAATAAAAAGTAAACTCAAATACATTTTAGACGTGATTGTATGACCGGACCATACCCTATTACAAGACGGGTTAATTTTGCACTGTTCCAATTTGGAGGTTTGTAGATGACAATTCCAAATGAATGGTTTTTTATTACTTTTTTGGCCTTTCTATGAAGAAAACATTGTCGAAAATGAAAATATATTGCTTTATAAATGTCCACAATGATTTCCAAAGACTGTCTTTATCTTATGGGGCGTCAAACAGAGTAATTTTCTGGGAATGGGTTGGAGATTTTATATGATCCAATTAATATGATACGTACCAGCACAGCAGGGCCCCGTGTGCAGACCAATCCTGACTCTCAACTTCTCACCCGGCATATGTTGTATACTAAAAAGGCTAACTTCGTCAAGAATGTCCAGCGACATGTCTGCAATCTCGCCTGAAATCGGGAACTTATAGATAATTGAGGATGGCAGAATACATAAGAAAATAACTCTTAACCCATTACCAAACAACAAAACTTTAGGGCAGTCCAAATTGAAAGATCCTGCAGACGACAATTTCAAGTGAATGGAATTTTTGATGTTTAGGTCTTTTTGGATGAAAAACATTGTGGGAAATGAAGAAATTGCTTGTCACAAGCAATTTCTTCATTTTCCACAATGTTTTTCAAAGCCATTTTCTTGTGGGGAGTGAAAAAGAGTCATTGTGTGGTAATGGGTTAAAGCTTGGTGATGATTGTACGCCAAAATGAAGACCACAACACTATGATTATTCTTTGTTTTATTATACCACTTATAACCATCGCAATGTTTTTGAGAACGATGTACATTTTCGTCATCTACGCATCATACGATCGTAGTATAATTGTAGTAGTCATTTCGCTTTTATTATATCATACGGAAGTCCACATCGATCACGCACTTGATCTTGCATTCAAACAATTTTAATCTTTAAGTGATTATAGATATCTTTGTCGATCGATTTTGCTCGTAGGTAAAAGTGACATATCACAAATATTTTTTCGTAAATTTCACTTTTTATCTGAAAAAAGCATACTTTCTTATGAATATTCTTAAAATAACAAGCCAAAGTAATATATTGCACCGTTTACGAAATTTTTTTAATGTTCAGCAATTTGATGTATACAGCAGTTCTTATTAATTTTAATAGAGGCTTAACGACCTTTAGGTTACATACAGACTGAGATACCTTAATAGTGAATATTTACCAATGAAGTGGGGATAATATTTATGAGGGTAGAGCAAATTATATTGGAGGGTGTGTCCAAAGAGGATGTAAGGCCTACCTGCATGCTGGTCGCCATTTCTGACAGGTACTCCACTGACTACAAGATATGCATCACCGATAGTCTCTACCTATTAACAGATAGATACAGGTGTAGTCCGGCTTCGGTATTATTGGTTGAAAGCGTTAAGCACATGCTTACATTACTTTTTTTCAGATGGCCTCACTGTCAGATAGCATAGACTTTGCACGCAGTCCATTTTGGCATTTTCTTTCGTGTTTTCAACGAGACTATCTTATATGCCGTGGCATATATGAACTTAAGCACAAATGACTCCATTGTAGTATCAGAGAAAAAGACAGATAAAAGAGTAAGTTCTCTTTTGCAAACAGTAAATACCTTAAAAGCACCGTAGTTAGCTATCGCGCTATCTAAGCAAGTGTAAAGATCATTTAATAAATCGATGACTTGTATTTGCGTACTTTTGGCAGACAATGTGGTCAAACTATAATAATAGAATTTAGACTTGGTCATATAGCACATGACACATATGAACTTTTGCACACATAAGTTTTTTGTATCGGAGAAAAAAACAACAAGAAAAAAGAAAATGCTTTTTGCAAACAGTAAATACCTTATAAGCGTCGTAGTTAGCTATCACACTATCAAAGCAAGTGTAAAGATCGTTTAACAAATCGACGACTTGCATGGGCGTACTTTTGGCAGAGATGGTAGTAAAGCCGACAATGTCGGAGAAAAAAACCGTCGCTGAGTCGAATATCTCCGGATGTACTGGTTCTCCCATCTTTAACTTCTCTGCGCATGACCTGTACAAGGACAAAAAAGATCTTGTAGGCCTATATATATCACGATAAATGACCCAGCAGAGCATCTCTTAGCTAGAGATGCTCTGAAAGGTCATTTATCGTGAGATATGGGCGTACTTTTGGCAGAAAAGGTGGTAAAGCCTACAATATCAGAGAAGAAAACTGCCAACGAGTCGAATATTTCCGGATGTACCGGTTCTCCCATCTTTAACAACACCAACTGTAAAATTATGGACAAGAGTAGCTCTCGCTGTATAGCTCACAATAATTGATCTGGAAAAGCATATCTAACTAATAGCTAGAGATGCTCTTCCAGGTAATTTATTGTGGGCTATGGTTGTACTTTTGGCAGAGATTGTGGTTAAGCCAACAATGTCAGAAAAGAAAACCGTCGCTGAGTCGAATATCTCCGGATGTACTGGTTCTCCCATTTTTAACTTCTCTGCGCATGACCTGTACAAGGACAAAAAAGATCTTGTAGGCCTATATATATCACGATAAATGACCCAGCAGAGCATCTCTAGCTAGAGATGCTCTGCTGGGTCATTTATCGTGAGATATGGGCGTACTTTTGGCAGAGATGGTGGTAAAGCCGACAATATCGGAAAAGAAAACTGTCGCCGAGTCGAATATCTCCGGATGTACTGGTTCTCCCATCTTTAACTTCTCTGCGCATGACCTGTTGATGGACAAAAGAACCTCTTAGTGTATGGCTCATGATAAATGACCTTGCAGAGCATCTCTAGCTAATAGCTAGAGATGCTCTGCTGGGTCATTTATCGTGAGATATGGGCGTACTTTTGGCAGAAATGGTGGTAAAGCCAACAATATCAGAGAAGAAAACTGCCAACGAGTCGAATATCTCCGGATGTACTGGTTCGCCCATTTTTAACTTCTCTGCGCATGACCTGTACAAGGACAAAAAAGATCTTGTAGGCCTATATATATCACGATAAATGACCCAGCAGAGCATCTCTAGCTAGAGATGCTCTGCTGGGTCATTTATCGTGAGATATGGGCGTACTTTTGGCAGAAATGGTGGTTAAGCCAACAATGTCAGAAAAGAAAACCGTCGCTGAGTCGAATATCTCCGGATGTACTGGTTCTCCCATCTTCAACTTCTCTGCGCATGATCTGTACAGAGACAAAAGATGCTTGTTGTGGATTTTTAAAACAGCAACCATTTGGCCTATTCTAATTTGAAAGCTACTACAGACGACAAAATGGGAGTTCATGAAAAAAGGACTTGGGTGCAAAATGTTCCTGAGAAAATATTGAGGTAATAGAAGAAAATACTGAGCATACACGGACTCGGCCGACGAGAAAGAAGTTGTCTTTGGTTAATTTTGGTAGACTATATTTTGCACATGTATTAAACGTACTGTTCTTTTCGAAACAGTCTCAATTGCCTTTTTTCAAAGGCAAATTTTTTAAAAGGATAAAATTCAAAACTTATGAATAGAATATATCACACTTTATGTGAAAAGAAATACAGTATTATAGTCCGGACACGTTATAATGACACATGTTTACAACATGTACCTATACAAACAACACAAAACAACACATTAGCAAGCTCTAAATCACTATAGCGTTGCATATGATGGTCCTAATTTTTCAGGTGTCTAACACCCGCAAGATTGAAACCGACACATGCAAAAATGTAATAAAAATAAAGAACTGTTTTCCGTTGTTTACGTGCTGGGTAAAATTTTTAAACAAGCGTCATGATAGCGTCGCTAGACTATAAAGCTCATTGAATCTGAATTTGGACAATTTCAAACGTGACTAACGTAATGCTTATAGGCAAAGCAACAAATTAGAGGCAGTGAAGAGACTCTATTTTTTTATTTCAAATCCAAATCCTATGTTATGGTTGCTCATTTGAATCGTCTCGATGAGACTATTCAAATGACTACCAATAACATAGGGTTTGATCAACAATTAATGCCATGTTGCATTTTTTTTAAAAAGTCTTTACATCTTCTTATCTGTAGCCCTGCTTAAAAGTATCGTATACTAAACTAAAAATTATGGAGTACATTGAAAGATAGTTATAAAGGTTGCCTGATCTCCCCCCCCCTTTTTGTCCTCCTTTTCCAAGGACGTTGTTCTATCTGTTTGTTTGACAAACCGAAATAATTGTATGCTTTTTGTTTATTATTATGAATACCATGTTTCATACTTCAGTCATGAGCGTTAATTTCCAATGGATTATTCCGTTTGAAACAAATGGAATATGAAATTGTACGTTTCTATGATTAATCGGCTATTCACCGCCTTTGAATATAATCGCAATAGTAATTGGGTCGGTTGAAGTTCGGACACTCAGAAGTCTTGAAACTTTTAACGTTTTATTTGCATTTTGATTGCGTTTTGCAAAAGACTCGGCCCCACCGCACTTTTGCAAATTCGGAATCTATGTCAAGGACATTACGAAACGATTGCTTATGCTTATGCTTATGAGTATTCTAACACCCCTTTACCTACATTGTAAACTCCCTTGTTTAATAAAAACAACTTATCCGTTTCCAATCCCATATACTAGCATGGAAGTGCTCGCTGTAGGCCTATTTGACTATTATTTTCTTTTTATGGTTTGTATTTTTGTTGATAATTTTCCAAGGAAAATGATTATTGTTAGAATAACAGACAAAAAAAGTAATAGCAGTCCAATGTTTTGGTTTGTTCAAAACATTTCTCGAACATAAAAAATACTTACGTTCCTTTCATTGTTTAAATTTTGTAAATCACAAGTTGAAATTATAGAGTTCTTGGTAAATATACGAGCCGGGATCTGGAAAAAACGTCCCTTATGGCATTTTTCAAAATTGAGTTTCAAGATCGGCCTGTTGTCAAATGGAGTCCAATATGCATCAATGCTGTTCTCTATAAGTTACTTCAGGTCACGAAGAAGCTATTGGAGAACAACATGGTTCCTGGTCAGACTGCGTGTATACGCAGGCTGATCTGAAACCATGTTGTTCTCAAATGCTATAAGGGACCTTTTCCCAGATCCCGGCTCATACAGAAAACTCAAAGGGGGTAAGTACTGATCACCATGAAAAGCAATTAATTTTATGCTAAAAGTAGACTGTGTTTCCAGTCATGTATTGAAACCGGGGTGTTGAATCAAGCCGTAGTTACGACATATAATACCAAATGCCATACTATCTAGACTGGAAACTAAATTTCGACAATTCCGAACGTGACCGGCGTAATACTTATAAGCAGGGCAAGAGATTTAATCGGGTGGAGGCGTTCTAAATTTGTAATCATACATCCAAATCCGTTGTTGGTGCTCATATGAATCGTCTAGGTGAGACTATACTAATGAGTACACACAACATGGGGTGTTATCGAATTTAAGGTTATATTCTTTGTAAAACATTAACACTCTCTTATCTATTGTCAAGCTTGTGAGTATTATAATCGTTGGTGTTAAGGACAGATCCTCCATTTATTTCCCACGGTAAGATTTTTTTCATTTTTTCTGTACTGATATTTAGATATATGAGAAGTAAAAGAATGACTTAAAAACTATAGGTCACCAAGCGAATTAAAAAGTTATTGGAATTCAAGGGAGGCTACTCTTGTCTAAAATTGCAAAAATGAGGTGTCACTTAAATACCCACAAAAAAGGTGTTCGAAATGACTAGGATTACATAAATAAGTCTTTATTGTGTTCAATATGTTTTATTCTGTCTAAATGAGTATCAATTTGGGAAAATTTAGTGATGATTTTGAAATTTTTAGTAAAACATTCTTTCAAAAGTAGCTGAAATTGCTCTTTTTTCGCAACGTTTCTGATAATAAAAATATTCCAGCGGTAAGAATTGTTTTTCTTTTTTGGTATAGACATAGTGCTTGGTCATACCTACAAAAACAAAAAAAAGAAAAATATATCAAACCAAGCGTTTTTCTTAGTTATTAGTAAAAATTGGTTTACTTTTTGCAGCTCTGTCCGAAATTGTTTCGCTACTTTTATCCATTTTCTTCCTTATTACCAGCTTTAGATAATAAAAAGTGTCATCTTTTGTGTCCATCTGAAGCGGACTAGCTCATAAAGACACCACTTCGCTTTTGTTGCTCCGTTTCCTATCGCTAAGGCCACATGTTGAACGCGTAACAGAAAGCGAAATGTACCATCCGAGTACTATTACACTTTAATTGACCAAACAGAGAAAATGGAAATAACCGAAAAGGGTCTTGTCATTTATCAACCAAACATTAACTAAATGTAAAAAATACATTTGCTGAAAAGACCAATTACTGAAACAGCTTTATTTCGTTATTTTAGGATATGCGCAGTAAGTTGCGCACTAACAACTGGAGGATCTGTCCTTAATCTCATTTTTGGAAGATTTTAAAATGGAAGGAAAAAGTAGTAACTTTTCTGAAACTGAAAGGTTTTACAAATCAGGACATAATTATTGTTCACAACTAAGGTACTGATAAGTAAAAATAACAAAAAATCCACCAGAATAGTCTTAACTGGACATACAATGTTTTACATGCAAAGTCATAATAATCGACATACGAGGTTTTGCATTCACACCAACGATGTACATGGGTAAGTTCATGGAAAGGTAAGTAATTGCTATCTCTACAAAGGTTTGTTGCCTTCTCCTTTGACTTGAGACCCTATTTTCAATGGCGTTGTTTTTAACATTTTGCTTTCGAACTCTAATCAAGTACATTAATTTCGCTTAAATAATTTCATTTGAAACTAAAATTGTTTGTGTTTCTATGAATAATCAGTAATTCACAGCCTTTGAATATAACCGTAATATAGTCTCTTGGAATTATTTGAAATAAGAATACTTAGAAGCATCGAACAGTCAAACTTTCATTTGAATTTTGATTGCGTTTCAGAAGGCTCAGCAACGCCGAAGTGTCACGAATTTGGAATCTACGTCAAGGACGTAGCGAGACGATTGTATAATGCACTAATCATAATCAAAAATGGGCGTTACTACCTGTTTGTGAATTCATCATAATGAAACCGTTGTGTTCATTATTCTTTGAACTTGGCATATTTGCTTATTGACCCAAAATAAATGTATGGTAGATAATATTAGCCGAGAAACTTGATTTGTACTCAAGCCTCTAATATTGCTTACCCTTGAATTAGTCTTCTGACGTACATACCGTAAAAATCAGTAATTATAAAAGAGATCAACCACCAATTGTCTCTAAAGAAAATATCAAATAATTAACCCTTTCCAAAAACAACATAGTCCGGAATTAAAGTTTGAAAGATTTATTGCTTATTGGGGTTTTACGCCGTTTTCAACTGCTATGGTCATATCGTGGCGGCTGGAGTACCTAACAATGGATTCCTGTCAAATTTGAAAGGGTTACAGACAACAAAAAAAAATGCTATTTCGTGTAGAAATTCTCGATTAATGGCTCAAAAGAAGATATTTCGATTGAGTTAAGTTTTTTCCCAATCTTTTCCTACTACATGTAGTTACGTAAAAAAAATGTCTTATTTGGGAATGTGTGAAACGAAAGTCCTTCGGAGAAATTTCCGCCACGAACATTCTTGCAGCGACTACTTTCTGCCAAAATCTTAAGAAGTTGTAAACGGAATTTTTATGTTTACTGTTTTTTTTTTATTCTTGCATTTACTGGTGGACAAAATTGACGAGTATTGTTTGTTACAAATTTATAATTTTCCACAATTCAAGTTTATACCATTCACATGAGGGAGTTCGCGTTAGCTTCTGTGTCAAGTCGTGATGTTTATATTTCCTTTGATTTTTGCTTCATTTCTTCTTTCTTTATCGGACCAGAAATGGAGGTCAGATAGACAAATGAATTAATCAATCAGGAATTCGTATGACAGAAGAATGCCTCTATCCCAACAGGTTGTCAGACTTAAAGAACGATTAGCTAATTTCGTTAAATAAATTCCTGTTAAAAAGTGCAAGTCGACTAAATTATCTCATTCCAGGGGATTTGTGAAGAAGCAACCTGTATTTTCTTTCTATTTTATCCTTATTAAAAGTGTTTTATAGTGTAATCCGCTTAAGGTAGAAGACTCGTAATGTTGCGATTTTGAAATTCATAAAAACATCGGCCTTTCTCGAGCGGCATCGCTACGTATCCGAACCTATTCGGGCGCGGCCGTAAGCATTCGGCGGTGGAGAGTTCAAACGCCGAATGTTTCCGATCGCGCCCGAATAATTCCGACGTCGTGCGAATTTCAGTACGGGTGGACTACCTTAACATCTAAGAAAATGTTAACGAGGGTTTCCGTAATGCAGGTTTCTGATATTTGGTCTATCCTCAGAATCTCTTTTAGGGGCCTACAAAATATACTTCAAAGATCTGTTAACTTCAAAGGCTTTCGCATTTGAGTAATGTACATTCTTGACATCTTAGACAGCAAAAAGAGTGCTTTATAGCCAGTGGAACTTCCAAGAAACCATGTAATCGCTTGCCGGGTTACAATTTTTCGATTTACCATTTCTAAAACGACAAAATTTGTAATGTTCCAATCTCAAAGCTGCTGCAGACGACCAAAAGTTTGATATGTGGCATGAAAAGCACTAACATCAAGGGGGGGGGGGTTAATAATAGGCATTAGCAAATTCTTCCCTTGCCTTAGTATTTTTAGAATTTTCCCAATCTTTTTCTTCAAGGACGTGGACACAAGGTTAAAGGTAGTATAACATAATTCTACATAAAGGGAGTCAAGAATTAGAACAGGGCCTTCCCTCTCTTTAGTTAGTTCCGATGTTTCATAAACGTTGATTATAATCTGGCTATTCTCAAGGATTTACTTATAACTCTAATGAAGTAATCAGCCAACAAGGACAACTTCCATTTTATATATCGAAGTCAAGATCGTGACATTTTTCTCGATAATCAACATGTAGTATGGGGATTTTCTTAGGTAGTCCATCTGTAATGAGATTCACGCGACGTCGGAATTTTTCGTGCAACGTTGTAAACACTCGTTACGTATCCGAACCTATTCGGGCGATGACGTAAACATTCGTCGAATCAATTCCATTAGGGATGGACTACCTTGAGACAATTATTGCAAATGGGTATGCCCCATACCAAAACATTGTATGTAGGCTACCTATGAATCAAGTGACATAACGGCAACAAAAAAATGCATACATCTTCAAAAACTCTATTCATTCGTGATCGATTTGAAATGGATTTGAATCAGAGGTGTAAAACACCATTGATTTACTGGATGTGGTGGATCTTTCAAGCAGTACCAGATAAAAAGGCTATTGACGAGCGAGCAAACTCAATAATTTTTATCGGCTGGTGTCTACAAAATCTACCGAATCCAACAGGTTCCAAACAATTTTCGGCCTCGTCTGCTTAAAGCTATTCCTAAACCGGTCTCATATTAACACAAATATTCCAGATGTTCTGCAATCGTCGTCGTCGTCGTTGTTGTTATTGTTGTTGTTGTTGTTCTTGTTGTTGTTGTTGTGTCTTCACGTGATTCCCCGTTTTTTGGTTGAGCAGGGTGATACACATGTATGTATTGTATCAGCATAATTAACATTTCAGTCAATGAGTTCTTATATTTCCTCTGATTCGGATGTGGACCAGGGACGCCAATGTCAAATATTTTTAGGGAAATGATTAACGACTCTATAACCTAGTTTTTTCTTGGAATGTATTTTTACAGCTTGTTAATTGATGCTTACATCCTCGAGTGTTCTCTAATGAACTTAACAACATGGTGAATTCTGTACATGTATCAACAAGTCTATCATAACGAACGTCATTTACTTAATTTCCAAACCTTTCCTAATACTGACGATTTTACACAATTTATAGAAACGGCTTGGCGAAACATTGAGGCAAAAAAGAACATGTTTGTAGTCAGCAATTTTTAACACGAAATCGCTTATTCTCTACAAATGAAAAACATTTACACACTGGTAAATACAATGCCACAGACAAGGAAAAAATCTTACGAGATAGAGAATGTGAACATTTATAGTATGTTCTATTGTTTTCCGAACTGTCTTTGATTTCTGACAGTCAAGCCAAGCGAACATGGAAAATCACTTTATTTATTCAAGAATAACTAAGAAAACAACTTTCTTTCCACATTGTCTCTTTTCAACAAAAAACTCCTAACTGTAGCTTGTTCTAGGCTATAATTATGATGTTTTTCTTGAGAAGCAGCGATACATTCAGTCAGTAGTAGAGCACTACATCGCTTTAATAGGCGGCAAAACTTAGTCTTATTAAAAATCAAGCGTTTAATCAACCCTTCTCAAACAAGAAACCTTTGGAAATCATTGACAATGACCAACTTTTTCTCACTTTCCATCAATAGTTTCTGTTCAATTTGATAAGGGCTTTAAGTTTTGCTCACATTCATTATGCAGTATGTAGCCTCTTTCAATTTGGACCGCGCCAAAAAGTGTCGTTTGAGAAATCCTCTTACAGTTATGAGTTGTTGCAAATCGAGGACTAGAAGTTAACGACTAATTGTAATGTACATCACAACCGGGAATGTTCTAATTAAGGTACATTGATTCCCTTAATTGCAGTTTTTATCGTATTATCATTCATTTGGTTTCTTCAACATTGCTTAACTGATTAGATGCATTTGATACGAGATATAAAAAAGGGGGTTGTTAAGCATTTGAGACAACAACAATATATCCAGATACGCATGTGCGTAAAGACAGTGGAATGAGGACCCATGCTATTCTCTCTCCGATGTGTCAGGCCGTAAAGAAGTTATTGCTGAACATTTTGGGCTCAAGTGCCAATTTGCACAACGACATATTTGCAGACCCCATCTAATTTGATAAAAATGTAAAAAAAGGGTCTTTTGTCAACATGGTTCCAGATATGACTTGCATTGTCTGTGAGAGGAAAGCATAGGATCCTAACCAGACTAGACCTTGAGTTTGTTCCTTGGCAGTCTCAAATTACACAAAATAACTTTATCAAACGATAGATTAAATTGACGGTTAAGTTTAAAAGCCGTCTCACATGCTATAACACCGAGACTGACTATAATACATACTATACAACAAGAAAAACATATTAACATGGTTTGATGTTTTGGAAATACTAAATGAAAGTATTTCCGATTTCCTAAAGTAGGATGTAGCATTTTCTCGCCGTCCTTTTCTTGTGCACTTAGGTAATGTACCAAACTTAAAAAATACAATATGAAACCCTATCATAAGTTGCTGAATCCCATGGTCTACCTTATCCAAATGTTACATGTAAGAACACAAAGCTACAAACAAACACAATACATTATCTAGCATGTTACAACACAGTTTGAATTAAGCGAGTTTTTTAAAACTTTCTTGACACAAGTCCGTTGGTCTTCAGCGTCACTCTTCTGCTTCTCCAACATCTGTTATTGTGTTCTCGTGTAATCACTATGCACCGAACAAACACAATACATCAATTACATTACAATGTACACCGTGTCTCTTTTAAAATTCTCTGTGATAACATTCTGTATTAAATGTATGTCGATTTTAAGTAAGTAAATCATGCGTTTTTACATTCCCCTAACAATTTTCAAATGCCTTGAGGTTGACTGTGGAATCACATTGCACCGAGCTCACACAACACGAGTACAATACCAAACATGTTACAACACAGTTTACACTCACTGAGGTAACATTCTGTATAATAGTCGGTCTGTTTTCTGCTTTTCCAGCATGAGTTGTTGTGTTCTCTGGTCTACAAGATCCTCCAAGTTACTCGCATATTTCTCTAGTCTCTTCAACACGATGTCCATTATGTTCTTCCCTCTGATACAGAAGATAATATAAAAATTCAGATAAAACATCAAAGTTTGCGTTTTAAGTTAACCGTTCACTACTAAGATTAACTGAATTAGCACAAAAATACAATTTTCTCCGAAATCTTAAGAATGGTGAGATTACTGAACGCCCCTTGTAAAGTTAGACTTATAAAGACACCAATCAACTATTTTTGATACTTTTCTAGTGATTAAATGATGTTTTGATCACATTTGAAGATGTTACTAGTTAACTTTAGGAACCAAAATCGCTTACATGCCCTGCACGTTTTTCTTGACGTATGACCGGATAACCTGTATAGTCGGACGTTCCGTTTCTTCGTCCATCCAGCATAGTTGCATCAGCTTCACGATCGCCGGTGTGACGTCATTTACGTCAGAAAATATCTCCGGACGGCATGGCGTCTTCTCACGCATCCGCACGTGGAAAATAATGTCTAAAACAAAATAAGATTAATAATGAAGCTGACCTTTACAGTATTATGTGTGGTATCCAAAAGTCTTAGAATGATTATCAAAAAAGGAAAATTCTATCTAAAATCATCAATAATTCGTATGTACAAAAACATGCTTTTGTAGTGCCAAAATGTAAGTTGTAACTAAAGTTACTGTCGCCTTTCAACAAATATATCCTCACTACATCTTGTTTAAAGCTGTAGTGACAAGTATTTGTTAAATAGCTGCGCATGTTATTATATTAGGGATTGATAAAAATATCAAAAGCATTAGCGTACCTTTTACTGTCATGTGTGTTTTACCAGCGAATGGCCCGAGTCTGTAGAAGATTTCGTGCAGTATAACCCCGAAACTGTACACGTCACCAGGTTTTGTGCCGTTAGGTGGGACCGAGGGTGACGTCAGCAATTCAGGGGCAGTCCAGAGTAAACCTAGAAAAAATATAACACGGCCAGTGCAATTAGCTTATTTCCACTAAGACCCCCAAACACACAACAGCCACCGAAGTCGTCCGTTGATGACAATTATGGCCAATCACCGTTCGTTGCCATTTCACGTGGGATGCTTTGCTCGGAATTCGGTCAGAGCTTCGATCTGGCATAAAGAAACCGGCTGATGTGTTGCTATTTTTAGTAACAAATTGGAATCGTTTCTGTGTGTATTAAATGTGTATTTCCCCAAAACCCATTGTTTGCCACCGGAAGCGGCCCATAAGTACGGACTAAAACGATAATTGAAAGGGGTCAATTGCAAGAACATACAAGTAGCAAGTTTTGCATTACTTTTGTAATATATCGAATTATGCAATATATTAAAAGATTTTCATTTAGATATCCACTGAATGCTTAAAAAAGCGTATAGTTCACGATAAATGACATGGTAGAGCATCTCCGTCGTTTAGCTACGGATCATCTGCCAGGTCATTTATCGTAGGCTACATATCCTTTTCAACCGTATATCGTGATTTTCCAAACTGATTTATATACAGGTCAAATACGTTGTGGTTACTTCTCTAACGTTTGAGTCCTTACCTCGTAAAAACAAGAACCATAGGAAACATGTAACAAACAAGGTCTGGCCACATTATAGAATAATATCAGAATGCACGTATATATTTTTGCAGGCTGATACTGTTCTACAGTACCTGTTATGGCAGCATAGATCAGCAACGTAAGAATTAACATACTTTTATATTTCTGATGTTCCTCTGTTTGGCTGATATGACATGGGGTAAACCGACTGAGACCATAATCAGTAATTTTCAACACCCATCTATTGTCCACTAGGCAGTTGGTACTCTTTAGCCGTCCGTGTGAGCCCAGCTTGGATCCATGGATGTATTGGATGCCCTACAAGTATATCAAACACGTTATACTATCGCTCCCGACTAACATTATAGCGTCTTATTTCGGAAGAAAGGGAACAGTCAAATTAAATCGAGAAAGTAAAAAATTAGCATCAAATTCTTATAAAACCACTATGTTTTTGTGTGTGTTTTCTTAAAATGTTTTCATGTCCAAAACGATATCAAAAAACAAAATATCAAAACCGAATATCAGTTACAATAAAAGTGATATTTCATACTGCCTTAACATTTTTTTTTGTAGTTATGGTTTTTATAATAATTGTATATTAGGTTCCCTAGTTCAGTTATGTTAAGTTTTTCTTCTATGTGACTTCTTGACAAATTGAATCAAGGAATTTGAGATGTTATAACGACTGCATGGATTGCTGATAGGGAACGGTTTTATCCCGTTAACCATGACGTAATTTCGGACAAACAATAGTATTTCCGTATGTGTTTTAATTAAATCTTGTAACTACGGCTTGATTCAAGCCGTAGTTACAAGATTTTATAACAACACCGACTGGTTTATCAAAACATAACAATAAACTCGATCTATTTTTAGCACAAAATTCTTTGCTATTACCTGAACTAGATCGTTAGTCAATGAGTACTTGAAGGTCATATCCAGTTGTATATCGTCGTTCTCCAAAACGTCCTGGAAAACAGACAAAAATAGAGATCGAGTTTGAATATGGTGGCATTACCAATTATAGATTGAATTGTATCTAAAAGAGGTTCTCAAGATGTCTGTCTAAAAATAAGTTTGTTCCCTCAAAATTGTTAATTATCCAAAATTCAGTTCAAAACGGATACTACCTGGAAGAATACTAAAGAGCCAATTAAACAATATATTTATATACATTTGTTGCTTTCCAAAATACAAAATAGGATTTGTTAACAAAAATATCTTGCAAATTTGTATAAACGAAAGCAAGAGACCCAAAAGGACCTGCATCACTCTACTGACTTTAGTTAAAGAGTATGTCATGCATCCCCTAAGTCTGATAAGCAATGCTCTTCCACACTCCAATATTCTTACGAATCAAGACTTCACAAACAGATTTATTCAAAACAGTAACCAAGAAATCTAAGAAGAGGGACATCTGAAAAACAGTTGTGCAAAGTTTGATTGAAATCGGTCCTAATGTGAGAGGACATTTTTAAAGAAACGTGCGGCGGGCACAACGACAACAGCTCGCTAGCCTTTTGCCATTGAAGTTAAAGGACTTCTTTCCTGACATTCTCTATCATATATCCTTTAACAAAAATAAAGAACTTTCGCATGTATGACTGTCTTTTTTATTTGTACACGTAACACGTATACACACATAAATGGTGAGTTATTGGATGACTTTTGTAATAATATATTACATCTATATAGAAGCAAGGAACATAGGTCAAAATAAGATTAAAACTAACACAAGAATTTAAGCGCAAGAGGACAAATACAGCACAACGTCGCTTTTCAACAAAAACCTCGTAAATGCAGCTTAAAACAAGCTGCAGTTACGAGTTTTTCGTTGAAAAGCACCGCCAAGCTACGTATATTAACTTGAACATGGGTCTAACATGCTAAGAGACAATTTGTTTGTCGTTTGACCGGTTTATCGATCTCACATTCACTGATTTTTGCCAGTTCAAAAGATGCTGATTAGGAATCTACGTAAATGAATCAGGTTCGATCCGAAGTGAATCAAGAATGTAGCCTACTCATAAATGTTTCTATCATTTCCCAAACGACAGTATATTTTTGGGATTTACCAATTTCAAAACTACTACAAACAACAGAATTGATTTAAATTAATTAAAATATGTAAATATTGTAGCTGAGACAAATACAAAGCGAAACTGAGAAAATGCCTTCCATCAGAAATTTCATTTTTGCTCAATACTTTCATTAATGTTATCCCAAATATTTTCAGTTGGAGATGTCAAAACGAGATCTTGTTATGGAAATAGTTAATTGTAGTTTCATGTACTCTTTCCATTAATATTCTTAGTATAAACTTCTGCATTTTATCTTCAATGGAACTCGCTTTGTCGTCTGTGGCAGCTTTCAAATAGGAAAATCCTGACTTTTTGTAGTTTTGGGAAATATTGAAATAGTCTAGTAGTTTTTTTCTGGTAGAGGCCTAGAAATCGAAAGTGGGAGGCCGGAATGTGTATGCAAAGTTTTATACTGGAGGTTGTTCAGGAACTTCTGCTGCACCAGAAATGCCCTGTCTGCAAGTCAGCAATTGAGCTTTGGGTGAGTTACAGGGGTCAAAGGTCACTGAGTACAAACATGTAAAATATCGCTATTTTGTTTCATTTCAAATCCTCGAACCAAGAAGTTTCCTTGTGAATGAATGAAAGTTGTGTTTTCTTGTTGGCCAGATTGTTGGCTACACATTTTGCCATGTCTGCAGATTCATTGTCGGTTCTATGAGGTCAGAACAGGGGTCAAAGGTCACTGAGTGCACATATTCTTAAAATTCATTTATGTTGTTTCTAAGACACGCAGACATGAAACTTTGAGTTATGAATAGACAGAATTAATGTTTTCTAATTACCAAATATACTTGGGAAATTTTTGGCTCCTGTCTGCAGACCCCTAGCTTGTTTTTAAGGTCAGAAAATGGGGTCAAAGGTCAATGAGTGCAGAATAGCTATTTGAAATTATTCCTTGATAAAATTAAATGTTTTAAAGCAATGATATTGGCTTATAAATAGACACAAGTTGTATTTTATGTTTGTCAGATATGTAGATGACATGTTTGTCCCTGTCTGCAGATTCAAAAATAAAAGTAAGAACATGAAGGCAAGGGGTCAAAGGTCATTGAGTGCAAATATCCTTGAATGTCATATACGTCCATTCCAAGACTTCCAGACATGGAACGAAGAGTTATGAATAGGAAATATTTATATGTTCCAGTTAAAGATTACGGTGGGGAGCTTTTGGTTCCTGTCTGCAGACTCCCAGCTGGCTTTTATGGTCAGAAAAAGAAGCCGAAGGTCAATGAGTGCTAAATGCTCTATTTGGATGTATTCAAAGATTAAAATAAAGATTTTAAACTTTTGTTGGCTTATGATTGGACAAAAGTTATATTTAATGTTTGTTAAATATGTAGATGAAATATTTGTCTCTGTCTTCATGCAGATTCAAGGATAACAAAATAGAGGCCAAATGTCAAAGAGTGCAAACATTTTAAAAGATATAAATGCTTGAAAATATGGACGTGAACTCAAAAACAATTATTAAAGTTCTATTGGTACTTAATCTAGTAGTAATTTTTGTTCGAAAATGATTGTCCATAATAAAGAAAGAACCAGATTTGATTAAAAATAATACTGAATGGCACTTTATCCATTCTGAGAAGTCAAATGTTTAGATCTAAATAGACATATTGTTTCAAGTGAAATATAGCATCTAACAACAATTATTTCTCGTGATTTCTTTTGTATGAAAATATCCACATAATATATAGTTTATATACCTTTAATGATAACTCATGTTCAAGATGATTCTGCGCTCGTTGGCCATCAGTCATGTAAATGAGCAGATTGAGATGTGGCCTATAACCCAAATCTACGAAAATCATCACTTGGTAAGGATAGCTATCGAACCATCTAGAATACCAAGATAGTTTTCATTGAAATTACAACAGAGGTAATAGTCATTTTCGATATTCACTTGTTCATTCCTCTTTTTCATTAGATTTTTAAGGTTTATTGGTACATGTACAAACACATATCGAAGACTGCAGTACAGCACAGACTAAGCATTTAAGCTACAAATCAAACACTACTGGTATGTGACCTCTTTCTTAAAATCTGTCCCAAATATGGCAAGGGGTCTATCCATTACTCTGTTGACTCAGTTTGTTAAATATTGCTTACAAAGCTATGATTGAATTGAATCAAATTTACAAACTTACAACCAAGGATGCATTTAATACTATTACATTTTTATAGAAATTATTTTTGAATGCAAGTAGATTCTTCCTTACGGAAAACACATAAACAGTGAAAGGCATATATGGGGTTTGAATCTGTATTATATTGCTGGGTTCATTCACAAACATGTATACTCACTCTTATTGTAAGTTTTGTTTTATCTTCACTAGTAGAAGAGAACAATTATAATATGTGAACATGTGCCTCATGTGAAAAATTTACACACATTGAAAGAACTTGTGTAAAACCATATGAAAATTCATCCATACTGTAGAAATTCTGAAATTGTAGTCAGGAGAAGCAGACACATGCATTCCTCTACCCACACCGAAGTCTTCCTATGGTAGACACGGTAGGGATCTGTTATCAAGTCCCTACTTCAATCCAAGAATGAAACTGAGTATTTTCTGACTTGTCATGTGAAAACAAGATGCACATATCCGAAGCTGAACAAGGTTTTGGAACAGGTTTACTCCTGGTATGAACCTAAGGCTGCATAGTACTTTCAACAGGATTTGAAGTTTGGCTTTAATCAAAATTGTATGGATAACATATTCATTCATTGAAGAGAATGGTTTTGCCAAAGTAATTTGACATCAATTTAATAATATACAAATTACGGCAAGGACAAAGTTGAACGCATGCATGATGCATCTTTACCAAAAACAAGTTGTGCTTTGTCTCAATACCCCAAAACGGGTTGGATAATAAACAATTTATATGACAAATGCATACATGTAATTTGACATGAACGCAATAAATACTGAAATTAAGATAAGAAATATAACAGGATTTATATAAAAGGAACATGTTGATCATTGCTGCAACAATGACTCTGTCGTTTTTAACAATACATAGCTAGGCGATGAAAAATGAAGCCAAAATCTGATTGTGAAAATAATTTTCTATAAAGATACATTGTTGGACAAAGGTTTTATAGTATTGTAATAAAAAATATTAAGACACAGCCAATCGATTTCGTTTTTCATTTTTCTCTGTTTAGTCTGCCTAAATCTTTGTAACAAGATCAAACATGCAGTTAATTTCCGAGGTCAAGATAACCTTATTCAGTACTTTCATCGTTTGATGCTGGTCTTATTGAACTCTACTGTGATTCCTTGAACACACTTTAAACCAAAGTTACTGTCAGAATGAGTATCATTGAAACCTCAATTTTGCATATCTTTTTTATACACAGCACATTTTCTGAGAATTTATTTAACCTTTTAGTACATTTTTGTCCTCTTTGACCTTTGGCCTCTATTGTGTCCACCCAATATTTCAATTTTGAGTATGCAAACAGGGGTAAACATGTAATCTGTACATTGGACAGGCATATAATACAACTTTTATTCATTGATTAGCCTTTGCCAATGTTTTGAAACGTTTTATGGACCAGGCCCCGGTTTCTCGAAAAAACTTAAGTATATTCTCATGAGTTCATGCTCAACTTCTATTCAATACCAATCAACGTTGATTGGTATTCAATTGAAGTTCACGTGGATTTCGTGCGATTTGAGCACGATGCTCAGATTTGAGCATTAGAAGATACTTAAGTTTTTTCGAGAAACCGGGGCCAGGATTAATTTCATATAGTGTTCTTGCACTCGCTGACCTTTGGCTCCCCTTTCGTACCTTAAAAAGCAAAGTTCTAAGGATATGTAGATAGGAAACAAAAGATCGCAAACACATAATTGTATAGCAACTGGAAAACTGAAAAAGTATTCTATTCATAGCTATTCGTTCCATGTTTGGGAGTCTTGGAACACACATATATGAAAGTTTCAAAAACTGCACTTTTTGACCTTTGACCCTGTTGTACATACTCTTGATTCTAATTTTGAATCTGTAGATATGCGCAAACATGTCTTTTACACATTTAGCAGGCATAAAATATAACCAATTTCTTTAATTAGCAAACACCAACGTTCAAAACCTTCAAATCAAATTAGGAATAATTTCAAATAGTGTGTTTGCACTCAGTGACCTTTGACCAATTTTTTTGACCTCAATAACTATTTGGCAATCTGCAGACAGGACCCCAAAAATTCCTCAACATATAATTTCATATTAGAAAACATCAATTTTGGCTATTCATAACCCAAACTTTCATGTCCTGAAGTCTTGAAATGGACATATATGAATTTTAAGAATTTTTGCACTTATAGTGACCTTTGACCCCCTTTCTGACCTTATAAAACCAATAATGAATATGCAGACTTGACAAAACTTGTAGCAAATATTCTGGACAACTACAAAACACAACTTTGGATCATTAAAGATTTAGCTTCTAGATTTGAGGATAAGAGATCTGGCCAAATAGCGAAATATGTTATTTTGCACTCTTTGACCTTTGACCCCTTTGTACAAACTCTTGATTCTAATTTTGAATTTGCAGATATAGGAAAACATATCTTTTACACATTTAGCAGGCATAAAATACAATTTTGATTTCTTTAATTAGCAAACACCAACGTTCAAAGCCTTTAAATCAAATCAGGAATAATTTCAAATAGTGTGTTTGCACCCACTGACCTTTGACCCAATTTTCTGACCTCAATAACTAGTCAGAAATCTGCAGACATGACCCAAAAATTTCCTTAACATATTTCATAATTAGAAAACATAAATTTCGGCTATTCGTAACTCAAACTTTCATGTCCGGATGTCTTGAAAAGGACATATATGAATTTTAAGGTTTTGCACTTAGTGACCTTTGACCCGTTTTCTGACCTTATAAAACCAATAAAGAATATACAGACTTGTGAAAATTTGTAGCGAACATTCTGGACAACTAGAAAATACAACTTTTGATCATTAAAGATTTAGCTTCTGGGTTTGAGGATTAGATATCCAGAAAAATAGCGAAATATGTCATTTTTGCACTCAATGACCTTTGACCCCTGTTCTGACCTTAAGAGTCAAATTTGAATCTGCAGACAGGCCAAACCATGTTGCCTACATGTTGGGCAATCGGAAAAACACAACTTTTGTCCATACACATTCCGGCCTCCCACTTTTGAAATTTCGAGTTTGGACTACCAGACTAAAAGGCAAATAAAGGTATAGATGCTTGTTCGTCGTGCCGCGGGATTGATGATAAGGAATCTATACGTTTAACACTCGTTAATCATGTAGAAATATAGTTACAAAATCTTGTTTGGCAAAGGCTTAACACCAGAAAAAAACTACTAGATTATGTTACCATGTTGTGTCCTTTCTAAATTTAATCTAAATTTACGCAGATGCATAAATTTAGATATAAATGTATGAATATGAATTATGATTCGGATTGGAACAGTCTAAATTCCCTATGTTTGGAAAGAGGCTACTGCTAAAGGATCCTCGTTACCTGCAGACTACCTTTCTGACAGTATATAAACAAGGCACACGGTGAAGCACAGTCGAAGGCGGCACCCACGAAAGGATTAATGTTGTCATGTACCATTTCTCGCATCTGAAATCCAGATTTCATACTATCAAAGTAGTAAAATTAAGGTCGGACTATACATGTACTGTCGACACTCGTTGTGTCGAAGTCAGAGGGGCCGTCAAAATACCTCGTCAAAATACCTCGACATATCCAGAGTTCGACTTATCCGATTTTGAGTAATTTCGATGAAAACTATATTCAACCATTTTTGATGGGCATCGTATGTGTCCATGATTGAAATATAGAAGGAAAAGGAAAGAAATTGCTCGAAACGAGCAATTTCTATCCCTTTCCTACTAAATTTGGCTGTATTTGTTTCAGAATTATTTTGATTAAAAATTTTGATATCCATATGTTGAGGACGGGACATGACTTTAACTTCGACTTAAGCGGAATTTCGACTTATCCGATGTCGACATAACGAGTGTCGACTGTATAATTATGTAACTAGGTGCACAGTGATGCACAGTCAAAGGCAGCACCGCCGAACGGATTGCGCATCAGAAATTTGAGATAAAGAAATTGATATTTTCATCTTAAATATACGAGACATGATCTAGAAAAAGTTCATCTGAGGCTTTTGAGACCAACATGGTTCCAGATCAGCCTGCGTATACACATAGTCGGATCAAGCTCCATTTTGTTCTCTATTTTCTGCTTCATGACATTTAGCAACCGGGTGAGAGTGGAATGGATCCCGGCAATACTACATTGAGGCACAGACTGGTTTTAAAATATGTCTGCCTCAAATGTTATAAGGGACCTTTTCTAGATCATGGCTCAATTATGTATTTATTTTGCGCACTTACTACAAGGGAAAAAAGCAAAAGAAAATGTTTTTAGTATTTAGGAATGATTCTCATAAAAAAGATTTGATCAAATATAGAAAAAAGCCATATATATCATTTTGGCACCATGGTGATCTATATTCGAAACAAAAAATAAAGGAAAATGAGAGGATATAACGCATTTTGTAAGAGATTCTTAGTCACTGAAACGTCATAAACGTAATATAATTGGCCGTTACATGTTCCAAATCGTTGAAAAATGTGCATGTTTATCAACCATTTCTCCTTTCATCTTCATGACCTTAAAATCGATTCTGAAAGTCAAAACCATGGATTATCAACCAAAATATCTGGACCCACTTACCGCCTTCAGTTCGATCAGATCGAGCCTGGTTAAGTCAGTAGTACCTGGTGCTAGATTTCTGACAGCTACTAGTTGACCTTTTAACATTCCAACATTCGTCAGGGCGATGTTCGCACCAGCTTCTGTTTACAAGAAACAAGATGTTTAAAAATAAATGAACGTTACGTGCTATAAATGCTACTAATGTTAGTACATAGTATAAAGGTATGTCATGACCAAGCCATGTACAAAGATTAGACTTTTTTCGTCGTCGTCCTAAAGTGGCATGCATACCGCTGTAAATATTTACTAGAACTTTGCACGTGGTTTTGCAAATCTAAATTAGAATGATTATAAATGTAATGATAGTTCAAAGTAAGATAGATCCACTGTTTTTTTATTTTTTTTTTTTTTTTTTTTTTTTTTTTTTTTTTAACAATGCCGTCACAATCGGCTCAATCTATATATTTTGCCATTGTCAAATAAAGCCTATAGGAACCCCATAAAAGTACATGTATAAGAAAGAAAACCGGAAGGTTGAAGGAGAAATGTTCGTTATCAAAGTTGCTCCTGTTTTAATTTTTCAAGCTTTCAAGCTTTTCCATCCATCATTTAATTTAGATACCAAATTCTTCGTGCAAGTTCAGACGTCATCCTTGGCAACGGAAATTGACTAGAGTGTCCCTCGTCAATTTCATTTGCAATGAATGACGCCAATAAATTAACGAGGGTACTCCTCGTTAATTTCCGTTGTCACGGATGACACTCCAAGATGCAAGAACTGTTTTGTAAATATTTATATCCTTATACCTACTCTCACAGGGACGTAAAATGTGAATACTTTATAGTGACATTACCTTAACCCATTTCCACACAATGACTCTTTTTGACTCCGAACAAAATAATGATCATGGGAAACATCGTGGAAAATGGAAAAAAAATGCTTGTGACAAGCAATTTCTTCCTTTCCCACAATGTTTTCCATCCAAAAAGATACAAAAATTGAAATTTTCATTCATATGAAATTGTCATCCGCAGGACCTTTCGATTTAGACTATCCTAAAATATTGTTGTTTGGGAAAGGGTAATAACCCTGACTTACCCATCAAAGTGTCCCCGGAAGTTTGAGAGATGGCTGATTGAGATGCGGCTAGCTTCATGTTGATCTGAAATAACAAGTTTTAAAAGATTTCATCTAAAGCTCATGATAAATGACCTGGCAGAGCATCTCTAGCTGCTCTGTCATGTCATTTATCGTGGGCTATCTATGTTCATACTCATGGTCGTACATTTTGCCAATGACGGCCAAACAACTTCTACTGTTTTGTGGTGAAATTAGTTTTAGCTTGTAATTTTTTAAAAAAAAAATAGATATAGTTCTAACAATCGTGATTTGTCGTCGTTTGCATATCCTATTTCTTCTATGGTTATGTTTAAAACTTATTTTATGATTAAGTGCATTTTATGACGTATTCAATTTTGCATATAAAAGTTGTCTATAGCTGCAAAATATGAATTATTTCTGACATAAGCTACAGACCCTTGAACCAAGTCCAACTTTGGATTTTTGCAGCTCTATATCGGCCATGTTGACTTTCCAAACGCTTTGTAACATTCTGTGCTCAATCTGGCGTTTTCTGAAATGGATGAAAAAGAAACATTGACATCGTGAGCCGTCGCCTATGTCTAACAAATATTAGTCTTTTCTTTCCAGACATAGCAAATATAGGTCAAGGTTAATTGATTTCTTCCAATATGGCATTCAAGATGTCACGATTTTTGTGTTTTTTCTTTTGCCATACGAAAACAGAAAGATGTGTCCAAACAGCCAACGCGAAGTCAAAAATTGGATTTGTGAAATAGCCTTTACAGCTAAATAATCTTAATTTTAAATCTTGATTTACTGTTTTACCATCTGTTATCTCTCGTTTCTTTCGATATTTAGACATGGAATTCAGGAAAATGCATTTAAGGGGGAATGCTCCAGTTTTTCGGAACACTCGGTCATTACTGTAGTAAATTAAATGTTTCGTACCAATATGTTTCGCTACCATAATTTCAATAATATAACACATCATTACAATTTACCATTTTCGACGGTAAAAATGTATTTATCAAGCGAAACTGATTTCCTCAAGATGGAAATCGATTATTTAGAGAAAGACAGTCGTAAATGTGTATGCAGTTACCACTGTTTTGCGTCATTTTATTCATGTGTAGCTGATAAAAATTGCTGTAATTCACTAAAACATGTAAGTGCGCTGACCTATACATTTTCTTTTTGAATTATTACCAGGACATGTTGCTTAATACAATGAGGGAGTTTTATCAAATTCTATTATGTAGAACTTGAAATATTTCCAAAAATATGCAAATTTTGACATAAAACACTCCAACCTCGTTGATCAAACCGATCACGTGTGCATGCTGTTTTATACATTTACGCGTTTAAAATAGCACATTTTTGGGGTTTTCTGTTCTTATTAAATGTAAGATGTTACTTTAAATCCGTTTTTGGGACTAAACGATGAATATGCAGCATTTTATTAGCATTTTAGTGACCTTGGACACGTGGAAGAAAATGTGCATTTTTTCGATGTAGGGGTATGTGATACGAATGCCTATAAAATTCAAACAAGATCGCTGACCCTCCATTTTCATTTTATTTTTCAATTGGTAATAACATGTAATTTCAACATACAAAATATAAATAAATTCTATTATTGGGAAAAAAATAGGAAACTGGAGCATTCCCCCTTAAAGCAACTTACTCTGAATAAACATTGAATGCCACTCTGGTGTCAATTAACCCATTTCCAAACAGTGACACTTTTTAGTCCCCTACAAAAAATGTCTTTTGAAAATATTGTGGAAAATTAAGAAATTGCTTTTGACAAGCAATTTCTTCATCTCACGCGATATTTTTAACTAGAAACACCGAAAAAGTGAAGTTTCATACACTTGAAATTGTCGTCTGCAACATCGGTGAATTTTGAGCCGTCTATTTTATTACGGTTTGATAATGTGTGAAGAATGTCAAGTCAGAAGAAATATCATTTTTAATGAGAAATTGTCCTTGATAAAAGACATTTTAACCCATTACAAACCAAATATTAATAGGAAGAATTTAGCACCATATTGAGTTGAAACCTTATATCAAAAAGTAAAGGCCTGGTCACATAGACTAACCATTTCTAGACCTGCTTCGGTCGCGATATAGACGCCAGATTATGTCGGTGACCAGACCTTTACGCCAACTCGTTCTTTCATCATTTTACAAACGAAAAGAAATGACAAAATAGTGCAAAGGTACATGTCTATTTACATCCTGGTAATTTAGTTCAGCTTCGGGCTACACGTCATTTCTCTAAATGGAAACAATCCATCTAGTACCATGGAAACAATCGGCAAAGCGCATTTATTAAACTGCAATTTTTCTACCTAAATGATACTCCATTTTATATGCATTAAATAATTCATACTGAATTAGCATGTACTGCAATAACGTATTTTCCAAACGACTATATTTTAGGCGTTTTCAACTCGAAAGCTGTTACAGACGACGATATTGGTAGAAATTGAATTAAAATACGTTAGCTGTAAACATGGAAGATATTGAGACAAACGAAGAAATAAAAATCAATGTCTATTGCGTTTTCTGCAACAGCTTTTAATTTGAAACAGTCTTTATTGCTGTCGTTTGGAAAGTTCATACCATGTTATATCGTGTTATAATCCGGTTGTGACCAAAGCATTGACAGTCAGAATAGACTAAGATCAGCCTGCACAAACGTGCAGTCTGATCTTAGCCTACACTGCCTGTTATCTACTCAGCTATTGGGGCAAAAATGTGAGATAATTTATTGGAATATCTAGTTTGCAATTTGTTTGAGACAAAATTAATGGCAAAAGGACAATGATTAAAAGAGGGGAAATAAACATTTATCTGATTTTTCATACCTTAAAATGTATCCGACAGTTGCAGCTATGGTCAATATAACAATCAATGTTATAGATATTACTGCGACAGTTACACTGTTGTCTGAAAGAAAAGAATGTTAAAATATTTATGGCATGTTGATATAAAACCTGATTTTGGGGCAAAAAAATGAACTTTAATGAAGGATTACAACTCATCATTAGATACAAAACACTCCGTGCATCTTTGGGCGTCAACCGTGGTAACGGGATTTAACGAGGGATACCCTCGTCAATTTCCGGCATTCATCTGTTTTAACATAATTCGATGAGGGATACCCTTGTCATTTTTCATTGCCACCGATGACACCCGAAGATATATGATGTCTTTTGTAGGCAATGATGGGTTGTAATCCTTAAATTGTGTCAAATGATAGGGTTAGAAATGATTATTGATATAGATGTATTTTGTAAACACAACGATAAATCAATTGAACAATAGAACAAGTTTCATCATGCATAGTGTTATATAGACCAACTCACCTGTGACAGTCTTGATACAGAGTTCACCCAGAAAGCCACATACTGGTAGATCAGGAGGAGGGTCTCCATCTTCTGTAAACCACGTGAAAAATGCATCCTCTCCTATTTTCTGGATAAAAACGTATACTTTATATATATATATGAATCCATACCAAAAATTATGTTTTTATAAAAAGGTTAACTCGTCACACACTCTCAAACATATGTGGACTTACATAACGTTACCATTTTATGGTTCAGATTTATTTATAATAATAAGTCAAACACTCTAAAACACTACATGTATCTTTACAAAAAAAGTGTTTTCCAAAATCGGTTAAAGTCGATTTAAGGTATTATTGCATAAGATGTGTGTTTTTAGGCCGTTATTGACATTGAATAACGGGACGAAACCGGTCCGATATCGTGAAAACCGGTCTATATTCAGTGCGATATCGGACCGGCTTTGCACTCAAATATCCTCGATTTTACCCTGCAAAATAAACAATTGTCTCTTTTCCCGCAAAATTCTCAACGTCTTACGTTAAATAAGCGACGTTCGCCTTTTGGCGCCAAATAATGACGTAACGTCGTTTTACCGACGTCACGCATAACAAAAAATTCTCGGAAGATTTATCAGAACAAAACAACAATGGCGGACATTTTCTTATCTCACCTCGGTTCGTTTTTTGCACATATGAAGGGGTTTGGGGTAAGTTATCATTGGAATTTCATGCTTTTTATGCAATAATAGCGTCAATTCACCTTTTTTCGGTCGTTAACATTCTCAGAGGCCCACAAAATACGTTATCGACCTCGACCTTCGGTCTCGGTCGATAACGTATTTTTTGGGCCTCTGAGAATGTTAACGACCTCAAAAAGGTGAATTAACCCTATATTCGCACACTAATGGACGTCAAAAATCATCAGCAAATGTCGACATATGTCGACATTTTCCGTATTTTCTTTCAAATATTTTTTCCAGAGGAAATTATTTGTGTTAGTATAATTAAATACATTTGTTCCAATATTTTAGAGTTTTAAAGATAAAATGTTGAAAAAATAACCTCTTAATGCATTTATCTTGAAACAAAAGTTACAGTTAAGGATTTGCTTTGATGACGTCATAACGTCGCCGCCAAAAAGTACGACGTCGTTCCCGCGTTCTGTATGATTGACGTCGACGCGTGTATAACTTGTTGTCATACAACTAAAACCTATTTGTAGGGAAATCGGTTAATAGATTTGTAAATGGGTGATTTGTAAGTAAATTATAATTCAATTTTCAGTTTAACCTCTTCACAAAATCATCTCCGAAAGGATAGATACTTAAAGCAAAATAAAATTTAACATGTTCATTGTGTTTGTGTCAAAAACGCACAAGGCATGTTACCATTGCGATTTCTTTAATTTTGGACGGCGAAACTTCCCTATTCTAATGTATTTACTACCTACACCTGTGTAGATATTTTTCAAGATTTGATTAGAAAGGCCCCACTAATACTTAATGTAGAATGACTTTTAAAATCAAAGTGCTGTAAGCACTGTAAACTGCCTGCTTTGGATATTACTGAAGATTGAAATTCACATATCCTTGCAACAATGGCAACCAGCCATGTATAGTAAATATATTACAAATGCATGTGGATATTGTCCAGCAAGATTAACCCGAGACATCTGCATATGTAATGACCCCACTTCGGCAATGTTTTGTTAAGGTACTCAACTAACGGACTTTGCACACGAAAATTAAGTTGTCCCGGGTTAATTTGGGTGGACAATAAATATATGATTTGTGTACATAATAAAACAGAAAATATTGAGGCTAAAAGGAAAATGCTGGTGTACATCATTTTCTTCTTTATCATCAGTTTTATCCAAGGCATTTCTATAAGGGATGTCAAAACCAGGCCTTTTTTGGAAAGGATTAAACCTATACTCCTCTAATACCCTTAAAATCACCAAACATCAGAATTTAGACTGGTTCAAATTGAAAGATTGTGCAGACGACAATATCAGGTAAATGAAATTTTACGTAATTTGGCCTTTCTGCGTAGAAAACATTGTGGGAAATGTGTAATGATTCATCCTTGATATTCTTAGGTTTTATTTTCAATATCTGAAAATAAAACTCGAAATGTTTACTTGTGTGATAATCATTGCTGCACTCATTTAGAACTGATGTTGGTCAACCATTGTCTAAAATGCCACAATGTTTTTTTTTTTTTTTTTTTTTTTTTTTTTTTTTTTTTTTTTTTTTTTTTTTTTTTTCAGAGCCTAAGCTCATTTGTAGTTGCTTCAATTTAGCTCAATAATTGACTCAGCGTAAAAACAAGATGTTTTTGTGATCCCGAAATGAACGGAATGTAACTTTGACCAGTTTGATAGGAAATTGTTGGAATGTTAAGGTTTTTAACCTTATCCCCCCAAAAAAACCTGGCCCCGGTTTCTCGAAAAAACTTAAGTACGTTCTCATGCTCAAATCTGAGCACCGTGCTCAAATCGCACGAAATCCACGTGAACTTCAATCGAATACCCTTCAACGTTGGAGAGTATCCCTTTGAAGTTGAGCATGTTCTCATGAGAATGTAGCCTACCTAAGTTTTTTCGAGAAACCGGGGCCTGGTTTTGACTTCCCTAATGGAAATGCTTGGGAAAATATTGAATCAAAAGAAGAAACTGTTGATAACCAGCAGTTTCTCCTTTTGTCTCAATATTTTCTGTGTTATCTTGTACACAAATTCTATCTATAACAACATGTCTTTTGTTGTCTGCAGCAGCTTCCAAATTATAAGACCCTAAATTCTTGTCCATTGGGAAAGATAAAATGTGTTTTAGGGTTGTCAGTTCAATGACCGTTCGAGAACAAAAAAAGCAGTAATATTGTAACTGCTACGAATTTATGACACAGTTAACCTATTTTACAGTTCGATTCCTTTACTCAACCGAAAAGCTTGAAAGACACACTAAAAATACTAATTGGTAATTACTAAAAATGAAAATTACATCAACTTTTGTATAATCCTATTCCTTATTTGTCGCAAAAGTGCATGGCACAGAAAAAATTTGTAGATTGTGACTGAAAAGGCAGTTTCTGTGGTGTTTGCCTTTATCACATAGCTCACATGCAAAATGTAAGTGTCCCGCTCGTTTAGCTAGACCACGTGATAATCATAGCAAATTTGATTGGTTGTCAGCCCTACCACTGTAAATGACCGAGAAAAAAAACCAGAGCAGTAATATTTTAACTGCAACAAATGTAGTATACAGTTAACCTATTGTACGTTTCAACTCCTTATCTCAACCACAAAGTTTGTTATTAACACTGAAAACACTAACTGGTAATTACTAAATGCGAAAATAACATCAAAGTTTGTATTAGCCTCTTCTTTATTTGTCGCAAAAGTAAGTGATATAAAAAAAAGTTTGTACATTTTGACTGAAAAGGCCGTTTCTTCGGTGTTTGAAAACACATAGTTTGGCTCGAACACGGTGCTCAGCGGATAAAGGGAAAATGTAATGTGTCCAACTGATTGGTTCGTTAAAAAATCAGAGCAGTAATATTGTAACTACTACAAATGTATTATACAGTTAACCTATTGTACGTCCAACTCCTTTACTCAGCCGAAAAGCTTGTTATAAACACTGAAACTACTTACTAGTAATTACTAAAAGCGAAAATTACATCAAATTTTGTATTAGCGTCTTCTTTATTTGTCGTAAAAGTAAATAAGATAAAAAAAAGTTTGTAGATTGTGACTAAAAAGGCCATTTCTTCGGTGCTAGAAAACACATAGTTTGGCTCGAAGACATTGCTCAGCGGTTAAGGGTAGCTTTGCAGCCTTTTCAAGATATCGACTGTCCAATTTGCAGTAAATATAACCTGCCTGGCAAGCCAGGCAGTTTAATATATCAACCTAAAACATTTCAAGCAGATTTTCAAGAGAATTTTGTTGCTATGCATTCCGACTTTTGCATTTTTTCCAATATTATTGTTGCCACAATATGTCAAGAGTAATTTTTTGTAGTAGTATATTTAAAAAGCTCTTGTTTGGTGCACAAATTATAAATGTTTCTGAAAAATATCACTTTTTATTCAGTTTTGAGCATCTGTTACTCAGTGCGCGAAAAGCCCAATTTTCCTATCGGTGTGATAAATCTTAAATTTGTCATAAAATTGTAAAATTGCGGTCAAATATCCTTATTTTTTCAGAAAAGGTGTCTCTCTGTATGTAGATTGAAAAAATAAAGTGATCCACCCCGTAGAATTTTATGTCCATTAGTGTGTGAATACCTTAAATGTTATTTTTTAGTCTATTGGATGAAAGCATTGGGATCCTTCCAAATGTCAAGGGATGGCAAAAAATTAGTTATGTAATTCTTTGTGTTTTGATAGTTTAGATCTCAACAAGAGTATACGAGGTGGACTCAAAATATCACTTATGCCGCGTTTGTAACGAAAGCGGTTTATTCTAGTTTATCTGTGTATTATTTGGACTTTGAAATGCATCAGTGACGTGACAGTTCCTTATGGATAAGATATATCTGGCTTTGTAAATCAGTGAGCTTGTCATTAATTTTGATTTCTGAGTCACAATCAAGTACTTGTAATACACACTCACAGTCTACTGTATATCCCTAATGTCCACGTGTAACAATTTTCTAAACATTTTCTGGATTTGCTAGCATTAGGAAAAACTTCATAAAACATCGAGACTAAACAAATAACTTATCAGGAGTATTTTCGACATTTACCGGGAATTTTTTATCCTACACTGTACATAAATTATACCGTTATCGTCCACATTCATTTGTTGTCTGAATCGATTTATATTACTTTGTGATGGATTAATTAATACAAGGGTAAGTAGACCAAGAAGAAAATTGAGAATTACTTTTTAGCATAAAGACTGTTATTGGTTCGATTTTTATTCAAAAACTTTAAAAAAAAATAATAATGACAAAACTTTCACGGAAAAGTGAGGTACCAAATTTTATGGTTGTTTAGTATCCCATATAATGACACTTTTTGACGCCTCGAAGGATAAAGACTTTTGCCCAATGTTGGGGAAAATGAGGAGATAGCTTTAGACAAGCAATTTCTTCATTTCCTCTAACATTTTTATCATATAAAATGGTCAAACAAAATACACTAATTCACTTGTAATTGACGTCTGCAGCATCTCTGAAATAGGACTAGGTTAAAATGCGGACGTAACGCCAGTCTTAAAATATGTAACAGATTCTAAGAATGTATGTCAAAAGCTTCCGGTGCAAAATAATGAAATACTGTCACGTAGGCAGCAAATACCATTGTCGGACCGTATATGGTACAAAAACGAGTATGGTACATTTGTACCATATTTGGCCGAATATGGTACATTTGTACCATATTCGGACCGAATACGGTACAATTTTCGAACGAATATGGTACAAACATTGTACCATATTCGGTTGGAATAAGTTTTTCTATGCTCGCCAAAACGAATTTGGTACAAACCAAAAAAACTCATAAAATGAAAATGGCCTACGTATATGGTACAAAAATTTTGTCTTTCTTAATAAATGAAATAGTCTGCCGATGTGTAAACTTTTTTTCAAACACAAATACATTGTATTAACCTAATATTGGAAGTGACAAAAGTATCATCATCATCATCATCATCATCATCATCATCATCATCATCATCATCATCATCATCATCATCATCAGCATCATCATCAGCATCAGCATCATCAGCATCAGCATCATCATCACCACCACCACCACCACCATCATCATCATCATCATCATCATCGTCGTCGTCGTCGTCAGCAGTAACAGAAGCAGCTAACCTAACCACACTTTACATGGCTTTTGCTGGTTGTGTAACTGTTTCGCCGGCTAGCTGAGTCGGTTGCGCGTCAGATTGGCACGCAGGCGGCCTGGGTTCGATTCCCGGGCGGGCCAGATACTTTCGTTGAGATTGGTCTCGAAATGATTTCTTCGACCATTCTTCCTCTACCGCTGTTTCAAGTAGGGCAGTTGTCAATTAAGGCCCAGTCACACTACAGCGTATGAGTAACGTATGGATTTTTGGGGCATTCGCTGGCACACGCTGAAATACGCTGGAGATACGCTAGAGGTACGTTGATAAACGTTACTCATACGCTGGGTTACGTCGGTATACGCTGATATATGCTCAGGGCCAAAACAATTTTTGAACATGCACAAAAGATTTCAGCGTATGCCAGCGTATAAATTTTACGCTTGTCATTCGTTTCTCATACGCTGGATACGCTAGAGGTACGCTAAATATACATTACTCATACGTCGAGTACGCTGATTGTACGTTACTCATCCACCGAGTACGCTTCTTATACGTTGAGTACCAACACCACAATAATTCATTAGAATTAGCAGTTTGAATGCTGTAGCAGGAGGAGAAGATGATGATCATGACGACGAAGATGACACAGGATGAGGAAGAAGAAGAAGAAAAACAAGAAGAGGAAGAAGAGGAAGAAAAGGGAGAAGAAAGAGAAAAAAATGAGAAATAAGAAAAAGAAGAAGGAGAAGAAGAAGAAGTAGTAGTAGTAGAAGAAGAAGAAGAAGAAGAAGAAGAAGAAGAAGAAGAAGAAGAAAGAAGTGGAAAAGGAGAAGTAGAAGAAGAAGAAGAAGGCCTCCTCCTCCTCCCCCTCCGCCTCCCCCTCCCCTCCTCCTCCTCCTCCTCCTCCTCCTCCTCCTCCTCCTCCTCCACCTCCACATCGCGTCTGAATCACTGCCATAGCACGACCATAGCACTGCCATAGCACGACCAAAGCACTGCCATTCCACTTCCTAATCGCGAATAAACCGTCCAAAACGCATGTAATGCTATTTTCCAACTTCAGATCTGATCGACTTGAACAAAGATATCAAGCGATCTTGAACAAATCCACGGGTGGCTCATTTTAGACGTGATATGGATGCGGAATGGCCGCGGAATCATATGTGACCGGGCCTTTAGATAACAAATCGTTAAAGCACTCATTCGATTGCCAAATTGCTTTTCCCTTCCCTTCTTGCATGCGCCAACAGCAATTGTGCAAGTTTTCTGATGTGACATTGGCAAGGGCGCATGTACCCGTGACCCGTGTACAACATTTTAACCCCTTCTCACATTATGTGGCTTTTTGGCGCCCTACAAGATGATGGCTTTGGTAAATATTGTGGTTAATGAATAACCCACTTCATTTCCCACATTTTTATACACAGATATATTGGAAAAAGGTAAAATTTAATTCACTTGAAATTGTCGTCTGCAACATTTTTTTTTATTTGGACAAGTCTTAAAGTTTGCTGTCTGGTAATGGGTTAAAATACAAATTTAGCAGAAAAACTAAAGGTACTCGGAGGATTCGAACCCGAGTCGCAAGATCGATGACAGTATCTTTTCACTCAGTCGATATCTGCTAAACTTCTTACCTTCGACGAATTGACCAAACGCCAATCGACAGATCGCTCCGCCCAACATAGAATTTAAGGTAAACAATGGGCATGTGGTCGTTAATAGGGAACGGTTTTATCCAGTTGATCGTGACGTAAATTCGGACAAACAAAATAGTATTTCGTAGTTGTTGTAATAAAATCTCGTAACTACGGCTTGATTTAAGCCGTAGTTACGAGATTTTATAACAACACCGACGCCGTTTATCAAAGCATAACGGTGAACCTAGTCTATTGTTAGCACAAAATTCTTTGCCATTGGTATGTCGATTGTTTTGATTGTCAGTCGATAAATCGATACAAAACCACGTGCAACGATGAACAATTGGGGCATGACATTTTTGTGATCGTCCATTGGCTAATCGATGTTTTTGATTGACAGTCGGCGTTTGGTCAATTGAAATGCTACATACGTGAAAGTCTGATCACCTGGTCTACGGTCTATTGAGTTTTGAGGCGAAATCTCTGTTTACAAAAATACAGTGAGTCCGACGACGACGATGATGATGCTGATGATGCTGATGATGATGATGCTGATGATGATAATGATGATGCTGATGCTGCTGCTGCTGCTGCTGCTGCTGCTGATGATGATGATGATGATGATGATGATGATGATGATGATGATGATGATGATGATGATGATGATGATGATGATGATGATGATGATGATGATGATGATGATGATGATGATGATGATGATGATGATGATGATGATGATGATGATGATGATGATGATGATGATGATGATGATGATGATGATGATGATGGTGGTGGTGGTGGTGATGATGATGATGATGATGATGATGATGATGATGATATAACGATGATGATGACGATGATGAGTGTGTACCATATTCGGAACGAATGTGGTACATTTTTCATCCGAATATGATACAAGTTTGTACCATATTCGGTCAGGCATTTTACCCCAAAACTGCAGATACGTATATGGTACAAATTTGTACCATATTCGTTTTTGTACCATATACGGTCCGACATACCATAATGGGGAGCGGCCACGAAAGAGTGTGTATTTTTCATTTCTCAAACAAGTCTTCGTTTTGATAACTTTTCTATAAAAAGTGTGGGAAAAGAATATGACACGGAGAAATGCTGCTAATAAACATTTTCCTCTTTGCTTCGACTCTGTTAGTGATTTTACATACGTATATTTAATCGTACTAATATATCATATTCTAAGGACAGGTTTGAGAAAGAATATTGCACTTTTCATTTAATTTGAATGTTGGCTTTTCATCTATGACGATAATTCATAAAATATCTATGGAATAGATTGTAACAGAAATGGTTACATTTGACATTTTTTATCTATATAATAAAATGGTGTCCATGAACAATTACCCACGTACCATTGTCGGATAAAACAAATAGCTGTGTCGACAAAACACTGAACTTAACCTTTGTTTCGTCGTTAGAGAAAACATTGAAACAAAAAAACATAAAATGCTGATAACCCGCATCTCTCCTTTTGACTAAATAGGTTCCTTGTTATGCTTTGCACAAGTTCTTTCTTTGACAAAATCCATTTTTTGATTACAATATCTTTTTTCTTAATTGAGCCAGAGCAGTTTTTGATTGTCTTTCGCAAAATTCGAATTCGAATGCTGCTTCACCCCAGAAAAAAATGTGCTATTAAGGATTGGATAAGTACACGATAAACAACAGAAAATATTGAGACAAAAGATGAGAATGTTGTTTGTCATCATTTTCTTCTTTTGCCTCACAGTTTTCCCATTGGCAAGCATTTTCTTTCGGTTTAAGTGACGTCAAATTCTCGTATGGATAAGTGTTCATGGGTTCGTATGAGAAGGTAAACTAGTAATAAAATCTCTCCTGGAAAGGACATCACTCTTTGCAATAACTGATCATCCCATTGCCAGACGACAAAATTTTGGACTTTTCAATTTGAAAGGTGTTGCAGACGACAATTTCAAGTTGATGAAATTTCAAAAATCTTTTTTTTTTTTTTTTTTTTGGGGGGGGGGGGGGGGTTAGAAATCATTGTGGAAAATGCAGAAAATGCTTGTCGCAAGCAATTTCTTTATTTTCCACAATGATTTCCCAAGCCTTTTCTTGTGAAGGAGTAAAAATGCGTCACTGTGCAGTACTGGGTTATACAATGTAGATTTAACAGAAGGTCACAATTTTTAGTCCATTACCAACAGGTAACATTTTCGTCTGTTCCATATTCAAAAAATGTTGCAGACGACAATTACAAATGAATGGAATTTACAATTTGTTTGGTCTTCGGAGGTAGAAAAACATTGTGGAATATGAAGAAATTGCTTGTCACAAACAATTTCTTCATTTTGAACTATGTTTTCCAAAGATTTTATTTTGTGTTGTGTCAAAATGTGTCACTGTGTGGTAATGGGTTACCTTTTTTTAAACGACAAGAGTACGAGACGATTCAGATTTGAAAGTTGATGCAGGTGACGTGGTGGGTGTTAAAAAAGATAGAGTTTGTTGAAATTTTAGGCAAAATGCGAAAATGATGCTATTCAGCCTTCATTTCCCTCAACTTTTTTTTAGTTATAATAAGAATTGATTGTCTAATTCTAAACATAGCATCGTAAGATATCTGATTTTCTTGGTCGATCAGTTTGGTTGTTAGCATGCCCGTAGGAACGACGGGGGCTAAGTCCCCCCCCCCCCCCCCCGGTTGATAAGAATTACCGAAATATTATACATTGAAAATTTAGGGAAAATCCGATTCAGCGCCTCCAATTTTCAAACAGTATTTAAAATGGCCTCGACAAGGGCTTCAGACCCGCGTTCCACATGAATTACTTCCTACGTCCCTGGTTAGTGTTTTTAACCCTTTCCTAAACGACGAAGTTTTGGGGAGCTCCAAATTCAAAGATGTTGCAGACGACAATTAAAACTGAATGAAAATTTACATATTTTGTCTTTTTGTTTAGAAAATATTGTGGAGAATGAAGAAATTGCTTGTCACAAGCAATTTCTTCATTTTCCACAATGTTTTCTCAAGCCTTTTCTTTTGAGGGAGTCAAAAGGCGTCACTGTGCAGTAATGGGTTAACCCTTTCCTAAACGACGAAGTTTTTGACTGTTCCAATTTGAAAGTTGTTGCAGACAACAATTTCAAGTTGCTGAAATTCTAAAAATCTTTCTTTTTCGGGTAAAAAACATAGTGGAAAATTAAGAAACTGCATATTTCGTGAAGGACGTCATATGTTGTCAGTTTGTGGTAATGGGTTAAATGTACATCATGAATTAGCCTGGATTGTGACTACCAGCGATCCTACATTATGAGTAAGAGTAAGATATTTGTAATCATGCTGGGGAAAGCTTTTACTTGGACGATTTGTTTCTTTTTATACGTAAATAATTGATATAATTAACCTTATCGTTTTTATAAACATGGTAATAACTATTTCATAAACGACATGTTTCTAGAGTGCTCTAGAGTGCGACTACAAAGATGGTGCAGATAACCTTGTCATCGATAGAAAATAGGATTCTTGTACTTCTGATAGTATGGGGAGATAAGAAGAAAATGATGATTTTCACTATTTTGCATTTTCTTCTTTTCTCTCTATCCTTTCCAAAGTATTCATGATGAGATGTCACAATCAGGGCATGTTTGGAAAAGGGATTATTATCATTTTATGATTTAATAGTCTGTTATACTGGGGATTTGTTCTCGAACTAGGCCAAGTCGACTTAAAAACGTCTAAATTAAGAACATACGTGATCAAACGATTGTCATCGTGGAATCATTTTTTCTTAGCATTCTGAATACGGCGTATGTGACTAATTGGCATTAATAATGTAAACGTGTGAATGTGAACAGTTTATTCATTTTCTACTTATTTATTTATTTATTTATTTATTTATTTATTTATTTATCCGCATGAGAGACTACATCTCCAAACATTGGAAATGTCACGAGAACAAATCCAGGTAGAAAGAGAAATGTTACTACGCAAGGAACAACGTTATTATACGTAGATTCTAAGAAGCAATTGTAGACACATATTTTGACAATGAAATAAATGAAAAAACTTGAATAGTATAAGGTTTGTTGGTATGATGATAAGTATTTTGACGAAACTTATAGGATTCCGTTTACAATGTACATATTTTAGAGGGTTACCACACTAATATCAGATAATGAATTTGAGAGTAAAAGTTCTTAGCTCAATCATATGATACAGTGATCATATTACTATGTATTTTACGAGCACCGTCATATTTAAGGGGGAATGCTCCAGTTTTTCGGAACACTCGGTCTTTACTGTAGTAAATTAAATGTTTCGTACCAATATGTTTCGCTACCATATTTTCAATAATATTATACATCATTACAGTTTACCATTTTCGACGGTAAAAATGTATTTATTATGCGAAACTGATTTCTTCAAGATGGAAATCCATTATTTAGAGCAAAACAGTCGTAAGTGTGTATGCAGTTACCACCGTTTTGCGTCATTTTATTCATGTGTAGCTGATAGAAAATCCTGTAATTCACTAATAAGTGCGCTGACATATACATTTTCTTTTTGAATTATTACCAAGACATGTTGCTCAATACAATGAGGGAGTTTCATCAAATTCTATTATGTAGAACTTGAAATATTTCCAAAAATATGCAATTTTTGACATAAAACACTCCAGCTTCGTTGATCTAACCGAACACGTGAGCATGCTGTTTTATACATTCACGCGTTTATAGAAGCACATATTTTGGGTTTTCTGTTCTTATTAAATGTAAGACGTTACTTTAAATCCGTTTTCCGCACTAAAAGATGAGTATACATCATTTTATTAGCATTTTAGTGATCTTGGACAGGTGCAAGAAATTGTGCATTTTTTCTATGTAGGGGTATGTGATACGAATGCCTATAAAATTCAAACAAGATCGCTGACCATCCATTTTTATTTTATTTTTCAATTGGTAATAACATGTAATTTCAACATACAAAATATGAATAAATTCTATTATTGGGAAAAAAATAGGAAACTGGAGCATTCCCCCTTAAAGTAGTTCGACGCGATGCATGTACTATCCCATCAGCAATACGAGGGCTGTTCAAAAAATTCGTAGACTTTTGTTATGGCTCCCATGTTTTCCAACATACATCGATAAAACTTCATGATGGGGTAGAAAAAACCTTTCCCAGTCTGAATAACCAAACTTCGTAGATTTTGCGTAACCAGAATTCCAATATGGCGTTGCTATAGAAACATAGTTTTCAGAGTCCGGGGCAGGGGGTGAAATGTACGTCTTGTCTTCTACATTTTACTCTGTTAAATGTCATTTCAATACTTTAAGCACCAGAAAAAAATAGGATTTTGATGCACCACATTTAAACAACAGAATGACAAGTTATTGCATAATTCTAAAAATAAGTATTCAAATAAACGACATTACAATTCAGCTGATTGGTAAACAAATGTTAACGTCGCGACGTCGCTTTGGGGATACCAAAATGTAAGCTTTGCTACATTTTGTCCTAAAAATACAAATATTACGTCAAAAATGATAGTGATATTACTTTTCAAAACGCAATATGCGTGTACATTAACTTTTCACTGATTTAGTTACATTTTGGGTTTTTGGTAGAAAGAGAAAGGGGCTATGATAAGCTCAGTCATATGTAAGATTCAAAGAAAAACTGAATGCATATAAGCGTCAATTACGTTTATAGCACTAAGTAAGAAATCATCTATATTCTCGAAAAAAATGGTAATGAAAATGATTATGTTATCTCTAAATATTCAAAACGAAATGCATAGTATTAAATAAAAGGATACATATTCAACAACAGTGAATATTGTACAGTGTTTGAGAGCTAGAAACTTTGCTTGTATCGTGAAATATTTGACGTGACGTCAACGTCATTGTACTCCTGCCCCGCTTTGGCGTCAGGGGTTGTTTTAAAAAGTCAATGAAACACAAACCGTTTAAGATAGAGTGTTGAAATTTTCACAGCCTCTTCTCAGATAAATGAATTGTTCAGAATAAGTTGAATTTTAGCATTTTGTGCAATTATATAGATGCTATGCATAAAGTCTACGAACTTTTTGAACGGCCCTCGTATATCGCTGCTTTTCATCAAAACAAGCTGCAGTTTCGAGGTTTTTTGTTGAAAAGCGACGATTTGAGATAACTTGTTGTTTGACATGCCTCTTAGCGTACGATAACGACCTTGTCACGTGACTTACCTTATTTTTGGTTTGCAGCGTGGCTGCTATATGTGGTTCACCTCTGTCGTCAAATTGGAATATCCAGAAATACGGTAACCGGTCCGCGGTACTCCCGATATCACATGGGCCCGATAAACCTAGAATGACATTAGAAAATTTTACATATGGCACAACATTAATATTATTTCATGTCAACAACGCATAAAAACATTGTGTTGGAAATGAAAGGAAAACGATCAGAAGGACAAAATACCCGAAAAGTTCATGACAAATGATTTGATTGGAAAGTACGGTTTAATTTTGTGCTCGGTAAAAAGTCAACTCCGACAAAGTGAAATGACGTTAGTAACATGACGCTGAGGATAAAAGAACTTAGCATTTTTATTTGCTTTATTATTATATAGCTTTAGGGAAAATGTCCTATGACTGAAAGTCAGGATGGCCATCACTAAGGTTGAATAAGGAATAATAGTGTATGAGCTCGGATCTGGAAAAAGAGCATTTAGGGCATTTTAGAACAACATGGATCCAGATCAAGATCCGTGTAGTTCTCCGATGCTTACTTAAATATGAAATGTAAGAAAACAGAATATAAATGGATGGGAGCAGACTAAACATATGTACGAATTTCATGTGGATCCAATGTTGTCTAAAATACAGTCTAAAAACTAAAACAAACCATGTGACTAAATGTCGGGTGGCCTTGACCAAGGTGAAATTCGATAAAAGACGCAGTGATTTATTTAGATTACATAATGCTGTACAGAAGTCTCTACTTGATATTTACATGTGCTTAATGACTTTCTAATGAAGACTAATGGCTATTTTACATTTCTACTCATGCCATGTGAGAGAGGTCGGGATTTTTTCTTAAAAAAGGTCTTTTTCTTCTTTTCAAACCTATCTAAACGATCTTTCCCTAGTAGATAGAGGTACATCATTTGTATCCAAAGTAGAAGAAACGCAAGAGTCAACACATAATTATATCGATGAACACTTTCCAAATTGATAACAAGGTGCCAAATTGTCACAAGACGCACCCATACACTGGTTGATGTCAATTGTGTGATTCAATAAGATTACAGTAATTTCAAATGAAATATTTTGGTCAAGTTTTGTGTAGACAGCAATTGAGTATTAAGCAAGTATTACAGACTAAGGTCAGACTACACGCCTGTGCAGGCTGATAACAGTCTATACTGCTTGCCAAAGCTTTGGTCACGACAGAAATATGACGCGATCAGTATCCGAAGAGTTAAAGTAATTATGTCGTTTTTGCCTCCTTTTAGCTCACCTGAGCACGGAGTGCTCAACGTGAGCTTTAATTTGTGATTAGGTGGATGTCCGTCGTCCGTTGAAGGTTCTGCGTCGTCAATATTTACCTTGTTTGCACTCTAGAAGTCACATTTTTTGCCTGACCAATCTGAAATTTGGTCAGAATGATTGTCTTGGTGAAGTCTCGGAAGAGAATTGGGTCAACTGAGGTCAAAAACTAGGTCATGGGGTAAAGTCTTTGCACTGCAGAGGCCATATTTTTAGCCCGATCAATCTGAAATTTAGTCAGAATGATTGGCTCGAAGAAAGCTTGGACAATTCGAAATTGGGTTTACTGGGGTCAAAAACTAAGTTAGGGGACAAATCTTAGAAAAAAAACTTGTATGCACTCTAAAGTCCACATATTATGCATAATCAACATGGAATTTGGTCAAAATTGCTGTGTTGATAAATTGTGGACAAGTTTGAAATTGGGTCAACTGGGGTCAAAACTAGGTCACGGGGTCAAATCTTAGGAAAAAAACTTGTATGCACTATACATGCCACATTATTCGCCTGATCAACCTGAAATTTGATCAGAATGATTGTCTTGATATAATCTCGGACGAGTTCGACATTGGATCAACTGGGGTCAAAAACTAGGTCACGGGGTCAATTCTCAGAAAAACCTTGTATGCACTCTAGAGGCGATACTTTTACCCCAACCAATTTGAAACTTGGTCAGAATGATTTTCTAGAATAAATCTTTGACAACTTAGAAATTTGGTCAACTGGGGTCAAAAATATGTCATGGGGCCAAATCTTAGAAAACCTTGTATGCACTCTAGATGCCAAATTTTTTGTCCGATCAAGCTGATGTTTGGTCAGAATAATTCTTTTTATAAAATCTCGGACGATTATGAAAATTAAAATTGGGACAATTAGGGTCAAAAACTAGGTCATGAGGTCAAATCTTAGAAAAAATTTGTATGCTCTCAAAAGGCCACGTCATTTATCCGATCAAGCTGAGTTCAAATGTTAGAACAAACTTGTATGCACTCTGGAGGCCACATTTTTTTGTCCGATCGACTTGAATTTTGGCCAGAATGATTGTTTTGAGAAAATCTTTGACAAGTTCGACATTGGGTCACACGGGGTCAGAGTTAAGGCCTTGGGGTTCAAATATTAGAAAAAAACATAGTATGCACTCTAGAGGCCATATGTTTAGTCCGATCAAGCTGATATTTTGTCAGAACGATTGTCTTGATGAAATCAAGACAATGGGTTAACTGGGGTCAAAAACTTGGTCAAGTCTATGAAGACGATCAAATCAGGTTAGCTATTTAAGGCCTTTATGGCCCTTTGTTATTGGTTTGTACAAAACATTGTGGAAACTCGAGTTTTTCTAAAAAAAAATGTATTCCCTTCCTTCATGGCGTAACCATTGAGTAACCACAAGGGAAATTAGACATGATAGAGTTTATATTCTTTTTCTTTTTAGTCAGCGAGGCTCTCAGCCTCGCTGACTTTAGTACACAGAATATAGTATACAAATTGTTCAAGTTTTTCGACGATTACCTCAAAACACCAAAAACCAATGATCAATCCGCTTGAGAAAACAGTTCTAGACTGGTGAAAATTATTGTATTATTGCGCAAGTGGGGCGCCGTGGTCTAGTGGTAGGACGCGGGCTTAGGAATCGAGAGGTCCTGGGTTCAAATCCCGCCGACGTCACTTGAATTTTTCTGAGCAAAAAAGTTACCTTCTTCACCCAGGAGTATAAATGGGTACACGGGACAGTTGAAAACCGATATGTGCTGTGGCTGCCGCGCCGGCTGTAAACAGTCGAATTGAGATCGATGATCGTGGATTAAAGTGTGAAAGTCGCGCGAATATGGACCTAGTTCGTAAATTTGAGACTATAAACCATCTTTACTTTACTTACATGTTGAAAAATGCCGACTTCGCTTCACGCTATATTTACTGCTTTATAAATTTATAGTAGATTTGAAAATTATTTCCCAAAATCATTGAATTTAAGACCAGATGCGGATCCAGAGGGGATTCGGGGGTTCAAACGAATGCCCCTCTGTAAATGCCCCTCGGTAGCCTTGATATTTAAATTTCATACAGAAAATCAGTCAAAATTGCGTATTATTAGGAAAAAGAGGCCCCTATTTGTATGCTTGAACCCGCATCACAGAAATCCTGAATCTGTCGCTGAAGACCGTTCCAATTTGAGCTTTGTTTACAAACAGCATATTCGTCACTGAATATAAACTCGGCAAAACTGCTAACGCGTCACTCAGATCTTTGTTAATATTTTTTAACGAATCTACAGAATGCGTTCAAAATTTACACGTGCCTACTACCACCATTTAATAAAAAGGCTATGAAATTTCATAGTAAAAGCTACAGTCTGTTCTGAAATATTGAACTTTTATTTCTAAAATTCATAAAGTCTGAAAATTAATTAAAATGGGAAATTCACGCATAACTTTCAAACCTTTGGTATTGACTGAAAGAGCTACTGTGTAGAAATGTTACCCTTCCTTAAACAGTCTACTTAAATGCTTAAACACTTTTGTGGGCGCGTAATTTATTCCCGCAGAGGTAATGTTTCATCACAGTGTCGAAGGTGTCACTGTTGGCGGCGACGGCGACGTCGGTCACCTAGACAAAAACGTATCGGTCTGTACCTTATGAACTGTATAAGATACAGTCTTGATATTTCACACATAGACAGGTCCCACCAAGACCTTTCTACAGTAAAGACCGAGTGTTCCGAATAACTGAAGCATTGTCCCTTAAACAACAAAATTCACGACTGATTCGACAGCAGCTACAGACAAAGAAATATTGGAAAAAGAAAATTTGGTGTTACTGCTGGAACATGCGTTTTCTAGACATAAAATATTGAGGGAAAATAACAAAAAGCAGATTTTCAGATTTTTTTATTCTCGTCTAAAAGAAGGGAATTGTGTGGCTCAAACTATTAAGCTCTGTGTTTAAGTCAAGCGAAGTGATTATGCAAGGGCAGATCTCGCGGGAGTCGGTGGTGGGTGGGTTGGTGGGCGTCGGGACACTCCGGCATTAGTAGGACATGACTTTCATATCTCTGGTGAGCCGATTCGTTTGCCTGGGAGAAGTCAAATTTAAAGATCATTCTGTGTTGATGAATGGTGTTTTATCAAATTATTATCAATATTAATGAAAAAAGATGTTCCCCATGGTTCCGTGCTCGGGCTTAAGAATTGTGTCATTTATACAAAGCCAGTTGGAATAATCTACAGAAAGCACGACATTGAACGGTGCGTGCAGCGCGACGTACAACAAGTATTTCATTCCTCGCTGACTGACAGTACTTTCAGTACTTTGATTTCTTGTATTTATCATCATTATTAAAATAACGTTTCCATATTTGTCATTCTTATATAAATATATAATTAAAAATAGTAATTAAAGTTGCTTTTTGAGCCTTTGTTAATCACGTTTCTATGTAACCAGAGATTACTCTCTTGTTTACTATGATAGGGGTAGCAACCGATAAAAATAAAAATCATAAAAGTATTGTAAGTTGTCGAAATATGAAATACGCTCGTAGTTGTTTAAACTACATTCCTAGTTATTGTTTGAAACAACCAAGGGCCCATTTTTTCATCAGTTCGGTTGCTCATGTAACACAGAAAGTATTCCGGGAAAAGAAGAAATGCTGGTTACCAGTAACCAGCATTTTCTCCTTCTTCCTCAATACTTTCCCAAGTCTTCTCTTTTATCAAGGACATCGACTCAAGGACATGATTTGGAAATAGTTAAAAAAAGGCAAAATCACCTACCGGGGAAAGATTTGTTCCTGCAGAAGTGTGAGAAAGCCGTCCCGTTTGAAATATTGGCCCCTGTCTCCATGGTGTGATTCACCCAGAGTCCGAATAAATAGGTGGCGTCGTACAAGTGCTGGGAGGCAATTCTAGCCTGAAATAAGGTGATATAGACAGAATCCTTTCCATTTGGTGCGTCAAAAAGCTTCATTGTTTTGGGAAATTATTAAGATAACAAGATGTGTTTGTGAAACACCAATGCCCCCGAAATGGCCATTTTTCTTAAAAATTAAGTTTTCGTGTAAAGGGTTGATAAGGGTTAACAGATGACCTTGAGGAAGGTCAAATTCCATGGAACAGATAGATATCATTGAAAGGAATTTTAATACCAAATTTGAGCTTTGTGTGTCAAAACATTTGGAGAAAAGGCAAATGATATGTTTTCGTCGACAGAAAGACGTACGGACGGACAGGCGGATACGAGTGAAAAAATATGCCCCCGATCTTTCGATAAAAAATCAAGAGAGACTAGGTAAAGAGTCGAAATCTGAAAAAAAATCTTTTATGTCATTTGTAAACAACGTGGATCTAGATCAGCCATAGTATTCACATATCGTCGTTGTAAATGCAAAACCTCGTATCTCGGTTTTGAAAAATTTTAAAGGGGAGGGAAAAAAGTGTAGTAACTTTTCCCCAACTGAAATGTCTTACTTGAAATTTGGACATATTGTTCACAAATAATGTGTCGATAATACTGATCAGTCAAAATATCTCAAAACCTGCGAGAATCGTCTATACAGGGCACACAATTTTGTACTTTGAAAATTGCACCAATCGACATACGAGGTTTTGCATTTACACCGACGATATGCGTATGATGATCCACTCTGTTCTCAAATATTTTGTTTTCATTACCCGCTGCATCTCATGATAATTTTTATCTGAACAATGAATAGATTGCACTTAGAAAGAGCTGCAAACAAATTTAGGTAAAGATATCCTTTTTTATTTCAAATCCAAACCCTATGTTGCGGATATGAGACTTTTTCAATTAGTTCCCACAAGATGATGGTTTGATGATGTTATCATCGATTTTGAACGAAAACCCCGTAACTGCAGCTTAAAACAAGCCGCAGTTACAAGGTTTTTGTTGACAAGCATCGATATGAAAATATTCCGCAATTTAATCCCCCCCCCCCTTCCACCCGCCTCTTATTTATAGCTCTGCAGACTGATCTGGAAATAAGGGAGTCGTCTTAACCCTTTCCCAAACAGTAAATGTTTAGGGTTATCTAAATCGAAAGCTGCTGAAAACCGAATTTTGGATGTAGGTAAAGATATGATTTGTGTAAAAGTTAACACAGAAAATTGTCGAGGCAAAAGGAGAAAATGCTGGTTACCAGCATTTTCTTCTTTTGTCTCAATGTTTTCTCAGGCATTTTCAGTTTCGTTTGGGAAAGGGTTAAGCGTTTTTTATAAAGACCCCCTTTCCCAGATTTCTGTTTCAAATGTAACTTACAGGTATACCGGCATCCCTGGCATCCGTGCTATTCCAGGGTGGTTCCGCCAGTCTATCTAAAACCTCCACCAGAAAATTGTCCAGTCGTTCTTTACCGTCTGATCCGATGTATTCCGCCGTCACAAACTTAAAATAAGAACAGAAAAATGATGAACATTTGGTATATTAAAAAGTTAAAAAAGTTAAAGTTTCTATTTAAGGTTTACGAACTGAGAATGAAAACACCAATTTCTAGCCATACGAAATGCATCAAATTTCACACACATGTAAATACACTTCACACAAGTTGATTCACCTGGCCGGATTTCAAGATTTTGCTACAAGAAGATAATAATTTACAAATATTGTTTTACTCTATTTTCATATGCAAGGGAGGTAATTTTGAACATTTTGGTCAAATATTTCCATAAGTATGCATAAATTCAAAATTCAAAATTCTAATCAATACAAAATGCTTATATTTGTATTTGGAAGGGAAATGTAACGCAGATTAGGAATTACTGGCACTTTTCAAATTTCATCTCTGGCTCTGCATTTCATTCTCAGTTCGTAAACCTTAAAGTATATTTTCACTTGCGTGTTCAACCGACTTTACACTTTAACCCACGATCACTGAGTTTCAAGTCGGCTGTTAACAGTCGGCGCCTTCGGCAGCCACAGCTCTTTGGCTTTCAACTCTCCCGTGTACCCATTTATAACCCCTGTGATGCTGAGCATGGTATATTTCTCCTTTTGCAGTTAGCGAAGACCAAGCGCACGTAGTCCGATGTTTGTATAATATATAATTTATATTATACATGTAGATTACTTTATAGATTATTTTTTTTTTAAAAAAATGGACCAATGCCCTATTCCAAAGACAAAGATTATCCTGCATACACCTAATATTATTATTATTATCACTTTAACAAGAGCCAATCTTCTCTGTTAAAGTGACATTTCAAATTTATTTCATTTCTTAAAAGTATGTATTGATGCAAAGATTGATTATTCTAATGCGTAGAAATGCTATCAGTTTGTTGAAGTTGTTTTTTTTAGTTTCTAGTTTCAACTTTTATTCATTCTAATCAACTTTTTGTTGATACAAGAATATAATAACAATATACAAACAGCAAAAACATATTTCACGTGAGCAGGGTTTCGATCTGTCCTATGAATTTTAATATTTCAGGTAAAACGGGGGGAAAGGGGGGGGAATGTTAATCATTCCATCGTGTTATGTAAATTTGAAAAAGACTATAGAATTGGGATATCGGTCAAATCTATTCTATTTATAGATTAGAGGGTTTTTTGGGTCTATTTTTAGAATCATTACGTAGTCACATTTGCGACGTCATAGTGAACTTTGACATTGGTCGTAATTTGCACGCTTTTCTCGATTGTAGGCGGAGCCGAAATTAATATCGCACATGGCATACGTGTTTGGGTTTTATTATGGCTGGATTTTTAAAAGTTCTTTTTCGAAACGGTTATTGATCGTGGTGAATTACAACTGATCACGTGAAATATGGAATATTATCAATCAATTTGGTAAGTCATATTACGAAATTACGTACATTTTTACAATAACATGTTATCAGTTTTGAATGTTGATGTCCATTACCTAATTTCGCCGTCCAGAATTAGGTCAGACAGTAAATCTTGCGATTTTGGCTAACTGTTGTTTAGTAAAACTGGGTAGGATGTGCAAAGATCAGACGTGCAGTACAGGTGCCGCCCGATCCGTGCCCATTCTCTCCAGCATCGATACTTTCAATTTGTTCAAACCCAAAACAACTGGATTTCGTCGCTTTTCAACAAAACACCCGTTTACACGGCTTAAAACAAGCTGTAGATACGAGGGTTTTGCTGAAGTGAAACGAAATGATATGACATAAATTACATCATAGTTTAACTCCTTTCCCAGACGGCGATAGGCTATAAGAGACTAGTCAAATTTTGGCGACGTTGAATGCAACCAAACCGCTATTATCGTGAAATGTGTCTAGATCTGGTCACAGAGATATTCGTGGAGAAGGGGAAATAATGCTGATATAAGCAATTTCCAATTCTCCCTTATACTTTTCCAAACAATTTCTTCTTGACGTGTCAAAACCAGGCCTTGTTTTGGTATTATGTAACTACATGTTTATCAATATGTAACTACTCATGGCATAAGAATATGAGAATAAGTACAAAATGTATGTTGATAGTAATTTCACACATTGATTTACAGCATCTGTGACTCGGTATGTCAAATACATTGCACATATTACATAAATCAGTTTTATAAATAGTGCAGGAAAAGGATAGCTTTATCCCTTTCCTGGAACATTTCAATTGCGAAGTAGAAAATCTACATGTATACTAGCCCAAGGATACCACTAATATTGATTGACTGAATTACAATTATCACTTGGTTGAATTAGATTTTTGGCTCAGTATTAATTGTGTCATAAACATTTCATGAATATGGGTTTAAGTCATTGATTTTCTTTAAAATATTTTAGTATGTGTCCAACAAATTTACTCAGATTTGTTAGTTGCACTAGAGATGAACTGTTCATTAGTTGCTCATATTTTAATATGTTTGGTTTATTCCAGTAATATTTTTTTATTAAATTACTTCTTTGAATTTGAAAAAGGGGACACTTTAGAATGTAATGTAGTTCATCACCTGTATCATTTAAATTACATAGTCTACATTTTCTGTTTGAGATATGTATATTTTGCCATCTGCCTGTTTCTACAGGAAGATAATGGTTAGTAGTTCTGAATTTTATCATATTTAGATAGTCATATTTCTTAAGTTTTATTAGATAAGGTTCCAGTTTGACGTTTTGTTTGAAGAGGCTGTAGTTTAGACCTTTATTTGAATTTTGCAGATTGTTGATCCAGTTTTGTTCAAATTGTTGTTGCAGTATTGATTTAACTAAACTATTTATATTGCTATTGTTAATGTAATCTTGGAAGAGCCACAGGTCTGGTCTACCTATTTCAATTAAGATATTCTTAACACAGGATATCCACTTTGAGTTAAAATTTGGTAAATGCAGCATATATTTATATATTTGGTAAGATAGTTTACTCTCAGAACCTGTGATAAGTTTATTCCAGTAACCAATAATTCTGCTTTTAATTGATATATTGAGAGGCATTCTACCGGTTTCTCCATATAACATGTAAATTGGTGTACTCTGCTTTAAGTTAAAAAGTTTTCTTAAAAATTTACAATGAAAGTTTTCTAGGATTTTGTCATCTTCATATCCCCATGCCTCAACAGCATACATAAGTATTGGTGTGATAGTATGATCAAATAGTTTAAGGATTAGATCTACTGGTAAATTTAAATTATTTATGCATTTTTGAAGAGAAAAAAGGGCTTTTTGTGCTTGTTGGATTAAATGTTTTCTATTATTAAGGAATTTTTGATTATTTGAGAAAACTGTTCCGAGATATTTGTATTGTTTGACTTGTTCTAATTCAGTACCAGATATATTGAATTTTACATTTCTTTTTCTGCCAAATACCATTATCTTTGTTTTGTTTATATTTATGTTTAATTTCCAGTTTCGACAATATGAATTAAAATCATCTAAGCTTTTTTGTAATTTATCAGGAGTATCTGCTATAATGATATTTATAAATGAAAATACGCCTTTAAAGTTGACACAGGAATGACAAATTCTATATGAATCTGAACTGTTGTCCACAACAATTTGTTTAATTTTAGCGCAAAAATATATATTTCTCGTAAACGGTTTAATATTTTGACTTGAAATTTTCAGAATTTTCATAAGAAAAGATGCTCTTTCAGATAGAATAAAGGTAAAATTTATGTAAAAATAATTGAGAAATGTCACTTTAAATCAGTATTGTTTTAAATAGTACATGATAAATTGTTTAAAAACTGTAGTTACGACGTGTTCCAAATGTTACCAGCGATATGTTAACGCGTTCTATGTTTATGAAAAAACGTATCTTTCACCAATTTATTATAATCATTAATTGTGTTGATTTTAACACATTACAACATAATGACGCTTTTTGACACATCTCAAGATAAAATCTTAAAAACATTATGGAAATGTTTCCACAATATTTCATACCAAGAAGGACCGAAGATTATAACGTGACATTCCTTCGAAATTTTCGTCTGCAACATCAATGAATTTGGAGCTGTCTATTTCTTTTTTCCAAAATCGTTGTCTGAACAATCATTGAATTTGGAGCTGTCGCCTTTTCGAAAAGATTAAGTCTCTAGAAAACAAGTTGGAAATGGAGGAATTGTTTGTCACAAGCAATTTCTTTATTTCCCACGGCATTTTCTACCCAGAAGGACAAAGAAGTTTAATCCCTTCGGAATTGTTGTCTGCAAATGTCTATTTTTTTGCCATTTTAGAGAGGGATAGAATAAAAAAAACTGAAACTATAGGCAAACCCGTCGGTGTTATTGCAAAACTTCGTAACCCCAGCATTAATTTTTTTTAAAAAAAAAACTGGAGTTACGAGGTTTTGCAATAACACCGACGACATACTTACAAACATAAGATATTTAAAAGCGTGTTTCGCCTTTTCGTCATTTTGATCTCCAGTCTGCCAAAATTTCAGGGGCGGTGCGGTTTCTGGGTAGATGAACAGAAAATCTCCGTTACACATTCCCTTGTCGTAGGCCCGTAACATGAAATCACGAATCGTTTCTTCGCCAGTACAGATGAAAATAACTGAAGGAAAACGTGGTGGAAAATCATGTGACACAACGATAAAACAAAAATAATTAAAAAAAGAAAACGATCAGAAAATCTCCGTAACACATTCCCTTGTCGTAGGCCCGTTACATGAAGTCACGAATTGTTTCCTCGCCCTTACAGATGAAAATAACTGAAAGAAAAGCACGGTGGGGAATCGCGTGACGCAACAACAAGATAACAATATTTTCTTAAAAAATGAGCAGAAAATCTCCGTTACACATCCCCTTGTCGTAGGTCCGTAGCATGAAATCACGAATTGTTTCATCACACGTGTAGATGAATGAAATGGAAGAGAAATGCGGTGTTGATTCACGTGACAAAACAATTACAGAATATCTTTAATATTTCTGTTAATTTGTTAAAATATATAAGTTAGAGACAGAGAATACCAATTTGTTAACGTCAGGGAACTTTTAGATGTTAAGTATATTTTCAACTTATTGTCGAGAAAAATCGTTTGCTTGTTAATGATTTTCTATCAGGTGTTATTCAAAATATCACAGCAAAAAAAATCTTTGTCATGTTTATACTTTCTCTGCTTCAAACCAAATTCAAATAGGTCAGGTATTTAAAAAGATGATTATGTTTTTCTGCAATTATTACTGGTTTTGATGTGCCACGTGGTTCCCTGTCGTGAATAAGAACAAATGCAGTGTTGATTTTAGTCAACCCTTTCCTAAACAATCAAAGTTTGGGTGATCCTTTTTGGAAGCTGCTGCAGACGACAAAAATTATGATAATTAAGACATGATTTGTGTAAATGTGGCACAGAAAATATTGAGGCAAAAGGAGAAACTGCTGATTCTCAGCAGTTTCTTCTTTTGTTTCAATGTTTTCCCAATCCTGTTCTATTTGGGACGTCAAAACCAGGTATTGTTTGGGAAAGGGTTAATCAAACTGGGAAGTAGTTTGTCATATTTTCACAAGTGAAATGATTACTTTTATCTGTTAGACCTAGCGTCCACTAGGGCACGGACATTACGCCGAATGTATTCGGACAGAAAAAATAACGTTCTGCAGACCTTCCGCACATTCCTAATGCCTTCTTAATGTTATCACCAAACCTTCCGCATGATTCGTAGCCTTCCGGACCATCAATTTTGTCCGCGTCGAAATTTTGATCGAGAGCAAAATTTCGACGCGGAAATGAGTGTCCGTATATCTTCGGCAACTTGTCTGCGTTGTCGTAAGGACATTGTCACGATATCCCAAATCCTTCGCGATTGACCCGGACTACTTCAGTCACGCGGATACATGTAGCTAGCCGACACTCAGTTGATTGCACGGAATATTCGGGTTAACGGTACGGAAGGGTTTCGGCACGAATTCAGGACGATGAGAACGGTTTCGGTATACTCACTGAACTCACGAGGAACACCCCACGATCTTTTAAAAATCTATTCACTGAATCACAGTCATTTTGAGCATTTTCAATAAATGATATATAGAATTATTTTTTTCCATTTTCCTTAATTGTTATTATCATTATTTGTATAAAAAACATCGAGGAAAAAAGGTACTTTCTGCATTTTACCGTTTTACATTTTAATCTTATTCCAAAAGCAATACTAGCTTGATAGCTAGCCAAATCCAGAAAAGTTGCGTCGTTTGACGCATACATGTAAATGTTATAGTGTCGAAATAATCGAAGAAAATATAGAATATGGTGATTACCAACACTTTCTCCCTCGATATGTCCCACCTCATCACAGAGATTCTTCGTTCTGGCAAGACTATAACGCCTTTGATTTTAGCTTATTTAGCGTTTGCTTTTTTGCATAGTAGAGTTAAATAGATAGTTTGGTTCCAAGTCAAAGTCGGTTGGAGGAAAGGAGCATCAATTTAATTCTTCTAAATATTATGTTCCATGGTTACAGAATATCATATATAAACATGCATAGTACGGGGGGGGGGGGGGGATTCAGAAAAATAGCGATAATAATAGTGTTATTTGAAATCAACATAAATCTACTATTCTGGTATAAATAAAGATTAAAACATACAAAAATTTGCGATACGAAAGAAACAAGTAAAAAATTGCTGTAATGTACAGCATAGTAATTGTGTCGCTCTTAAAAACTATACTTCAGTAGTGGATGAAATGGAACACAGAACAATGTTACATATGTACAGCTTTTCGTAGACAAATGGACAGCAGTAAAACACTATTATTGATGTATCGAATAATGTTTTCAGAAACTACTAAATGTTAGGGGTGTTTTCTTTGGAAATTGATGCAGATGACAAAATGGATATTGATAAACGGGATGTCTGTAAAGTATAGCATAGGAAATACTGACATGAAAGTAGAAAATGTCGATCATTAGCATTTTCTTTTATGTTTTTTTAACCAGACAGGTCAAATGTAGGTTCTATTTCCGAGAGTGAAAAGGGTTAAGTTTGGTTAAAAGGATATATACACTGGTCGAAATTATTAAAGGAACATGTAAACATAGAATTTTTCTTCATTGAATATTCTTACTCAGGAAACTGGTATGACTAGAATACAATTTAGCATTTGTGGACGAAATAATGTGAGTTCCTTTAATTATTTTAACGAATGTATAATAATTATGCAAATTAGCCATGTATTTTAAAAAGAAAAGCTATAGATAATCATAAACTTTTAATGAAATAAAAACTAAAAATGAATTAAATTACTCTATTTGAGTATCACAGTAAAATAAGAACAGAAACTAAAAGCAATGTGTTAACATTTTCTGAAACAATAGAGAGTTTTGGTGACTCTAATGAAAGTAAAATTACCAAACGACAAAATTTTGGACAGTTCAAAATTCAAATGTGTTGCAGACGACAACTTAAAGTGAATGAAATTTTGAGTAGAAAACATTGTGGGAAATGAAGAAATTGCTTGTCACAGGCAATTTCTTCTTTTTCCACATTTTTTTTCCCAAGCCCTTTCTTGCGAGGGAGTCAAAAGGCGTCACTGTACAGTAAAAGGTAAAGAAAACATTGAATGAAATGAAGAAATTGGTGATAATCACCATTTCTTTTTCCTTCAATAATTACTGTTCTACCTGCTCACAAATTTCTTATTTAATCAGAAATAGTTTGTGGTCAGCAATAATTTTCAATTGGAAAAGTTTAAATTGTCATCAAAACTCCAGTTATCTTATGTAAAGGTTAATTTTGAAAAGTTGCTAATACTTAATATAGACATACATGTATATAAACAGTAAAGGTAGTTGAATCTAATAAATCGTTTTCGAAATAAGACATGGTCTTAATGTTCTTAACAGTCAAGGCATGGAAATACATTGAGGGAAAAGGAGGAAATGCTGATAATTAGCATTTTCTTCTTTTGCTTTAATATTTTCTTAAATATATTATATACGAATCCTTAATTCCTCAACGAATTTTGTTGTCTGTAGCTATTTCAAAATTAGATTATTCCTGAAATTTTAATTTTTGCAAAAGGTTTTATTTGACAGGCGATGATGTAATGAAAGGAGTTAATGAGAACTAAAGTACAACACAGAAGACCAGGCCCCGGTTTCTCGAAAAGACTTAAGTATGTTCTCAGACTGAAATCTGATCACGGTGCTCAAATCACAAGAAATCCATGTGAACTTCAATTGAATACCAATCAACATTGATTGGTATTCAATTGAAGTTTAGTATGTACTCATGAGTATTACTTATGTTTTTTGAGAAACCAGGGCCGGGTTTTGACATCATCACTCAGTAAGGATAATTTAGAAAAACATAATTGAAATAAAAGAAGAAAATGTTTAAAAAAACAGGGATCAGTTTCATGAAAACATTTAACTTTTTCCCAAACAAGTTTTTTGTTTTGACGTCCCTAACAGAAATGTATTGGTAAAACATTGACTAAAAAGAAGGAATTTCTGATAATCAGCAATTTCTCCTTTTGCCTCAACATTTTTCCTGTAGTGAGTGTATTGTAGAGTAGGCCAAGTTTTACCAATGTCAAATTTGTCGTCTTTAGCAAATTTATAATTTGACAAGGAAATGGTTAAGAGAGATATTTGTCTTGTTGATGACTTTTGTGAAGATTAGGGCAAGAAACACTTATTATCATTTTATTAAGACCTGGGTAATGCTATTGCTGTTTAAATAGATTTTTAAGACAATGGTAAGTCAAAATTCTTGGGATATATTTTGATGAAATAGGTCCCTGTATTTTTGTCTGAACATTTTCGAAGATATAACATACATATTTTCTACTGTATTATTATTTTCGATATTATGACTAAAATAACATGCATATGTAATTTAAAGAAAGATAAAAAAAACATGCATATGTAATTTAACCCTTTCCCAACAAAGCCTGGTTTTGACGGCCCTAATTGGAAAGACATGGGAAAACATTGAGACAAAAGCAGAAAATGCTGATAATCAGCATTTTCTGTTTTTGCCTCAATATTTTCTGGGCTATATCTTACACAAGTCCTATCTTTATCAACATCAATTTTGCCATCTGTATCAGCTTTCTAATTGGATCACCCAAAACTTTCATTGTTTGGGAAAGGGTTAAAGAAAGAAAACAAAACTAAACAAGAATATGTGTACAATTTTACAGAAACAATGTAAAAGTTAAAAAGGGTTGTAATTTTTTGAAGGTGTTTGCAAGGTTTATAATGCATGTTACCCAACTTCAACAACATAAAACAAGATGTGTGTGTGTGTGTGTGTGTGTGTGTGTGTGTGTGTGTGTGTATGTATGTGAAACACAAATACGCCCGAAATAGCCATTTTTCTAAATCAAATGTTTTGTTTTCATGTAAAGGATTGATAGGGGTTGGCAGATGACCTTGAGAAAGGTCATATTGCATGGAACAGATTGTTATATACCAAATTTGAGCCATGTATGTCAAACACTTTTAGAGAAAAAGCAAATGTTCAGTTTTCGAACAAACAGATGGACGGACAGACAGAAACAAGTGAAACAATATGCTACTGAACTTTCTATACGGGAGTAATTTTTGAAACATGTATGTTTATTCTAGTGAACTAAAAATTGGATTTTAGCTTGTGCACAGAAAAATGGAGTGTGCGTGCTGTTTATTACTGGGGAATTTAGTAATCAAAAGTACTTTGAATGACAAATATTTAGACTTGGACTGATGTGAAATTTTGTTTGGTAATGGGTTAAATGTTTACTTGAACATCAAATTTTTGTTTCATAATAGACAATAAAGTTACTTTGAATTAAAAACATTTAAAGTTGGAGTGATGTGTGTGAATGGCTTAAACATTTACTTAAACATAAATTTATAGCTTACTTTAGCGAAGTATAAAAATTCTAGATCTAGTAAACAAACATCAAATTGTAAAACATAACTGAGATAAAAAAAAAAACATTTAAATTCCAGGGCCGTGTTTTACTAACATAGATTTTTGCAAAAACCTTGTAACAACACATCTGATTTAAAGAGAAATAATAACAGTAATTATTCAGCCAATCAGATTTGTTGTTTTTTTAAAAATGTTCGTAAGTTTGTTAGTAAAACGGGCCCCAGGTGTATAATGGCTGTAATATCGGAACCAACAGTAATTGTTCTATGACACTGACAAAGAATTTTTACCTTTTTATTTCTTTTTAAATCATAGCAAGGAGTTTGGTTTTAAACTGTGCATTGCTGTGTATGAGAACATACATATCTATTTTGTAAATAATTACAAAATAAGCGTGTTTTTTTTTCAAAACATTGAAATGTTATGAGAATGTCAATTATCATATTGTTTTTTTACATAAAATCCAATGAAACATTATCTTAAACTCCAAAATTTTGTGACAAGTGATTTTGTAGCAATTGAAGAGCAGACATCTGATTTCAGTTATATTTTAAAAAGAAATAATCCATAATTTTCATGTTACAAAAAATTATTATTTATCAATTACATCGTAACATAGCAATTCGAATTTTGATATGGATATACCTGATATAGTGGTCCCCTTATATTCTGATTCCTGCTAAACGATAGAAAAATATATCAATTTACTGATCATAGGTTATACAGATCAAAACGAACCCATATTGATGTAAATCAGTATTTTGATGTAATATTGATGAGATGATTTGCATGTGCATCTGTACAATAATGTTTTCATAGGTTAAAGTTTTGTTTATAAACATCAGGTTACCTTGGGACAATTGTATATGGGATTAAACCATTGCTAGATGACGAAATATTAGATTGATTTAAATGAAAGTTTTTGCAAAAAACAAATGTAACGTATGAAAATTTGCTTTTTTAGTCTTTCTGAATAGAGAAGAATGTGGGAGAATGAGAATTTAGTTTTCATTAGCAAATTCTATATTATTTCAATGTATTTTTCCCAATTTAAATGTTTTCGGACATTAATTGTCAATGTGTTGTAATAAGTTAATAACTTTTTCAGGAAAAGCCTGGTTTCGATGTCCCTGGTAGAAAAAATTTGAGAAAACATTGAAGCAAAAGAGGAAAATGATGATTTTTTACTTTAAAATTTTATGTGCTATATAATTTGTCGTCTGCAGCATCATATTGGACCATGCTAGTTTTTTGTTGATTGAGAAACACTCAACACTTATTCACAGCTATTACAAACCAGGAACTTTAGCAACATATAACATACTCAATGAAAATTGAAATACTTCAAAGATATAAATCAAAGTGTTACATATAAAATGATGAAGTTATTAACAATATGAAGGACTATATAACAACATAAGGGAACACCCAAGACCATGGTGTGGGGAATGGGCATCATGGGATGAATAACGTTTATCAGGGTTGCAACAAGTCAGAGCAAATTAAAATCCCTTACAAAATCGAAAAAAATCCCTGACATGTTTTTTTACAGTAATTTCACAATAACTAGCAATAATTTGACACAATTTAAATTAAAAGGCAATGTTGAATGCATCAATTATATGGCACTGCATCTTATATTTTCAAAATTCACTGATAATTCCTTGACATTTGCCTGTATTTTCAAATTTCCTTGGAGGTTCACAAAATTTCCTGACAATTTCCTGACCTTGAAAAATTTAATTTTCCCTGACGTGTGGCAACCTTGTTTATGGCAAAATGAGCTCTGGTTCAAATGAGAAATTGTACATTAACTTTTTGATTTCTGTATAAATTTGCAAACATTTGTTGTATGCACTTGCTTTACTGAGTTCTTAAGATTTTACCAGATCAGAAAAATGATCTGAATTTTTGGTCATATTTCTGGTTGACTATGACATATTTTGTGGAAAGCAAAGGGATTCTACAAATAAGCTACATGTCTGAGGAAAGAACTTAGTAAGATGTGGTACATGCAACAAACCACTTGAATATTGATGCAGAAATAAGAAATGCATTTTAACAATTTCTTAGCTGAAGCAAGGCTAATTTAGCCATATCTTTTTATAATTATGTGGTACACAATTTGCATTGTGTGTATCATAAGTAAACTAGAAGATCTGAAGGTCTTCAATCACTTTACAGGCCTGAGATTTTTTTAATATTTAATCCAAGTGACTGTGTTGATTACATAGTGGAAAAAAAGTCACAATTAGCATATTTTTTTTTAAATTGAAAGGCATACAACAGAGGATTTATATTCCTATGGAGCTAAGAATCACACTAATCCAAGATCTTAACTTTGCTTACATCTTGTTTAAGTTTTGACCTGCTTATTCAATATTTGAAGATATAAAGAGAGTAAAAACAAAGTCAAAAACAGCATTTTTTTAAAATTCAAGGGCACATAAATCAGCATATAAGATTCAGATGATACTAACAATTACATCTATGCAAGATCTTATCGCCAGTAAGATTGTGAAAGTTTCGTATTGATTGGGAGATATTTATGGCTGTTTGAGTAAAAATAAGGTCAAAAATAATAATTTTGTCAATTTCAAGGGGACATAACTCATGATAAAAAATTCAGATTAAGCTGAAAATTACACCCTAGCAAGATCTTATGTTTATCAATATTGTGTCAATGTCCTGTCTTGATGGGTCAAATTTGTAGTTGCTAGAGTGAAAACAAAGGCAAAATAAAGCTGAAATGACAATTTTGACAATCTTAAGGGCACATAACTCATGATATGAAATTCAGATCAAGCTGAAACTTATACCTAGGCAAGATCTGATTGTGACCAACATTCTTTTAAAGTTTTGTCTTGATTTGTAAATATTTGTAGTTGCTAGAGTGAAACAAAGTAAAAATTATGCTGAAAATGACAATTTTGTCAATTTCAAGGACACATAACTCAGGATATAAAATTCAGATCAAGCTGAAAATTGCACTCAGTCAAGATCTTATCATCACCTACATTTTGACCATCTTTTGTCTTAATTGGTCAATATTTGTAAGTGCTAGAGTGAAAACAGAGTCAAGACAGCCATTTTTAAATTCAAGGGCAGATAACTCAAGATTTTCTAATTCAATCAGAATTATTTGAAAGAATCTGATAGAGGACTACCTAAGGATCATTCCTGTGAAGTTTGATTGAAATCCATTCAGTAGTTTCTGAGTAGAAGATTTTTGAAGAAAAAGTTGACGACCGGACGCACCAACGCAAGAACAACAGACAAAGCACCATGACAATAGCCCGCTGGCCTGAAGGCCAGTGGAGCTAAACAAGAGCCGTCAGAGATGGACAATGCTCCCCGAATAAGGCATTGTCACAATAAATTTATGCCATGCAGAGCTAATATAAAGCCCCCTTTTTCCATAACATATTTTGTATACGCAAATTTTAAATAGTTTATTGTCAAGGGCATCTAATTTGCTACTCAAATATGAAATTTCATCAAATTCTGACCATTAGACTAGGAGAAATTAGAGAAAAACTGTATTTATCCCTAGTCCCCTTTTCCCATGACGAGGCCTCAAATCCAAAAACCGGGAAAAGTACATCGGCATTTTGTCATAGTGAGTTCACATGGTAAGTTTCATTTGATTTGGCCAAAGGGTTATGGAAAAATCGCTTCGGACGGACGGACGGAATGACGGACGGACCGACGGACGGACAGACGAAGCGGCGACTATATGCTCTCCCTTCGGGGAGCATAAAAATTAGAAGTAGTACCCATAACATAGGGTTTGGATCTAAAACAAGAAATGTAGAGTACCGTTACTCTGTCTTATCTGTTGCTACTTTTCTTTTCAAATTTGGCAAAACAAGTTTGCCATCTTGTACCCTTCCCTTCCCTGTAATGGGAAGTTTTTGGGTTATAAAGTCCATAAAATCTGATTGTTGGTCAAATGTATCTAATTTCGGTATTTCCACCAGTCTTGACAGTTCAGATTGGAATATGCTGATTTCTTCATGGTTGTCCTCCACTCTTACAATCGCCCTTACGTTGCAGTATTTTCTTGTTTCTGTTGATCCACACTTTGGGCACTTATCATCTTTCATCTTCTTGTTTTTACATGCTGTAGTGGTAAATCATGGAGAAAATAAAATCATAAGATAATTAATCTAAAAACAAACTGAATGAGTTTGTGCTTCATGAATGGCTTTGAAATGCCCAATATCAATTTTTTTGACAGCCAGGAAGACAACAGATTTTTGATACAGGGCATAAGAAGAGCTGTCGCAAAACGGACAAATACCCCTCACTAGGGCCTTGTCACTGAAAAGTGCTATAGGTCAAAAGGTTCTTGACTTAGAGCATGGAAACAGATTTTAAACAAAGTCCAACTGTGACCTTGACATTGGTGACTCAAAAACAATAGGGCATTTATGATCCTAGGTCAAACGGTTCTCGAGTTAGAGCACGGAAATGGAATTTTACCATGTGACACCCCCACCTCCATTAAAAAGTTCAAAGTGGCATAACTCTGAAACTAATAACTGGATCAAAATGAAAATTACAGGTGCATAACTTCATATGATAGTTAATAACTTGATAAAGTTTCAGCAAAAATGGTCTAAAACTGTGGGAGGAGAAGAGGACACAAAATTATGTCCACAGACGGACAGATGGACGGACAGACAACCTGATTCCAGTATATTCCTCATAACTTTGTTGTCCTAAAATAGGACTGAAATGAGCAGAGTAAATAACTTGTACTTAGGAACCTGTCAAAACCATCGGCTATGGGTATAATTAGTTCACTATAAGCTGGTTTATAGTTTGTGTTTGCTCAATTGTACCTTCATAAATAATATAGTGATTAAGGTAACACCTGGGTAATGAACTTCCGGTATAATCGTTATATTTCGACTTATTCTGTAACATCTGTAAGTCCAAGTATCTTTAAAGTACCGTTAGATGCAGTAATGCCTGTTTGTTAGATGCAATAATGCCTGTTTGCGTAACAACAGAAATAATTGAGCATGCTGAGACTTCCGGGAAATATTTTAAACAATTTTTGTGAAAATGTTTCTAATTTATATGAAGAGTCGGCAAAAAAACCCAACGAAAGTCAAAAATTCAAAATTTGAGAGCGATGCAAATTACTTGCCTTTAAAATCATTTTAGAATTGTTTAAAATCGTCGATTCGTTCCATACAGATTTCGTACCATACCTGATTACCCAGGCCTTACCTTAATAACAGCATTTATGTAATTGTGTCATGTGTGCAACTAGTAATCATGAAGTATTATATTCAGACTAACTGTTTCCAAAAAGGCAATTATTTAGAGTGGTCTAATTTGAAAGACATTCAATAGAAAATGCTGATTATCAGCTTTTTCTTCGTTTGGTTCAATGTTAATTTCTATTTGGGACGCCAAAACTAGGTATTGTTTGGTAAAGGGTTAAGTGAAATCAGTGGAAAGCTAAATCCTGAATGAAAATACCAAATGTAGAATTTATGTTGAAGGTGTGAATTATGTCTGCTAAATGATTTCGTAAAATATATTTTTTCAATGACTTGCCCTATTTTCTAAAATAGTTCAAGATTACACATAGATGGAAATGTAATTCCTAAGAATCTATCAGTTTAGCTTAAATTTTCACATGAATATGTCAACGGTTTTATATTCATGGTTAGTTTAGATTGAAACACCATAACTATTTCATTAACTTATATATATCAATAGGAGACTTGCCGAAGTTCTTGCAGCTGTTGTATATCTGAGCATACTTGATTCCAAGGACATCAAAATCTGAAAACGAGGTACTGTCTTGTTCTTCAAATAGTAGATCATCCAATTTATCATCATCTGTTACGTCAAATCCGATGGACTCTGGACATTCGAACTAAATTTAAAATATTTGAGAAAAATGTTATGATTATATTGGATAAACATTTTCCTGATGGGCATGAAACTATAACCCTTTAACCCATTACCAAACGACAAAATTTTTTAGCTTGTCCAAATTCAAAGATGATGCAGACGTCAATTTCAAGTGAATATGATTTTATGTTTTTTAGTCTTTTTGGGTAGAAAACATTGTGGAAAATGATGAAATTGCTTGTCACAAACAATTTCTTCATTTTCCACAATGTTTTCTAAAGCCTTTATCTTGAATGGCGTCAAAAAGCGTCAATGTTTGGGAAAGGGTTAACCAGCGAAATTTTGGGGTTGTCAAATTTAAAAGATGTTACAGAAGACAAAATTGCTATCAATGAATTTCCCTATCAATTTGTTTTTATGGGCGTCAAAACAAGGTTTTAATTGGGAAGAAAGTCAATCATTTAATTCTAATTGCAACTAAAACATAGTAATTGATGTTGCAATTGAAAGTGAATTTCTATTTATAGGACATGCCATAGTAAACATTACATAATGTGACATGTCATTGAACCAGTTGACATTACAAAATGTCACCAGACCTGTAAGCGGTTAATAGTATGAAATATATAGCTTATGATTACTGAATAGGAAGGTCACTTGATGTATTATGATTTCCATTATTTCAGTTTTAACACTTATCCAAACAACACAATTTTAGGGTGGTAGAATTTGAAAATTACTGCAGAAAACAATATGACTGATGTCTAAAGGCCAAATTGTGTATGTCTTTACCTAGAAAATATTGAGAGAAAAGGAGAAAATACTGATTTATATCAGCATTCTTTTTGCTTCAATGTTTTCTCAAGCCCTTTTTATGATGGACGCCAAAACCCAGTCTTGCTTGCGAAAGGGTTTAAGACTAATATTTATAATATTTTTTAGATGAACTTACCTGTATAGTTGAAGATGGTTTTGTTGACAAGGTTTGGGTTTGTTTGTACCTATAAACATCTGAGATAGTAATGACGTCCCCTCGATTGTAGGAGTTTTCAGCATCTTGGCCAAATAATGAAATGGACACCGTCGGTTGTAGCTGGTCATCTTTCAATGCAACATGCTTCAAAGCAAGAGAACCATCTCTTACATACTTGACTGGAGAAGACTGAATAAGAAATTTCAAAGCAATTTATGGACATGATGGGAACTATAATGGGTTGAGAACAAAAATGAACTCTTTTCTCAATGCAAGTTCAAAGAGAACAAGATGACTGTGTTTGTGAAACACTAATACCCCAATGAAATGGCCTATGTTAAGTTGTCAGTTTAACTTTCGGTCTTTTCAGACTGACAGACAAAAGTATAACAATATATATACCCTACCTTTTGATTCAAAGGCATAAAAAGCATGATAATACAGTGAATGCTTTTTTTTTTAAATTGAAGTCTATTGAACATGTAAGAATTTGGATTAGATGTAAAATTTTGCTGTTTGGTAATGGGTTAAAAACAATACATGGCTTTTGCAGACCTTCAAATCTGGGTATAAAACCACTTTTTACAGCATCCTTTTAATATTGCCTGTGTCAATAAATAATTCTATTAAAAATAGGTTAAGACATTGCTACATTAACCCATTACCACGAAGCAAAATTTTACACTTGTCCAAATTCAAAGATGTTTCACACAAGAAATCAAAACGGGAAGACAAGAATTGCTTGTCATAAGCAATTATTTTCATTTTGCACAATGTTTTCTATAGCCATTATCTTGTAGGGAGTCAAAAAGAGCCATTGACTTGTGTAAGAATGGGTTAAATGGGGTCTATTGTCAATCAGCCCCTTTGGTCATGACTCATGAGTACTCATATAATTACCTGCACTACTTTTCCACAAACTTTGCTTGTTGTGCCACAGCGTAATGCCTCATTCAGTTTTCTTGGTGAGTTGACGGTGACCTGTGTGGTCGTAGCACTCTGTCTTATAGCGTGTGGCACTTCAACTTTCGCCCAAGGAATAACAGCTGACCTTGAAATAGCCCAAAATTCTTGCTCTTTCCTGAGGAGGTTTGTGAAGCCAAAAGTACTGTCGATTCTTAAAGTTGCTTTAAGTTGGATATTATATATCCTAATGATAGTATGACTTGTATCATCTGCAATTGTCACCGTGAAATATTTCCTCTTTTCTCCAGTTTTGTTCTGATATTCAATTATTTCAGAAATAGATAGCACAGTTCCGATGATTGACACACTTTCTGCATGGTGCTTTAGAGCACCGTCAATTTTGAGGAAGTTCATCTGTTTTCTGAAAATTGACAATGAGTTAAAATTTTGAAATATGAAGAGAATTCTGAAAATATTTAACCCTTTCCCAAACAAGACCTTGTTGTGACGTCCCTGATCAAAAAAGCTTGGGAAAACATTGAGACAAAAGAAGAAAATGCTGATAATCAGCATTTCCTCCTATTGTCTCAATATATCTTCTGGGCTATATTATTCACAAATTTTACTTTTAGTAAATCATTTTGTCGTCTTCAGCAGCTTTCAAATTGGACCACCCTAATTTTTTGTTGTTTAGGAAAGGGTTAAAATAACACGAGTAAATAAATGCACACTGATGTAATTTTTTTGTTAGAAAGTTTTATTGTTGTGTATAATAACCCATGGAAATTATTGATGAAATTTGCAATAGTTAAAGTACAAGTAATGTACATATATAGTAATATGTTTATAAATTTGTTAATATATTTAAAAGTATATCAGGTATATAGATCTTCGTGAAGTAAAATATGTCACAATTTCAGACAAACAAAAGTACTAAATTGATGTCAATGTAAAACCTAAGATTTTATAGCGCTACAGATAAGAGTGGGAATGGGCTTTGCAAAAATACATTTCATTTTTCATCAAGCCTTAATTGTGTGTAGAATCAATTGGCCAAACAATTCAACTGAGTAACCACAATATAGGAATAGATTTGAAATAATAATTTTAGAATGTCTTTACTCCTCTTAATTTATTCTTCTGATTATATTAATACCAAAGAATAATCAGGTAAAATTAGTAAACCAGTCTACAATGTATTTTGGTAATGTGATAAAACACATTAAGTTAGAATACCCGTAATGTGGCCATTTTCAAATTCATAAAACATCAGATTTTTTCGACCGTCATCCTTACATAATTATCAGAAGTTATTGGGAAAGGTCGTAAACATTTGGTGGTGGAAAGTTCCACCACCTTATTTGTTTGAATCAAGAATAATTCCGACTACGCATGAATGTTATTGTGGGTAGACTACCTTAAATCTCTATTTTTAGGCAGAATTAATGGATGAAATGCTTAGCTGAAATGGGTGCACAATTCGGACTGCTGCCCAATTTATAAAGATTTATTAGTAGGAGTTAACTAACTAGACAGAAAGGGAAAATCATTCTTGATAATTTCAATTACACAAAAATGATTTTTGTTTATGAGAAATATTATCATGATTTACTAATCCCATTACCACTTATTGACACTTTATATGCCCCACAAGATTAAAGCTTTGGAAAACATTTTGAGAAACAGAAATTGCTTGTGAAAAGCTATTTCCTTATTTCACATGTTTTCTACCCAATCAGACCTAAAATATTTCTATTTCAGGTATCTGCAAAATTTTTGAATTTTAACCAAAACAAAATTAATTTTTGCTGCCTGGTAATGGTTTAATATAAATGTGCACAGATGTAAATTGTTTTACAAATTATATTCATATAGAGAGGTATGTATGTGGTCAAATGTTGATTTCAAACCATTAAAACAGCATATTCATTAACCATTCTATCAGAGCAAAAGATATGAGGAGTTAAAGACATTTAAAATTTGCAATTTCAAATCCAAACACCTGTTGTGGGTACTCATTTGAATTGTCTTGAGATGATTCCAATGAGTAGTAACAATATAGGGTTTGATAAATAATACCTTGATAAACAATAATAGAAGTTATGCTTTTTGAAAAGCAAAGACACATCATATAAATACGATCCTTTGTGTTTACAAAAATAATAAACTTAATTCTATGATTGAATATTACGCAAGCGCTCATATTCAAGTAAAACTTCATCACATACTGTAATACTGCGTGGACTAAATGCAAGCAGTCTTAAATTTTGAGTGGTTGTGACCCTGCTCAATGCCACATATGCCATGCCCTGTTGGAAAACTGAAGAACTAAGATCTATATTTGCTGAAGGTAATGACATACCCTGCACCTTATGAATAGTACAAGCCCAACATAATGTAAGTGGAAAAGTCCTTCTTATCAGCACACGACCATTTAAAATATACTCATGTTCCACTGATTTAATAGGGATTGGGATGTGCTCATTTGAATCACTACACATATTACCTACAGTTCTATCATCAAAAAAAATATTTATATGAGTAACACAATTAGAAAGGTCATCCACAGAAACAGAGGAAACTCTTCCAATAGCACCATTCACTAATCCTTTCTCTGTGCACAAATTTCTGATGAGCATTATTCTAGAGCCAATTGAAAACTGCAACTTTCTAGGTAAACCACCAGCATCTTTATCATCCTGTGGTATAAATTCATTTGTTACAATTTCTCCACATTGTGGGTCATTTGGTGAAAAGTAATGTTCAGCAATAATACAGTATTTTGGACCAGAGAGTGTTTTCTCTAACAGCAAATTGCATTCCTGAACTGCAGCACGAGTTGGATATAATGACAATGTATCAACAACTTGGTCAGGAATTACTGGCACTAACAATGATTTCAAAAAGTCAATATCATCTGTAGTTGGCAGTCCTACCCTAACTCTGTTCAACAATTGACAATATGAATTGTCAGCATTTTGTCTAACATTTGTTCTAAGAAATGAAACATCAAATAAAGTCCACAGTAGTTTGTTTTGAAAGGCGTATTTTCCATACACAGGACGCAACTGGAAGAAGTCCCCAACAACTATTACATTCAAACCGCCAAATGGATTTACATTACCAGATATTTCAGACATTCTTCTACTTATATAGGTTAACATTTTGTCACTGACCATGCTAATTTCATCAATTATTAGTGTATGAACACCAGCAAACATTTGCATTAAACGCTTCTGTTGAAATGCAGTGAGACTGGTATATGTCAAATATTTATCAACAGGGATTTTGAGAAGAGAATGAATAGTGAAGCCATTTATATGGCGTGCGGCAGTTCCTGTTGGTGCACAAAGCTTTACAGGACTGACACCTGAGAGTGATGCAGTATGCAATTGTAAATAAGCAACTATAATTTTCAACACATATGACTTTCCCACACCAGCTCCACCTGTAATGAAAAGATGTAATGGGGTATTTCTTTCCAACGTGTAATGAGTTTGTATAAGATGCAACAGATTCTTTTGACAAACAGTTAGACCTGCTATACTAGCATCAAATTATTGTGAAGACATAGTACATGCACTTAACTCATGGAAACGAGTTTCATTTGGTTGCGTATCGTAATGCAAACAGGTATTTAAATGAATATCTGATAATGGAAATGGTTCCAAAAAAGAAACATTATATGGTGTTGAGTCACCCTCCCCTGTTTCATAAAGAGGAGAACTGTTCAGTTCACCTTCAGCTAAACGAATACGCCTTATACTGTTTTCAACTTCTAAAGAAAAGTCATGATACAATTCAATGCTATCATTCAAAAAATTTTGTTTTTGAACAAAAGCATCTTTTGCACATGAACAATTTCCAACCAAATCATGTTCTTGTCTATGAGGTAGCAGCAGCATTAACAAAGCAAAGAAATAATCATCATTAGTAACAGAAAATGCAGGATACCTTATCACAGAGGCTTTTGACCTCAGCTTTAACCACACATCATATTTGTCTATATATATACGTTGAAGGCTTCTTTTGTCGGTTAAAGTGGACTGTTTTGGTTTGGGACATTTAGTATACCAAGTTGCAAAGTAGAAAAATGACAATTTTTCCATATGATTTGGACGAGCCCTATAATAGTCAAGCAAGTTTGTCATGAAGATGTTTGTGGAATTGTCATTTAATTCCTGTAATTCAGATATTGGTTTCAACATTTTGAAACGTTTTTCTAAGGGTCTTGTATTTACATATACAATGCTTCTAGACATCTGAATTAATTTCAAGTTACTTAGACGGAAAGCAGCTTCTTGGGCGCTTAAACGTCTGTGTTTAAGTACACATACTCCAATGTTCCATAATCTCTGAAAAACGGACATAGAAGGATTTTGAACGAAAACAGAATGAATCAAGTTTGATAATGCTCCTTTTAATTCATCTGGTTCTGATTTGCAAAGGTAATGACAAACATAATATGCTGCACCATCTGCATTATTTATCATCTGGATATCCATATTAGCTCGCCAATGCTGTAATATAATTGGATTGTAAGCATTGATAAACATGGATGTTTTATTTCGCTTTGTGATATAAAATTTGCCCTTATTTTTCTTTATCAGAATGGGTGGTAAGAATTGTGTTTTTGAACATGGTTGTTTGGGAAAATGAAATCTACATGGGGTCTTGATGAGGGCATGCAATATTTAGTATGAGAGTGTGTTTGTAATCTTGTAACAAGCTCGTGTAAGCATGGTCTTGCATTTGCATCAGGAATGTTAGAAACAATTGTTTTGTTTATGTATGAAAGCAAAAATGCTCTATCTTCTGGATCAGCACTTGTTGCAGGTGGAATTTTTTCAATCCAGAAAAATATATGATAGTGCGGAGAACCTCTATTTTGAAATTCTACTCGTATAAAGTAATCTTTAACATTGCCCAGAGGCTTAAGGTTTGATAAAATTACAAATTTCATCAAGGCTGAAAATCTCCTTTCAAAATGTATTGCAGTCATTAAAGGGTCCTTTCGCATGCTAGTGGAAAAAGATCCCTTAGAAACAGCTTCTTCATATGTTAAGTTTTCAAGAAGCATCCCAAGCTCAGGCCAGTGTACATCATCTGCAGATAATGTCATAAATAAAGTAGGTGGTCCTAAACTTTTAAACATAGATAACAAATTGAATAAAGCATTTTTAAAGTAAGCAACAGTGCCACGAATATTTTTCATAAACATGTATGAATTTTGTATGACATCCGGGTTGGCATTTGCAGTAGTTCGTAAATCTGACATACAAATTGGTTGAGAAACATCAGCTGTAGAGACACTTTTACGCATTTTCATGTAAACACCTATTTCTTGTTTCAGTAGCATTGTATCATATGAGACAGCAGCATGCAACAAATACATTGGATCCAATCTCCAACGTCCACTGTTATGATAAAGTCTACACCTGAAATACATAGATGGTGTTAGTCTAACTGGCCTAGGACAAGAAAACCCATTAATACCAGATGGAAATAACCAAGGAAATGCATTTTCTTCCCCGAATTCATTTTCATATATGGAAACTGGTGCACTATTACTTTTCCGAACAGTTATTCTGTTGATGAAACTAGTGGAAGAAGGTGAGCAATCTGAATCATTTAACATTTTGTTGGACAAATAATCCACCTGACAAAGAGTAACATTCTCTAGCTCGTTTAAGTTGTTTTCAGAGGATTTATTGTATTGCAGCTTATTGATACCTTGCATTGGAATGTCAATATTTGCATACAAATGGTTATTTTGCTTTAACCAAGTAAATGCATCTATCAATCTAATTGGATTTATAAGTCTGTTGCATGTACTACTTACACTCTGACCATCAACAAAATCAACTACACACATGTTGTTTAGTTGTTCTAAGTTATTGAATTGTGATAAAGGAGCTTGTACATCAACTGGAATATTTAAAACCATGCCTTTTTCAGCAAACTGTCCTCCTGGTAAAATAATCATGGTGAAAAAAACCTGGATCTTTGACAGAAGCCGTTTCTCTAACTGAGAAAGTTTTGATATGCATTCTGGAATATCAGGAACTTCCAAATTATTGAGCTTTGCAGATATTGAAGGAGTTTTTCCACTTCTTAAAGCACATAGACATGTTTGACACAAAGTCATATTTCCATGCATCTCCGACAAGAAATATTTCAAAACTAAGTGATTGGGTACATTGAAAGCTTGATTTGGAAATAAAAAACGAAAGCATGAAATACATTTTTTGTTGTTCGGAGTACTACGAATAAAGTGTTCATAAGAAGAAATGCATGTGTTCATATAGTTTAAAGAAGAATTTTGGATATTTTCTGTTTGGGAATAATTAGGATTTTCTGTTATTTCACATGATGAAGGTACAGATTGTGTTGGTTCATTCTGTGATCTATCATGCATACCAGAAATATCTGACTGTTTAACATATGTATGATTGGAGTGATAATTCTTCATAGATGTTCTTATTCTCCGTCGTTTAAGCGGATTCTCAGGATTTTCTTTATCAATAGCTTGTAAATTTGATTGAGTACGAGAACTTCTATTGATGAAAGATAATGGAGATATATTAAAAATACATGCATTGTAAATAGCAGAAAGGTGCGACAATAGGTCTTGTCTACTATTGAAGTTATATAAAGAGCTATGCCCATTTGGATCAGGGAAACCAAATGCATTTCTAGCATGGGAATCAAACAGAAAGTAATTGCTATTTGAGTAGATAATTGCAACCGTCACATCTCCAAACGTTGCAAGTAAAGTATTAGACATGGCAAATGAAACATCTAATGCTTCCATTAATGTTGTTCCAGCCTCAGCTTCAGAATTCACAACTCCTGCAGTGGTTGTTAGAACTTGCAGGTTAATTTCTTGATCAAAAACCATGGCCGTGTTAGGCACATCGTCATGTGACAACATGATCGATGTATCACCATTATAACTATTGACAGCTATGACCCGATACAAGTAATCTCCTTCATATAAAATTGAGTCAACATTTCGCGATGTCCACTGTGTTGGATCAGCGAAAATAAAAGCAAATATCATTGCGACTAGAGCAATGGCGGTGCATTGTGTTCCATTGGAGATGGATTGCATGTTGCCCTGATGACAACTACCTCTAACAATTCTGCAAGGCCTCATTGTATTACTTACTCTTTGTAATAGCTGGTTCAGTTCGAAATAAACAACGCAAAGCATAAACAACGCGTGAAAATCCCGCTCAAATTAACGGCGTCGTACAGTTACAATTAACGTGAAAAATACTCCATTCGGTACGGCTGCATAACACCAAATTGTATCGAAGCGATTATCTACCATATCACATCAAGCTGTATTATGGAAAGATACTAATTTCACACAAAATAAGGATCAGTAAGGATATTGAATCATTTCAAAGAAAGCACGCCTTCTGTGTTACACGATAACAATGGACACAACAGATGAAAAAAATTAGTAGAGTGTAACAAAAAGTAAAGGCATTGCATTGTGTCGTCAATTGGATGCGGTTTAGACAAATCCCCCCTGTACAAACCGGAAATGGGGACTTGTCAGTATTATACAATAATCAAAAACAGTTTTAATTTATTTACATGATTTTTTAGAGTGTTCCAAGTTCATGTGAACTTCAAACAATATTTTATAGTATTGATAAAAAAATTATCCTGCATAAAGTCGCCGTGTAGGACAAACTTACGATTTTTAAGTACAACAATCAATTATCCCTCATGATGTAATTTCTAAAATTAGAATATGTATATCACAAGGTGTGTCGCTCATAGAGCGACACAACAAACAAAAGCTGTCCAAAGACAGCGCGCTCGACTTTCTAATTTGCTTAGTATAAAGGGGGCATAACTCCAAATATAGTGGGGCCAGGGTCATGGGCCCTGGTAGTAAGGTAGAGGGTGTGATGGTGAATAAGTATTCCAAGTTTGGGTTGAATCCCTTTGATAGTATGGAAGTTATTGATGTTTGAAAAAAACTTTAACCTTTGTTGCAACGCAGACGCCGACGCCAACGCCAACGCCGACGCCCGGGTGACAGTATAAGCTCTCATTTTCTTCGAAAAGTCGAGCTAATTAATGTCGTAACCAATATGATTTTATATGTTTTCTAAAGTTTTATTGTCTGAAACGTCTTCAATCGGTAGTTCGCACGTAAGGGTTTCTTATTGCCCAAAATGGCGCCGCCTTTCAATTGTAAGCCATGGCCAAATCCACCATTTAAATGGCGTCGTCGACGTCTATAATTGTTAATGTATGACATCCTCAACGGAACATTCAATAGTAAAGTAGTCTGTATAGGCCTACATTCGACGTCCATGAAGAAACTCGATCTAATGAAAACGAATAAAAACACATGTAACATTGGCATTTCATTTAACAACCAACTCGTACGTGTTTGATCTGGATTTCCGAAATATTTTCGGATGCAATCCTAAACTAGTCTGCGTTGTCTGGAACATGTCACCGTTTATTCGGCATCATCACGGATTGCATACGCGGACAATACTAGGTATGAATGCGTTAAGTTCATGGACAGTACGCTGAAAAATTCATAACGGTTAAAAATTAATAGTTTCGTCTCGGAAGATATGCCGAAATAAGATTATTTGATTCCGCATGCCTTCGGCATCCTAGTGGACGCCAGGTCTTAATGGCGTACAAAAATGTAAACAATGGTCATACATCATTTTTTTACAGGAATATTTTCTAAGTGCTTTGAGCTTGTTCTGATCGTTACGTTAGACAGATTGATTAACATATACAGACAGACAGACATACATGATAAACATACTACGTGCTGTTTGTTTGAGTAACTTCATGTAACTATCAATGATATTGGGTGTTAACACAGTACTGGTCGGGTAGGCTATGTTCTGTCTGATGATTGCGTTAGACGGACAGACAGACATACATACATACAGACAGACAAAAACAGACAGACATATACACACAATATACATACTACGTGTTGTTTGTTGGAGTAGCCTCGTGTAACTATCAATTACATTGGGTGTTAACACAGTACTGGCCGAGTAGGCTGTGTCTGATGGCTATGTTAAACAGACAGACGGATTGACAGACATACATGATATACATACTACGTGCTGTTTGTTTGAGTAACTTCATGTAACTATCAATGATATTGGGTGTTAACACAGTACTGGGCGGGTAGGCTATGTTCTGTCTGATGGTTATATTGTTCGCAGGGAAGATATTCTTGATAGCTTCAGCACAATACGAACATAGACCTGCAATGAAAAAAAAAACATCGTGAAATTAACCATCGACCACAAAATAAGCCTTCCTGTGAAAGCATCGCAAGTACAAGTCTCGATAATTGACATGGCAAAGCATCTCTAGCTTTTTGCTAGAGGTGATCTGCCATGTCATTTATCAGGACCTACTCGAATAGGCCTACCATTGATCTATCTGATGCTGAAATTGTTGGCGGGGAAGATGTTCTTGATAGCTTCAGCACAATACGAACATAGACATGCAATGAAAATGTCGACAATACCAGCCCTCGACGAAATATTATTTTTTCCAATGAAAGTGTCGCACATATCGTTGGTGGAGAGTCAAAACCTCGTAACTACAGCTTGAATAAGCTGGAGTAACGAGGTTTTGACTTCCCACCGACGATATATGTCTCAATAAATGACTTGGTAGAGCATCTGTTGCTATCGCCAAGAGATGCCCCTCTAGGTCATTTATCGGGACCTATGCCATTCTTCAAATAGGTTGATAAATCACAGATATTTAGACAAATATAATTGTGTCCTATCCTTCATTTATTATGGAATTTGGTCAACGAATACAATAGGTGACGGAATCTCATAGAGATCGTGAGAATGAACGAGAATGGACATCGTGAAGATGGGCGATTTGTCTAGTTGAAAACGATGGTTGGTGGAAAGTAGCTTCGTGTGTGCTAACAGTAGAATGCTTCCCATGACATAGCTCAGATTCTTCACTGAATCTGCATTCCAATGCACGGGCCCTTTAAAAAGTATTTGCAGATGCGCTTAGAGTTCAATGTTACATATATACAATAACACTTGTCTGAGACTATTGAAAATAATAGTTTTGGTATTGGTGGATTATATGAGGTTATTTAACATGTCTTTGTACAATACTGAATTCTATTGGATGAATACTTTGCAGAACGAGGCTATATTTGGACGAGCCGATAGGCGAGTCTAAATATAGACTTGCTCTGCAAAGTATGAATCCAATAGAATTCGGTATTGTACAAAGACATGTTAAATGACCTCTTTATTTCACATCATTTTTTTTCACACAAAACATGACAAAGATTAATTTTGTATAAAATTAAGATCTAGATCTAATTACTTTTAAATAGAATTCCAACGTGAAAAAAGGAAGAAAACAACATAGGCCTGTGTCATGAAAAAAATGTAGGCCTCATGTACATTTCTAACGCTGTGAAATTTACATGGCATCTGACATTAAATCTATATTTATCGATTTATGTTTGTCTCAAAAGATTGAATAGACCGTCATGAATTATGATAGTGTGAAATGTACATGAAATTTGTCATATAAACTATCTATCATGTCATGCGTAAATCAACAATGTAAACATTGACAGAAAAGGAGAAATTGCTGATAAACGGCAAATCTCCTTTTCTCTTAGAACTTTTTTGTCAAGCCTTTTAATGGACATCAAATCCAGGTCTTGTTTGGGAAAGGGTTAAGTGTGATTTTTATCATTGCTGCAAATTAAATGCGCTACAATTCAGAAATGTTTTGAAATGAAAATAATCTCTTTCGTGATGTTTAAAATCATTTTCTCCTTTTGTCTTAATGTATTGCCAATGTGTTTTTTCAATCACAGAATCAAAACTATGTCTTGTTTAGGACAGTGAATTCAAAATATCATGTTGAAACAAACATTCAACTCTAATGCACAATTTTGCTTTTGCAAACGAGAACTCTACTAAAGGGAGATTACTCTCGATGCGAATATGGATATTTTGTACTGCAGCCTCGATTTGGGAAAAAATCCATATTTGTACGGTTCAATCGATATTTGTAGGGTTCAAATGAGTGCAATGCATATTTGGACGGTTCAACCGGTGCATCGTACAATATCGATCTAGCCGCTTTGGATTATCGAGAATCCCGTGCGTCCACGCAATTATCTCGTGCGTGCAATACGGCTCTAGGTATTGTATACTCACGTGGTACGAATGGGATGATTTGATTGGTTTACTACTTTCGGGTGTGAAATAATAAACTTTATTGTATGGTATACGTCGTATAATACAAAGTGTTATTTTAACCCTTTCCCAAACGACAAAATTTTAGACTAATCCACTTCAAAAACTGTCACAAATGACAAAATGGATGTTATTAAAGATAGGATTTTGTAAAATATGGTACAGAAAATATTGAGACAAAAGTACAAACTGCTGGTTATCAGCAGTTTCATCTTTTGTTTCAATATTTTCCCAAGCCTGTTCTATTAGGGGCGTGAAGACCAGGTCTTGTTTTGGAAAGGTTAAGTTCAATACAATTCATATGCTTTATTTTTTGTCCTTTCTTTCGAGAGATTCAATCAATCAACTAATTAATTTCAAAGAAAGTGTCTATGAAGTAAAAAGTCTTGAATAACACGTTGAGAAGCACGTGTGAGAAGTTATAACTGGGAACGATCGCTATCTAAAGCCCTAGACAATGGTCTAATTAATTCTCTCTAATTATAGGCCCGCGGTAATTAGTCATAGTGAGACCGGCATTATTGTTTCTGCTGGGATATAAAACGATAGAAAGTCGTCTTTCATCGAAAACCTCGTAACTGCAGCTTGATTAAAGCTGCAGTTACGAGGTTTACGAAGAAAAGAGACGATGCATTTCTTGTATGTGATTCGTTCTCCAGCAATTTCTGAAACTGTATTTACTAACAATTCTAGGAAACATATCATATGGTACAAATACATAACAATTAATCTGATTTGTCAAGACATATATACGTCTCGAGCATTCTATTCATTCAAATGTGTACCCACAACAAAGGGTTTGATGAAAAATGACTAAAACATTGAAATTTGAAAACCCATTACCCCTCTTATATGTAGCAATGCAGTATTTAAATTGACCAACGTTAGTCATAATGTCAGTATAACAATATTCTCCCAACCAAACTCCCTATTTTAAAGGAGGTTACCAGTGCCTCTCTGATTGACTCACCGTAGTCATATGTCAACATTCCTATATTCTCCCAACCAAACTCCCTAAAGATCACCAGTGCTTCTCCGACCGTAGTTAAAGGTCCGGTCACACGAATCAGCGTCGTGTTTCAAATCCAAACTCTATGTTGTGGGTACTCATTGGAATCGTCTGGATAAGACGATTCCAATGAGTACCCAAGACAAAGGCTTCGACGAAAATTGACCATAATAATGCATTTTGAAAACCCATTACCCCTCTTATATGTAGCAATGCAGTATTTGGATTGACTCACTGTAGTCATATGTCAGCATTCCAATATTCTCCCAACCAAACTCCCTAAAGAAGATTACCAGTGCCTCTTCGACAGTGGTTAAAGGTCCTGTCACACGAATCAGGGTAGTGAAGGACCTCTATGGATAAGGCGAGAGATCTCCCTAAAAGGCTCAGCGCGATGGGTCAATTTTCCAAACTAACAAATTGAGAAACAAAATTAAGCTTTATGGTTAGGAAGATAAATAAATGAAATGAATACAGTTTTTTGCCATTTATAAAGTTCTATAGGTGCAGATAATTCTTGATTTTTGTGCCCACCTAAATACTTTCATTTTCTTATACTACCGGTATTCATAGACGTAAAATGAAGTTTCTTTTTGTTTTATTTCCAATTTATTCTCTACAGATACAAGGATAAATGGTGTTGACATCATATGGCAGCTTTGGTTTTGTCCGTATTGCGCATGCGCATCATTGAAACAACTTTAAAAGCACACTTTCCCGCCAAAAACTGAGGAATACCTACCTTCCATGGGCTGGTGAACATCGTTCCACCCCTTGACCCAGCTTCCCATTGACATATGTTGTGTCACTTGACCATATGCTTCCTTGGTAAAAAGGATTTCCTGGGTCACGGGGTGGAACATACTTTTATACTAAAAATAGTGCTCATATACCAATTGCCATATTTTTGGCGGGAAGATTTCGCCTTTAAACTCGTTTCAATGATGCGCATGTGCATTAAGGACAAAACGAAAACTGGTATAAGATTTCAACACCAATTGTCCTTACATTTACAGAACAAATCTTGCTAATAAAATCATAGAAAACTTAATTCTGGTTAAATGAATACCGGTGGCGTAAGAAAATGTAATTTTGGGGGTAGGTACAGAAACAAAGAGTTACCTGTACATGTCGAATCGTTTTTATTGAACAAAATCACTTTTTATAGGATTTAGGTATCCATCTAACAATATAGCTCAAAATAGTTATCATTTTGCATGTTTTGAAAATTGACTTTTCCATTAGAGCCTTTTAGGGAGATTTCTCGCCTTATCCATAGAGGTCCTTTGTTATTTCAGATCCAAACTCTATGTTGTGGGTACTTATTTAATGAGACGATTCTAATGAGTACCCACAACGAAGGGATTGATTAAAAATAACTGAAACATTGCATTTGGAAAACAAATTGCAACTCTTTTCTGTAGCTATGCAGTATTTAGATTGACTCACCATAGTCATATGTCAGCATTCCAATATTCTCCCAACCAAACTCCCTAAAGAAGATCACCAGTGCCTCTCCGACCGTGGTTAAAGGCCCGGTCACACGAATCAGCGTCGTGAACAAGTCCTTGTTGGCTAACTCGAAACTGTTGGCACTCCATGTTATGTGTGAAAACTTCCAGAATGCCGTCAAATGCGCAGCAGGTATTGTCACTGAAAAATATCATGGTTAGCACTTAATGCAATCCCAAGCAAGACCTGGTTTTGACGTCTCCATAGAAATGGCTTGGGAAAACATTGAGACAAAAAAAGAAACTGCTGATAAACAGCAGTTTCTTCTTTTGCCTCAATATTTTCTTGGCTATAACATTAACATTCTGGCCTTTTGTGATCATTTACTTTGTCGTCTGCAGCAGCTTTCAAATTGGATCGCCTTAAAAAAGGACCTAGTTACTGAAATACAGGAAGAAATGTTGAAGACACGCATTTTCTCACTATCATTCATCTCAACACTGTCCATATTTTAATGCATGAAAATGCATACAAATACGTGTACTTGCAAACTTTATCAACATCCATTTTGTGGTCTGTAGTATCTTTTAAATTTGAATGTATTTTTGTCGTTTAGAAACGTATTAATTTTATGTCGAATGCTTTTTCCTGTGCCTTTAACTCCTAATTGATTCTTTTGTTTTGAATTTTGACGTCTCATTGTCTCGTATGACCGCACAGTTTCCAATAAAATTGATCCATTCCATGATTATACACAAGGTTAACTAAGCAATAAAAATGGTGGCAAAATACTTGAGCGGGACATCGTTGACACCCTGTTCTATGCTACAATGTTTGATTCCACCATATTCTATGTTATATTGTTTGATTTCACTAGACGAAGTCAGATGACGTCAAACTTACTTGAGACTTCCAGAGGCGCGTTCTTTAGAGCGAGATTTTTAAGATTTCTTAAGATGTTTTAGATAAAGCGTTTTTAAGACCGAGACTTTGATCGAGCTGTTCCGAATGCTCCATATTTATACAAATGACGTCATCATGACGTCATTTGTATAAAGTACGGAGCATTCGGAACACCGCGGTTTATGAATTATGGAGTGTTCGGAACAACTCGGTCAAATCTCTTTTATATTGTTTGTACAGTGTTGACCGAGGGGTTCCGCACGAAGTATAGGGTAATGGCGCCTCCCATTAAACGTCTTAAAAATCTTGCTCTAAAGAACGCTTTATCCTACAATATCTTAAGAAATCTCAAGATATCTCAAGAAATCTCGCTCTAAAGAACGCACCTCAGATTTCGATACAGACAACGTAAATGATCTCACCTCTTGATGACGGTGACCCGATGATGACGTCAACGCCTTGATTAACGATCAAGTCCACAACATTCCCCACCCCCTCCTTCTGTACACTCGAGTCGCCAACATAGATTCTGAAAAAATAAAAGCAAATAGTTTTATACATGGTATATTTTAAGGTAGACCACCTTTAGATGATGGTGACCCGATGATGACGTCAACGCCTTGATTAACGATCAGGTCCACAACATTCCCCACCCCCTCCTTCTGCACACTCGAGTCGCCAACATAGATTCTGAAAAAGAATGAAAGCGCATGCGTACTATGCATAGTATATCTAAAAATAATACATTCCTAATGAGATTTATGCGACATAGAAATTATTCGGGCAACGTCGTAAACACTCGACGATGGAACGTTCCACCGCAGAAGGTCCACGACGCCGCCCGAAAATGTTCAAATACACCCCCCCCCCCCCCCGGTGCGAGCTACGTTACAATATTAACGATGTCGATAGAAACATTTCGACGTCGCGTGAATTTCATTAGGGGTGGACTGCTTATTGAGTGTGCATGGATCTAGAGCAAGACAGAAACGTTTGGGCCAACATTTCACCTGATTCTAGATCAACCTGATTGATACGTGAAAAATATCGACCCTAGTCAGTCTGCGCAGTCCGCGCAGCAAGACTAGAGCCGACACTTTTCTAGATCTGGAATGTTTTCCCTAGCTTACTACATGTTCATTTTTCGCATACAGTAGCTGGTTGACCTGTGCTGAGTCTGATAAGATTGTCAAAATTTGGATTTTCGATCTCTGATAAGTTCCCTTTTAGCGTGACGGGTCACACGTATTATTGTTGTTGATGTTGTTGTTGTTGTTGTTGTTGTTGTTGTTGTTGTTGTTGTGTGTGGCGTAATTTCGGACAAACAATAGTATTTACGTTTGTGTTGTTTATCAATACATAACCGTAAACCAAGTATATTTTAGCAAAAAATGCTTTGCTGTTAGATATAACATCTCATGACTCGTACTATTGGTCAACGACCATTCGTCAGTTAATGTTCTTTGTAAATCATGCTGATCCTGTCACGAACCACTCTTCAAGTCATTTTTATTCTACATCTTTTGTTTGCGTGCCAATATATTGCATTTTGTCTGACACCGCAAACCTGCACGCAACATGCTGAGCTCTAATAGTCAAGTCGTGTTCAATTAAACCTTTCCGAAAGAAGACCTGGTTTTGACGTCCTCATTGTAAAAGCTTTGAAAAAAAATTAAGACATAAGACGATAATACTGATAAGCAGTATTTCAACTTTTCCTAATCATTGTGAGTGTATTATACACAAATTACAGTTCAGCAATATCCGATTTATTATAGTCTTCGGCAGCTTTAAAATTGGAACGTTCGAAATTTATGGCGTTTTGAAAAGGATCAAGATGGTTACTTTCTCTTTATTAACACTGTTATATAATGAAGTTATAATTAAGTGCCTAATATACACTTTTTTGGTGCGATCACATACAGCACCTTTAAATGAAGTACAGTTGTCGCCACATCGTATGGCACAATGTTTATGTTTTGTTCAAATGTAATTGAACGTTAAAGAAAACATAAACACGTGCCATACGATGTGGCGACAACTGTAGAAAGCCCATGAATAATTGTGTTGGAGCTTTGCCGAAGTCTCGTGAAAAATATAGCACGCTACAGTTGTCGCCACATCGCATGGCACATTGTTTATGTTTTGTTCAAATGTAACTGAACGTTAAAGAAAACATAAACACGTGCCATACGATGTGGCGACAACTGTAGTTTGTCGAAAATACAAACATATAAATATATAAACAGTATTATAGATTCACAATTAAACGAGAATAGATACGGTTGTCTTGCTTTAATTTTACGTAGGTAAAGGTAGTAGTTGTACCTAAAAATAAACCAAAACAACCGTAAACTATTCTCGTTTAACTCTGAACGTATTATAAATATCGTATAACTCGTCGGTTATTATCACATTAAACTGATACTGATTAATTTTCGTGCGCTAAGTCCGTTAGATGAGCGTCTTAACAAAACATCGCCGAAGTGGGGTCATTACATATGCAGATGTACCGGGTTAATCTTGCTGGACAATATAACTGTAGACTTGTATACAAACACTATACTACTTGTTGTTGAAAATGACCCAACACAAACCATTTCTCTTTCTAGAATAAACGAGTTAGGCATTTTCCATTTCTAGTTACGTTTATAGGAACCTGATCATCAATATAGAGTGAAAAGCATGGTATCAGCATTAAAATTCCTTTCTCTGTTTTTGGTCCCAGGTAAGGTGACAGACAACACAACTACACAAACTCTGAATGACGTTGTGCTGATACCTGAGATATCTGGAATGAACCCATTTAACCCATTACCAGACAGCAGAATTTTGGACTGTTCCAATTTGAAAGGAATTGCAGACGACAATTTCAAAGTGATGAAATTTTACAAATACTTCCATTTTTGTTTAGAAAATATTATGGAAAATGAAGAAATTGCTTGTCACAAGCAATTTCTTTATTTTCCACAATGTTTTCCAAAGCCAATTTCTTCTGGGGAGTTAGAAAGAGTCATTGTGTGGTAATGGGTTAAGGAAAGAATGATACAAAAACCATTCGTTTCGAAAATGTAATTCGCAAACAACAGTGGTGTTGATTTCAATTAACCGGATTAAAGCGTCACGAAAATGAGTTTCTACTCATACAAATTAGATATAAAGAACTCATAAAAGCTTAGATCTGGAAAGGGGTCCTAATGGCATTTAATATCAACAGTGATCCAGATCAGCCCGCGTATACACGTAGTCTGATCAACATCCATGTTGTTCTTTTATTCTTCGTGGCCTGTAAAGACTGTATTTAGCAATGATATAGATCATGACCAGATTGCAATTGGGCACAGTCTGGTCTAGAACCATAGTGTATCTTTTTCTTGATTCCGACTCATTTCTTTTCCATTAAATGTCTTGTTTTAAAGTGTTTATTGGTGTGTTTTTGTCAAATCCATAGATAAAATGGAGTACACTACAGTGGATCTGTACTTATTTTGCGTTTTCAAGCAGACGACCAGGCATAGTCAAAATAAATGGTGTTTTTCCGTGTGTACAAAATGAAACGGCACTTTGGGAATGTTTTTTTAAAGTAAATCTCGGTTAATGGGTAATTTACCAAGAACCGACAAATGTTATTTTTATAACAAATCATAAAAATTTCACAAAGCTGATGGACATTTCGGAGCATTTAAGGAAGACGTGCGCGATTGAATTGACGCGAATGACGTTCAATCTCATGATAAAGTAGTGAATGTTGATACTGTGTACAAACAATTTAAGTGGATTAGAAATCGTTTTACTGCTGTTCTTGCTTGAAAATGGCATCATAATCGATACCGAATTCTATTGTAAATTTTTATTTTGACCCCTCACCTACGTCAAGACAATGTTTCTAACACAATATTTAACGTTACCACAAAGCGACCTTTTAATGTTGTGCGTAAATGCATATGCTAAAATGTATATAACGGTTGTGAAATAAATATCACAGAAAATACATGTTTTCGATTAACAAAGTCAGTGTTGCTAAACTTTTTTTACATGGTATATTTTTGTTCATTTCGAATTTGTATAGATCTATTTAACTTATCATTCTTTGTTTAGTTGTGAACAGCATACTCTGTAAAATGTAATAAAGATAGTTATATGTATATTTGCAGTTATATCAAAGAGAAACATGGAAGAAATATTTGATACACGGAGCAATTTGCAACTGGTTTGATAACAGAATACACTTTGTACTTTTGCTGGACCAGACAGAGTACACAAGAACTTTTAATTATGTTACAAGAGCGGCAATAATTATTGTGCTTTGTACCATAACTTATATATCCTGATTTATACTGAGATGAAAAAGTTTAGTCAGTATAAAGTTTTTGGTCAATAATTTTGTCAAAAACGTTTTACAATGTCAAAATGTTTACTAATCACAATCTTCGACCAATTTAGAACAAGTCGGTGAAATTCCATTGGCATCCATGTTTTACTTAACCTTCCTTTCAACAATACAATTCAAATGGGGTCAAATTGAAAATTCACAGCTTCAATAGTGACTTTTTGTAGACTCTAAATTCCTGGTAATTGACATGAAAAAGCGATCTTTGTATCATTTCTTGGTAGAATAGAAGTCTCTTTGTTGACTGTGAGTGAGGAAACTCCCTTTTACGAGAATCCACAGTAGATTATGGCGACTTATGCACCCAACCTATCGCTCATAGCTTTTTACTGCGTTTTCAAGAAATCGCTCTTTCGGGACCAGTAGCTGGTTTAGCACTCAGATAAAGTTATTAATTGTAGACAGACAATTAGAAAGATCAAATGACATTCGATGGTTGTTAAACAATGACCGAGATCTGTCTGAGCCAATGCTCGAAAAAGCCAAATTCCTAGTCAATGGCCAGGCAGGTTAAAGACAAACTTTTTTGACAACATGCCTTTACTGAACAATTGGGTTACAAAGTGGTCGATTTTCAACGTTTGTGCGTCAGATGGGACGTGACGTAACTTGGTGACGTCACAACAAAATTAATTCCAGATACGCTGTTTTCAGAGGTATCAATGATCAAAATCTCAGACAAATGCCCATTTTTTGACAATAACTACCCGAAGGCTACAAACTGTAATTGCTTACCAAGTTCAAACTGTAGGAGACAGTCAGGGTTTATAGGCTAGGTAGATGGCTTCTAAAATTGTTATTTTTGGCGAAATTGATTAAGCCAGAGTGCTAAAATCATGTAGGCCAGTATCAATTTTATTGCGGATTTTTTGTAACTTGGCTATTGTCTTTGGTTTGCATACATTAAGTTCGGAAAAAGACTTACGCCTTAACTGCAGCAAGTGCAACTGCTGCATTTTGAAATTCATTTAGTGCGAACCTAAAAACTTAAATTTAGCAACATTACTGGTAGAGTTTTGTTATGCGTCGATTGAACAAATATTATGTGAAATTATACACTGATATGTTGTTATTTGGCCGAATAATCGACCATCAAAAATACTGACTAAACTTTTTCTGTTAAGTATAGTATTCAGAACAACGTATTAGACTAAATTAGTTGTGAATTGACATTGACGGTAACGATTATCTCTTTTACAAAACAACACCTGGGGCTAGTTCACCAAAGACTTTCAGGTATACTTGTGTCCTAAAGATGTCCTATGAAACGTTTAAGGTTTACAGACCCTGAAAAAATATACACTTTCTTGCCATACGAAATGCATCAAATTTCACACACTTGTAAATACACTTCACATAAGCTGATTCACCGTGCCGGAATTCAAGATTATGCTTCAAGAAGAAAATAATTTACAAATATTATTTTACTCTATATTCGCAAGGGAGGTAATTCTGAACATTTTTGTCAAATATTTTCATAAGTATGCACTGATTCAAATTTTTAAATCGTGCAAAATGCTTATGTTTGTATTTGGAATGGAAATGTTACACAGTTTAGGAATTATTTGCACTTTTCAAATTTCGCCTCTGGCTCTTTGGTGCTTTTGAGGGGTCGGATACCTTAAGGCAACAGTAAGATCTAGCATTTCATAGGTCTTATAGATTATTGCTTCTTGTCCTAAACGTGTCATAGGACATTTATATCACAAAAAAGGCGGTGATATATCCTCGTCAATTTCCGGGCGACATCCGTGGCATTAGAAATTGACGAGGGACACCCTCGTCAATTTCCGTTGCCAGGGATGACGCCCGAAATTTCAAGAAGTGTTTGGTATGTAATGATGGATGGAATACCTTAATGAAATGGCCCTTTATTTTGACATCTTCGTTCAAATAAAGGAGTCTTCGGAAAACATTGGTACTGACTCAGGCCCGTAGGAAGCAATTTCATATTGGGTGGGCTAAAGCCCCTGTGTTTGAATATGGGGGGGGGGGGGCTAACTGGGATTTTCCCTACCTTTTCAGTGTAAAAAAGGAAAATTCAGCATTTTGGGTCAACTTTGGGGGGCTAAGCCCACACCCCTAGCCCCCTGTTCCTACGGTCCTGCCTGATAACTAGTTTTTTTTCTTAAATATGGTGTAAATACATGTATATTTTGTTTTTTATTTGCACAAATCCGTTTCATCAAATCCGTTTTGTAACCGGCAGCATGCAAATGCAGCTACATATCAATATCAATAGTTTTATATCGGAGGCATCAAGGCAATGTCTTGTTTGACTATTCCATAGGTACATGTGTGTTCATAAAATGACCGATATGACCAATTACAAAAGATACTAATGGATATCTTGTTGATACAGACAAATATAGCTGACATTGACGATGTTGGGCACGCTCTGTATTTTTCTGTATCATTAGTAGCTATTGAAATGTAATTAGTGTGTTCTTTTTGTACTGGCGAGGTAATCCGGTCAGAGGATGGCCGTTTCTGAAGATTATCATGTAGGGACCGAATTCATCAACATTCCTGAATTAATAGTCAGAAAATGAAAGTACATTACAGGCGATCCGACAATCGGATGGGTTGTTGTGTGATTTTAAAGCTACTATTTCCCAGATTTGGGCCCAAAAATTGTCAAATACAAACGAAATGTACACCTTTTAAGCTTTATATGACCTGATTAAATGATTACGACAAACTATTGAAGCAACGACTCATTTTTTCGCAATTTGATACCAAATTCATGAAGCGATGTCGAAAGTAGATCAAAACAGTAGGACATGCGACTTTCTTGAATGACGTCACAACATACATGATGACGTCATATTGAAATTCAAGTATGAATCTCGTTTGAATCATGGTCCGTGCTGTATGCGCATGCGCAACAATTTAAAAATAATTCTAACCCCATCTGAGACGGGGTTGAATTTAGGTTTGGATTCTCCCTAAATTCAGCTATCTGTCTTGTAATTTCGGCTCATTCTCTGTCTGAATCGCATATCATTAACCATCCCGAGGTGGTCAACACAAAACTTTTGCATATTTTTTCAAAAAAAAATCATTTTTTGCAATTAGACCATCTGTTACCGTCGCCCTTTAAAGGTAGTCTTTGATTTAGAATGGTTGGTGAATACATGTACCACCCGAGGTTATAGATAAAGATCGTACTGGCTTTTCGAAAAAGTATACTAATACATGTAATTTATCATCGTTCAAACACCTTGTTGTGATAGGTTATTAGTCTATATTTGAATCGCCTCTTAATGACGATTCAAAAGAGTACATACAACATGGGGCTCAATGGCGTGAAAAAGAACTTTTATAAATGTTATGGTAAGTTTGGAGGGCGGCCATGTGACTTACAAATTTTGTGTCTATTCTGCAGCACCAAATTCCCATTCTACAATTTTCCTAAAGTTTTTTTAAGCAAAACATTCCCGTTTTTGAGATGTTGAATGTCAAATGAAGTATTTTATTGTTCTAAATGTAAGGATATGCCATAAATGTTTAGATTTTTTTTATGAAAATAGATTATATAGATATTTTTGTCATAATTAGGCTAAAACAGGGTGGATGGGGTAGCTGTTGGTTTTATCTTCAAAATATCCAAAAACAAAAAATGATAATGCTGGTAATCTAATCAGCCATGACCCCATCCCCTCTTTCAAGATCCAAGCACATTTTATATTTTTGTAATTTTTTTCAAATTCTCAAAACAACCAGTAATTTTCAGTATGATCATAAAAAGCAATAATTCAGCTTTACTTAAAAAACAGTTCAAGTGAACTATTTTTGTAGTTTAACCCTTTCCCAATTAACACTAGGGTTTCACATTACTTAAAGTGAACAATGGAAACAGATTAGGCAAAAAAGAAAATGCTGGTAACCTGTATACAAATCCGGTCTTTATTAAAAACAACAACCATTTCATCGTCTCTGTAACATTTTTTGCACACAACAAAATTTCCTGTATATTTCTTTATTGATTTTATGGATGTTATTAATAAGTTTCTGCAGTGTAAAAACACAAGAAATAATGATACAATGTCATAATCCGCTTGCAGAAGGTACGTCTGATGAGATACATGTTCGTAGAAAATGTGCTACAAAAACATAATTTTGAACATTATACAAACATAGGATTTTGAAAAAATAAACAACAAAATTACGTTGATCTACCCTTTATTTCTCGACTGCATAAGATTTCAGATTGGAACAGTCTAAAACGTAGTGAAATTAAGTATGCTATTATAGTTTGAAATTACCCTCTTTGTGAATTTATCTTTTTTCTGTTGAATTGTGAAAATCTGTCTTGTTATTGTACAATTACATTATTTCGTCAATAACATTTTGACTTATCTATTAATTTTGACGCCTGATTTACATTTTTCTGTTCTACTTTGTTTAAAAATTTCCATAAAATAATGCCAAGTACTGACGTTCACAGCACAGAGACATATGAAATGTACTATGTATTTCTCTCAATGTTTTCTATGCCATTACATATTATATATTTCTTTTTTTTTTTTTTTTTCCTTTTTTTTTCTTTTTTTCTTTTTAGTTATATTTATCAATGTCATCTGATCATTCAAATTGGATCAATTTGTTAGTTATCGTCTGGAAACGGCGTAGCCTTTCCCAAACAACATAATCATAAGTGTAGCAGACGATAAAATATATGATTCAAAAAGCGGATGTTTTGTACACTATAGCGTAGAAAAATGAGGGAAAAGAAGAAAATGCTTATAATACTCATCATTTTTTTCTTTTTGCTCATTTTTCCCAAAAAGTTTCTATAAGGGACTCCCAATTGTAGTCATGTTCGGTAAAGGTTGAGGGCTGATGGCACAATTTTATGACAAGACGTCAATAGGTTGTTTCTCAATGGGCTTCATTATTTCCGGACCAGACATTAGTTTGTTGTTGTTCTTTTGATCTATAACGATTACTCACGAAAGGTGAAATAAAGGCCAAAATGTACGTACATGTACATGATGTCTTATGCATCTTTATTCTAAATATTCTACATGTAGTCTAGGGTAGCCTTCATTTTTCCGTTTTGGAAAGGTCAAAGGATATCAGTAGTTTTCCCCCATGGGCTTCATTATTTCCGGAACAGACATTAGTTTGTTGTTGTTCTTTTGATCTATTAAGATTACTCACGAAAAGGTGAAATAAAGGCCAAGTTACATGCTATCATATGCAACATCATTCACATATCAAACCAGTGTAATTAAAATATCCAGCATTTTCTCCTTTTCCCTTATTATTTCTGTATTAGGCCTATATTGTTCTCAAATCTTTTTGGTCAATTCGGTCTTCTGCGGTAGGCCTGATTTTCAAAAAAAATCTTATCAAATTTTGTCCGTTTGGGAGAAAGTTCAATAAAAGATATCATACTTATATTCTAGATCACAGTAATCTTAAAATTAACCCTTTTCCGTATGGCAATTTCTTACGATGCTGTTATGATATGTACTATTTTGCATACGACAAACTCGTACAATATAGTTCATACGCCTTGTAACAAAAGGAGACTGTTCTTGCTATCAGCATTTTATGAAATATCCCTCAATGGCTCTCTCGAGCAAGCCCACTCCCTCTACCTCCCCGTGATCTTGACGTCAATAATTAAAATGCAATTTCCGTGGTAAACAGTTTTTAATTAACTTTTTCCCATGCGACAAAATATAAGGGTGGTACAATTTGGAAGCTTCTACAAACGACGACTTGAGCGTTGAAAAAGAATAGAGGATTGTCAAGCAAATAACGCGCATGCGCACAAGCCGTAATTCAGCTATCGGTTTCCTTTGAGGGGGCAAGTCGATAATCATTCTATAATGGGATAATAAGCGTGACGGATTAATCTGCTATTGTGATTCGTTAAATCGAAAAAATGGGCGGACACGATCATTGTTGCGTGTATGGGTGTGATCATAGACGGAATAAACTGTCAAATAATTGTAGATTCTTCACTTTTCCAAAAAAAAAAAATCGGCATTAAAAATGCGTTGGATATGCGTCGGGTAGACAAAACTTGAGTTTAAAAACACTTACAAATAACGTGAAAGTTTGTGGATGCCACTTTATTTTGGGAAAGCCAGACAGAACTGATAAAAACAATCCTGACTATGTACCAAATAGAAATATACTGTTATATATCGTCGTTGTAAATGCAAAACCTCGTATCTCGATTTTGGAAAATTTTAAAGGGGAGGGAAAAAAGTGTAATAACTTTTCCCAAACTGAAATGTTTTCCTTGAAATAGACATCTTGTTCACAAATAATGTGTCATTAATACTGATCAGTAAAAATATCTCAAAACCTGCAAGATCTGTCTTAACTAGGCACACGAGTTTGTACTTTGAAAATCGCAAGAATATATACGATATACGAGGTTTTGCATTTACACCGACGATATATTCAAAATAAATGCCAAATGAATACGTTCGTTTCCCTTCTTATTCGAAAAACAAGGAACCTGATCAGTAAAATTAATGCGCTCCGACTGGGATGTTTAGCATATTGATCAATATTTGGTTTTGAAATAATGATACCGATGACCTGTCTCATTAACGTATTGCTATTAATTTCGGTTTTTTTCCTTCAAATTTCGTTCAATGACAATTTCGTCTGATTTGTCACATGTCTGATTGGTGTCCAAAATTATCATTTTTACAGCTTGATTAAAGGTTAAAGTACATTTCGATTGTCAATATTGATGGGATCAGTATTGTCTATGCAAAGGGTTTTGCAGATAGGCCTACCGGTATATCACGCGTTTGTCTCGTCGGTACATTACTTTAATATCGCCTTATCAGTATATCACAATCAACGTTATCGGCTTTTCAACAGCAACAAAAAACCCTGTCATTCCAGAACCCTTTCCTCACCGATATGTTCCAAAGAAACGTGCCAATGCGAATATTAAATCTTGAGAGAAAAAAAGAAGGCTCGTTAGAACAGGGGCCGGTCGGTCATCGATCAAACCATCGTTTATAACGCTGAGGCAAAGGGGAAATGCTTACCATCATCGTTTTATTCTTTCGTCAGAATGTTTTCACAAGTCAGGGACAGGCGTACAATCACAACTAGGCTTAGCAAATATTATGCATAATACCAAGTGGGGTTAGTTCATAGTGGCGGATCCAGAGTCGTTTGGGGGGGGGGGTCAAATGCCCCCACACCCTGTAGTGTAATTTATTCATTTTCTTTTAAAAACTTGTTTCACTATTTCCAAGACAGCAAATATTGAGACTGTTCTGATCGAATACAGTTGAACACGACACCGAGTTTTGACGTCCCTGGTCGAGAAAACCTTGGGAAATATTGAAGCAAAAGAAAATAATGCATTAATGCTGATCATCAGAAGTTTCCCATTGGGCAATATTTTCTGCGCTCAAACATTTCATATTTTACTTTAAAAAATCAAATATTTTACAGCCTGTACATTTGTAACTCCTTTTAAACATTGTGCCAGCCTTAAATTCAGTCGTTGGAGAAAGGATAAAATTTCTCTGAGAAATCGCCATTAATGGCAAAAACACCGTAAATGTTCTTTGATAATTTGTTGTTACAATGTTCTGCCTTCTCAATAACGAAATATCGTTGGCTGAATGGTAAGGAATATGCCAATCACCCGTGTTATTGCAAAACCTCGTAACTGCAGTTTGATTTAAGCTGTAATTACAAGGTTTTACAATTACCACGGAAGATATAGGAGTCGATAAATACCGGCTATTGATCCCATCAAAATGTATTCGCAGACAAGTGAACGGGCTTCGTGGTCATTACGAAAATATGACAATAGAGATAAAACAAGAAACTGATAAAAATAATGAATCATTTATTTTAAATTTCGACCGATTTTGACCTATAGGGGTCTAAGTGATTCAGCTCGCGCACAATTCGATGTTTAATCAAGCTCAAATGTGTAAATAAACATTGTTTTCAACCGTATCTTTTACAAACAAAATAGAGCGCTAATTTGCCCGAAGTAATTAGTGCCCCCTCAGGAACACTGGACGTGTATTTTTAATTTTCTTTGTGAAGAGTTTCGCAAGGGGAATAACTCTTTGACAAACCTCTATTGATTTGTTTGCAACATAGCTCTGTACATGAGACAAAATGAGAATAATCTGGCTTTGAACATTTCCTTCTTTTGCGTCAATATTTCCCCAAACATGGACTCGTGCCATTATAGACTTCAAACCCATGTCTTGTTTAGGAAATAATTAATTAAAACTATTCCAGAAAAGGTTAAACGAAGGCCAAGTTATATATATATATATAATATTATATTTCTACCTGCTGTCGTATACAATAATATTCTGATTGAACTAATTCATATTTATGTCGTCTGGTGTAGGGTTACATGTAAGTTAACCCTTTGAATAGAGCTGCAAAATATACTGAGAGGCAAAATTAAGTATACACCATAGTTCTTTCACGTTTTCAAAGAAACCGATTGATAGATTGTGTACGATTTTTAAACGCCGCCGTTGGTATTCGTCTATTGATGTAACCTTCTTAGCCTATCTGTCCGTCTATCTTTTCTTTCGGTGCGACGGTTTTTTCATAGCATACAGCGACATAGAAAAAGGGGACGTAATCGCTAAATTAATACTAGCATATACGTTGACACATCCTCTACATTAATGAATGGATTTTGATAGAATTTACACAGAAAAAGTCTTGTCACCGGGGACTATGCGTACATTGTTAGTGCTTTTCCATAATACGGTGCGTCATGGCAAAATGGGACTTGATGCAAACGGGTTATCTGAGATAACCCCTTCAAATTTATTGACGGATTTTGATAAAATTTGCGTAGAATGTTCCTAGACACCTGACTAAGTGAATATAGAGTCACGTTTCTTTCATTATTGTGCTGAGTCGTAGAAAAATGGGTCATAATGCAAACAAGTGGCATATTGAACGATTTCTACCAGCCACTGACAATTGGGTTAGAATGTTAGAGAAAATTTAACGTTGTGATTTGTTGTGATAAAGATTAAAGACACCAAATACGGATTAACGGGAATATTTGATTCTCGGCTAAGTCGCAAGTGCACAGTTTGCTAAATCGGCATGTAGCAGGAGTATGGGTATTCAAAACAATTTCATGTGAAATTTATCAAAACTGTTTTATTTGTCATAGGGTAGAAATAAGAAATACAAAATTTTGAGTCGATATGATGGAAATTAAGAGAGATATTTAAAGACAGAAAGTGTATACTTTCTTTGCCTCTCAGTATATAATACAATTAGACATCATGTATATTGTAACGATTTCCATGAAGTAGCATTGAACACCATGCAGGAAACGGAGAAAATGCTGGTTATTGGCATTTTTTTCTTTCTTGCAACGTGTTTTTGACCCATACCTAATGGGGTCGCCAATATGAGTGTTTTTTCAGGATCAAGGGTGAATACTTTAAAATTTGATTTTGTCGGCAAAACATTGGGACATTAACTTACAAACGCCCTGTCTACCGATGCTTATTAGCAGTTTCTTCTTTTGTCTCAATGTTTTCCCAATCATTTTCTTTTAAGGACGCCAAAACCCTTAGAAAAGGGTTAAACACATTCACAGCAAGTCAATGAAACAAAAGGTGTGTGCCCCATGAAAAAACGCGAAAAGACGTCAAAATCACGACACCATGGCAACGTACTCGGTAATCGCGAAAAACGCCAGTTTTAATGAGATTCTACGAAAAACTGCTATCGTCATCTTTCACCTTTGGTGTCAAATTGGATTCATAATTATTCTTATTAGACATCCTTCCTATTGTTGTTCGTTGGGTCTATTTTAATCGCCAAAAGGTGAAAAAGAGGCCACGAAAAATATACATGTTTTGCCACTGGTCATTCATTAGTTTAAATAGAAATAAATGGACGCGAATCGTGATAATTTAGAAATCTTGGAATCTTGACTTCAATCGGCGTTTGATCTTGTGCTTATCTATCTTTTCCCATACAAAAAACAATAATGTTCTATTTTGAAGCTCTTGCAAACGAGAAAATATGAAAAGGAAGTTGCGTTTCTTTTTTGTCTAGTATATATTGAATATCGCATTACTCTTTTCTAAACATTAAATTTAGTCTAGCTTGAAAGCTCTTGCAGAAGACATAATGCGAGCTACTGAAAAGAGAAAATAAAGAATTAAAGGAACAGAACAACTCTTTGTGCTAGATCATATTTGATGATGTCTCCCGAATCATTCCAACGCATCTTGAATCTCAAAATGTCCAAATTACAGGAAGAATATCTTACATGCACGAATCCAGGGTTTTGGCTCAGGGGCCCGATATGACCCTCTCGAATTCATAAAAATGCTCATCAAGGTGATTTTAAAATACTTTTTCATACGCCAATGCAGTCTGAACCCCTTGCAAAACATAGGCAACCCTCAGTGAAAAAATATATGGATCCGCGTATGCCTTGTAATTCAAATAGATCCGGTAAATTAAACATTATTTCCGGGAAAAGTCGAGCGGAAAGTATACATGATAGGGAATAGAAGTAAAAATAGGAACAAAATAATATATAATTTTCTCTACTATTTCCGGAATCATATCATTTTAAAAGCAATTAATATACGAGAAACTATAAATTTATCATCTCTGGGTTTTTATGCTCCCCGAAGGGAGAGCATATAGTCGCCGCTTCGTCTGTCCGTCCGTCCGTCCGTCCGTCATTCCGTCCGTCCGTCCGTCCGTCCGAAGCGATTTCTCTATAACCCTTGGGCCAAATCAAATGAAACTTACCATGTGAACTCCCTATGACATAATGCCGATGTACTTTTCCCAGTTTTTGGATTTGAGGCATAGTCATGGGAAAAGGGGATTTAAGGTCAAATACACTTTTTCTCTAATTTCTCATAGTCTAATGGTCAGAATTTGATGAAATTTCATATTTGAGTAGCAAATCAGATGCCCTTGACAATAAACTACTTGAAATTTGCGTATAAAAAGTATGTCATGGAAAAAGGGGGCTTATCGTTTGTTAGCTTAATCTTAGCTCTGTATGGCATACATTTATTGTGACAATGCCTTATTCGGGGAGCATTGTCCGTCTCTGACGGCTCTTGTTAGACATAGACTCTTTCCCGAACAAGTGCGGGAAAGTTCCACCGCCGAATGATATCGACGTCGCCCGAATAATTCCGACGTCGTGTGAATCTCATTAGTGGTAGACTACCTTAACGCGAACTATTACCCCCCCCCCCCCCCCCTATGAGAAACGGATTATTTGTTTGTTTTTCTTGCTTTTCGTTAATCTTGAAAACGGTTTGACGCCCCTGACAAGATATAAGATAAAGGCATGTATTTTTTTTCAATTTCCGCCAAGCTTTTTTGCAAAAAAAAAAAAAAAAAAAAAAGACAAAAATGTAAAAATTGTATTCTCTGGAAATTAGCGTTTATATCTTTAGATTTGAACAAGTCTAAAATTCTGCCTACTGAATGAGTTCGGAAAATGAAAAGGATCATTACTACATTCAAGACCAACTTCATTCAGAATAGGCTTAACCGACGGCTAAGTGCAATATAATTCAACTTATGAAGAATCTTTATGGACAAAATAGTTTTTTATCGGACTAATTATTTGAACCTCTTCTTAAAGTGACATTTCAGAATTTTTTGTCATAAATTTTACTTTTATTTTTATCTGAAAGAGCATATTTCCTCATGAAAATTCTGAAAATTTCAAGCCAAAATATTGCGCCGTTTACGTGAAATTCATATTTTTGTGTTGAAATTAAACAAATTGTTGTGGACAACAGTTCGGATTTATATGCAATTTATCGATTATGTCTCAACTTTAAATGCGTGTTTCTCGCTTATTGGCAACAACTTGTAAAAACTAATAGTATTTATACTCATTAGAATAACCAATCTTGGCATCAAGACATACTTTATAAAATTGAAATTGGAATGAAATGTCCCTTTAAGGTAGTCCAACCCTAATGCGATGTCAGAACCATTAGGGCGAAGGCGAAAACATTCGGCGGTGGAACTTTCCAACGCCGAATGTTTACGACCGCGCCCGAATAGGTTCGGACACGTAACGACGCCGCTCGAAAAAAATCGATGTTTAATGAACTTCAAAATGGCTGAATTACAGGTATTCTACATTAATTTGACTAATCATAAAAAAAGCCCACGATGCTAAATTGGTGTGATTTTGCTATCCTTACAAATTGTGGGCGGGGTCTCGCCCTCAAGTTGAGAAATCATTGACTAAGTAGTCAGTCCAGTCTTTTGTTTCCAGTCTAATATTCCAGAATATGGACTGACTGATTTGGGCATTCTTGGTATCCATTTTTGGCTTAATCACTACGCAGTGCGCATAACTCCGAAATCCTGTCGCCAAAAAGCAGCAAGCAAAAAAATTGCAATTAAAACTACATTTGCAACAAAATAAAGTTTGAAATCTTTTCGTCTCATTTTCTTCTAAAAAAATAATAAATTCAAATCAGATTATTCAATTTGCTTTATGCAAGCATGTGAAGCAAATGTGCCGCGTGACAGGAAGCCCCACGTGTATGCATGTTACGTGCGCTGACATCTTGAAAGTAGTTTACCCAGAATGCCCACCCGAGATCAATATCTACCAATAGATGTCGCCTCATGCACAGGCGTCCGTAATTTGAACCTTGGCACCATCTAGACTATTCTTTATCACAAGGCATTTTTCTACGTTCAATCTGATCGTCACCCCTCTCTCACAAAATACAGTGGCACTTTTTCAAATTAACAGATAATCTGTCCAATCTTTCCTTAACCGAGAGCCAACATATTTTTCTTCAAAGCAAATGCAATTGTTTGGGGGTGGGTAACGAAGTCTGACTGCTACAATGGCTCAAAGTTGAAATTTCCATCGAGGTTTTGCTTAGGATAGGATACCCAGAATGCCCAAATTAGTCAGTCCATATTTTGAATGTTATACTGGAAACCACAATAGACTGGACTGACTACTTAGTCAATGCACCCGAGATAGATGATAATCTACGCTGGCGACATCTATTGGTAAATATTGGTTGAGAAATGGGATAAGGGCGTTTGGCTTCACAGGCTGTTTTTTGGTATTAAAGTATTCTACCCATCATACAATACTTTTCAAATATTTCGTGCAATTCCGGATCCATGTTCGGCGTTTTCCGTACTGATGGAAATTGACGAGGATTTAAATAACAAACTGGGTAACCTCGCCAATGTCCGTTGCCAATGATGACTCAGAAGTTGCACAATGTGTTTGGTATCTTATAATGGATAGAATGCCCAAACCCTTTCCAAAACAAGTCCTGATTTTTTTTTATTTCCTCATACAATTAAATTGTGACACATTGAGACAAGAGAAGAAAAGGCTGATAATCAGCATTTTCTCATTTTGTCTCAATGTTTTCAGCGTTATAACATTAGCAAATTCTACCTCAAGTAATATGAAATTTGGGTCGCCCTAAAATATTGTCGTTTGGGTAAAGGATAATTGAAAGTTTCGCCTACTTGAATGTAGTATCGTTAGTCAGGACTCCATCCCGGACCAAGGCGTCGTAGGCTATGTTGATGGCACTGCCTTGATTCTTTAAACTCTGGAACGAGGTCGGATCACCCATATAGGCTATAACACCTAGCTTGATTTCTCGTGCAGAACATGGGTAAAATGATGATATGATTATTAAGACGTAAATCCAGTTCAAGTGTAAAAACTTTCTAAGATTTAGCTGTGTCATGTTTCTTCTAATTTTATGTATCTTAGCACTGTTGGGATTGTCTTAAGTTTTTATTCCATCAGAATGAAACTACGTCAATGATAGAAATGTAACCCATTCCAACATAATGGCGCGTTTTGACGCCAATAGAGAGAAAGAATTCAGAAACCGTTGTGCAAAAAAAAAATGAAGAAATTGCTTGGGACAAGCAATTTCTTCATTCCTCATAATATTTTCTACTGATAAATAGACTTACAGAACAAATGTAAAATTTTCTTGACTTGAAATTGCTGTCTGTTACTTTTTTTAATTTGGACCAGTCTGAAATGTGTTTGCGTCTGGTAATGGGTTTTACAATAACATGATTGTGTTTGAAATCCAATCTAAAGAATAACCATTTATTTCTTTACTATATTTCATTTCATTATTTCACTAAGAGAAAAAAAAGACTAACATTTTTTATGTGACAAACTTTGGAATGGTACTAAAGGTAAATTGTTACTATAGCGAAGAACAAATCTACATGAACTTCAATATAATTCATATTCCAAAAAAATTAAATCAAATTTCGAAGAAACAAGCGGAAACTTTATGTAAGTGTTTCGCAAACTCTTTTAACTTTTAGCTGAAATGAGATATGGAACTATTCAAGATTCAATTTTATATCACTTTGACAGTTTATCTTGCCACTCTTTGATTAATGAGATAATTCCTTGCACAGATCTGCAAATTACCATTATCTTATTTAACCATAATTCATTTTTCTTTTAATTATTGAATAATACCATACATAGATAGTAATGCTTATTTGAGTTTATGGAATTTATAGGTACGACAGGCACTGTTTAAATTTCTTCTTTGGTGTTCGGGCATAATTAATTCAAGTATTCATTCTTTTTTATTTTTTTAATGATATAGCCTACATATTTATGAAATTATTAATATATTTGTGTACCCTACCAACTCTTAATATTAGAACAATATTTAGCATCACTGTAACACCATGACACTTCTAGCACTCCATCCCACTATTCTATCGATATGTCACTAGTTGAACAAGTTCTGTATAGGTTAAATCACCTGTCAACTACAAGTCACATCCGCAATTTATAAGACATTTCTGATAAAAAGCTAAACCCTGTTTTCTGAGTGATATCTGATAAAGAAAATCAAAGACTATTGGTGACTTTGAGATAGAGATCTGATATCAAGGCAAATGAGCTGGCGTCTGGAAAGGGGGACTTCAAAAGTGGCGTTTGAGATCAACATTGATCTAGATCAGACCGCGTATACACGCAGTCTGATCTAGACTAATGTTGTTCTCTTATAAATTCTTCATTAATTGTAGCAACTGCTAAAAGGCGACATTGCTTCTGATCAAAACGCTTTTATAAAATAGGCTAATTAAATGCCAAAAGAACCATTTTTCTAGATATCAAATCAAGCACTTTTTGTGATTTCGTGTTATCTACCGATGTATGTGCACTCAAAAGGAAAGAACGTTTCTGAAGGCAAAATGCGGCCATTCCCGAACAGTGATATTTTAGACTGTTCCAATTTCAAAGCGACTTCCAGAAAGCAGCATGGACTCCGATCAAACAGGCCAATTAAATTCTGCATTGGTCTCAAATGCCATGTGCTGAATATATTCTGGATACCAAATCAAGAGGTATCAGTGATTTTCGTGATATCGCTGTGTTCAATCAAGAGGAAGTTTCTGAAAACAACATAATTATGGCATGTCCGTTGGTCCTTGACTTATTCATATGTTATACTATTCTTTAGAACTAGTGGCAATACGGTCACAGATGTTGTCGAAGACAAACGCAGAGGCTACTGGTTGACATTTCAAACGAATTTCCGAAAATAAGCCTGTACTGATCGGTCAGATCCGGAAAGAATTTGTATATTGCTTAACTCATTTTACTCGTTACCTTGTACGGATCAAAACCCATTATAACTACAAAAAACTCCGTGTATCTCCGATCGTTATTCGTCATGTCCGTAGCAACGGAAATTAGCGAGGGTATTTCACGTTAATTTACATGTACGTTGGCACGGGTGACGCCCGGAAATTGACGAGAATATTTCTCATTAACGGTAATAACCCATTGCCAAACGAGAAAATTTTAGGTTGGTCCAAATTGAAAGATCCTGCAGATGACAATTTCAAGTGAATGGAATTTTCAATTTTTAGGTCTTTTTGGATGGAAAACATTGTGGGAAATGAAGAAATTGCTTGTCACAAGCAATTTCTTCATTTTCCACGATGTTTTCTATTGCCATTATTTTGAGGGAAGTCAAAAAAGTCATTGTGTGGTAATGGGTTAAATTACGTTGTCACGGATATCTGGTACATGTATCTAATGATGGGTGGTTATAATGCTTAAAGTGACATTTCATAATTATTTTTACATAAATTTTACCTTTATTCTATCTGAAAGAGCATTTTTTCTTATTAAAATTCTGAAAATTTCAAGCCAAAATATTAAACCGTTTACGAGAAATATATATTTTTGTCCTAAAATTAAACAAATTAAACAATCCTTGTTTGAAGACATACTTTTTTTAAAAAAAAAAATGAATGTGAAATGTCACTTTAAATAGATGTTTAGATATATGACATGTTGGCCTACTTGTTTACTGATATTCGTGGATATAGCAGATACATACACCCATAATAATTATAGGCCTATAGGCATAGCTGCGATTGTCAAAATTTATCCGACGGTGCCTACTAGAATGTCATCAATATCAATATTTTTGCTGTGGGTAAACCTATCCGGATTAATCAGTTGAAACATCTTCTTTCTTCAGAAATCCCCCTCCCCCGAAACTTAATGTTGATAACGCGTGTTACAACAGATCGGTACTGCTGGTTTGGTTTTCGTGGCGGTGGTGGTGGTGGTGTTTTTGTTGTTTTTTTTAAGAGGGAATGTGCATCACAAGGAACAAAATCAAAAACTGATAATATACTGAACAAAAGTGAAAACGCTACACTGCAAGATTAGTTATTTCTGGAAAAGTGTCGAACTGATAGCATGAAATATATGTTGACGTTATTTCCCAGGCTTTCAGCAATCGTTTTGTGGAAGTTTCATTGCCTTGTCTCCTTTAATGTCAGAGTTACGGCCCTTAATGCGTTTAGAGCTAATTCCACCTAACACCGCATATGCGCATGCGCAGAAAACGCTTCATTATTTTCTCGGAATTGGTCGTATCAGGGTTGCCCAAAAAACACTTAAAATCTCAGTTATCTCTTGTAGCAAGCTCTAAAATCAAGGTCTAATCTGTCAATTTTGCGAATTATCTCCCTTTGACATAAACAAATAGGGAATTAAGAATGGTTGGTATTCACAAATTTATCACGGTTTTCGATTGGGTTTTTCTGCAACATCATGCAGGCCTTACAGGGGATTTTTGAACCCTTTCTTCGACTAGGATTGTTCCCAGATGTCCATGCAAAAGCAATTTCAATTTCCTATGGAGATTACATTGTAAAATTTTCAAGCTTTGGAACATAATGAAAATTTTGCTTTTCAAACATCATTTTCTAAACGCTGAAACAATGTTATGCAAACTTCTTTACATTTCCTGACTGGTAACTTGTAGGACTACCATCTCATGCAGTCCGGCATGGTTTGCATTTTTCTGCTTGGATTTCTGAAGGTTTAAATTGTGTAAAATTTTCGTTCAAATTTTACACCTGAAAAACGGACCCCTGTCACATTAAAAGGGTTCGTTTTCCGTCCCCGTAATTGAGATACACAAAACCTCTAGTGCATGGCACAACCAAGTCAATGAACAATGCGAGACACTTTCATTTGATTTTTTACTTGGTGTATTTATAAGAAATATGACAAGCAAAGTAGGTGTAGCGTTTTCACTTTTGTTCAGTATTATACATGTAAATTGAAAGTTATTAAAAAGAAAATTATTTTTTCAAAATCAACATGTTTCGTGTAAATTGCATCAGGCCCGTTAGAGACAACATGAGATAGACCATAAGGCGAAATGTAGGGGAGCTCAAATATCATTTTCTAGAGAACTGAAAGAAATCCGACCACTTGTATTAATTCAAGGGGTAAAAGAAGGCGAATGGAGGTCTAAAAAACTCAAAAATTTTATCAAAAATAGTGTCTCTGTGAAAAAAGTACTAACTTGCAGGAATATTAATAGAATAACACTTTAGAAATTATTAACGCCAAAAATGATTGGGGTGCTAATGCCCCCATCCCCCCCCCCCCCCCTGTTGCATATGTTGTTTTATGCCTGGGCATTAAAACAAGAAGTTGTTTAAGATAGAACGGAAGAACTCAGAACTGATGTCAAGTAGTTTAAATGCCACTCATTGTCATTTTGATGCTACAAAGACAAACACTGGCCTATTCATTGCACACAGAAATCCATTAAGTACAGCTCCGGCTAAGGACCATGCAATAGGCGGTACATCCATAGTAACAGAATTGGTTAATTTGCACCTCAGTGCAACCCTTTTGTGACCAAAAGTCGAAAGCTGAAATATTTCCTGAATCCGTTGATTGTTACCATGGTAACCAAGGATTTTCATTTTCAGCCCCATTCCATGCTTTCCAAAGGCGAAAATACTGATTTTTCAGTACTTTGATATACCAAGAAATACAAGTGGTGCTTATGAATTATTTATTTAATAGTTTAGTTATGTAGATTCATCCTATATAGACAAAATGCAACAATAAACAACAAAATTTTCAAACTCTTAAACACACACCATGCTAGTGAAGGTGGGTGGGGTAACTGGTATACAGTTTTTAGGCAAAATTCTGAAAAATGGCTATTTTCAAAGTAAATTATCTCTCAAGACCAGAAAGATTTCATGAAATGGTGTATTAAGATATATAAACTGACCTCTATGCTTAAACATGCAAGAAAGAAACCCTTGTGTTTTTTTCTTATTTTCAAAATAAATACATTAAGGTAGTGCATCCGTTCTCAGAATCTAAAAAAATACGAAATTATGCACTTTTCAACCAAGTTTTTCTCACAAGACCTACATAAACAATGAAAGTGATGTCTTTGATCAAATAAACTGATGTCTAAACTTAAACATAAAAGAAAGAAACCTGTGTGTTTTTTTCTCATTTTCAATATATATGCATTAAGGTAGTACAACCGTTCTCAAAATCTAAAAAAATGCGAAATTATGCACTTTTCAACAAAGTTTTTCTCCCAAGACCAACATAAACTATGAAAGTGATGTCTTTGATCAAATAAACTGATGTCTAAACTTAAACATAAAAGAAAGAAAGCTGTGTGTTTTTTTCTCATTTTCAATATATATGCATTAAGGTAGTACAACCGTTCTCAAAATCTAAAAAAATGCGAAATTATGCACTTTTCAACCAAGTTTTTCTCCAAAGACCTACATAAACTATGAAAGTGATGTCTTTAATCAAATAAACAGATGTCTAAACTTAAACATGAAAGAAAGAAACCCGTGTGTTTTTTTTCTCATTTTCAATATATATGCATTAAGGTAGTACAACCGTTCTCAAAATCTAAAAAAAATGCGAAATTATGCACTTTTCAAACAAGTTTTTCTCCCAAGACCAACATAAACCATGAAAGTGATGTCTTTGATCAAATAAACAGATGTCTAAACTTAAACATAAAAGAAAGAAACCTGTGTGTTTTTTTATTATTTTCAATATATATGCATTAAGGTAACGCATCCGTTCTCAAAATCTAAAAAAATGCGAAATTATGCACATTTCAACCAAATTTTTCTCCCAAGTCCTACATAAACTATGAAAGTGATGTCTTTGATCAAACAAACTGATGTCTAAACTTAAACATGAAAGAAAGAAACTTGTGTGTTTTTTTTCTTATTTTCAATATATATGCATTAAGGTAGTACAACCATTCTCAAAATCTAAAAAAATGCGAAATTATGCACTTTTCAACAAAGTTTTTCTCACAAGACCTACATAAACTATGAAAGTGATGTCTTTGATCAAATAAACTGATGTCTAAACTTAAACATGAAAGAAAGAAACCTGTGTGTTTTTTTCCCTATTTTCAATATATATGCATTAAGGTAGTACATCCATTCTCAAAATCTAAAAAAATGCGAAATTATGCACTTTTCAACCAAGTTTGTCTCCCAAGACCAACATAAACTAAGAAAATGATGTCTTTCCACAAATAAAGTGATGTCATCTATTTAGCATAAAAGAAAGAAACATCCATTTTTCCCCCCTTTTTTTCCATATAAATGCATTAAGGTGGTACAGCCGGTCTCAAAATCTAAATGTGAAATTATGCATTTTACATATTAATTTTTCTCCCAAGACCAACAATAAATTTATGTCATTACTTAAACATGAAAGAAAGAAACCTGTTCGTGTGTGTTTTATTTTTATTTTTTACTTTTTTATCTTTTAATGCATTAAGGTAGTTCAACCATTCTCAGAATCAATTAAAATAAAGAATTTTTAGAAATTATACACTTTTCAACTTACAGTTTTTGTCCCAGGACAAGCATAACCCTTTTCCAAACAAGACCGGATTTTGACGTCTCTGAGAGCAAAGCATTGATACAAAAGAAGAAAATGCTGATGATCAGCATTTTCTCTCTTTGTCTAAATATTTTCTAAGCTCTAAAATACACATTTTCTACCTTTTATAATAAACTATTTTGTGGTCTGCAACTCATTTCAAATTAGACTGGTCCAAAATTTTGTCGTTCTGGAAAGGGATAAACATAAAAGTGATGTCATAGCACAATTATACCGATATCTATTCTTAAACATGAAAGAAACATGTAGTTTTTTTTCTTCATCTTTTCTTTATAAATGAATTAAGGTAGTGCAACTATTCTCAGAACTAAATAAGTGTACAATTATGCATTTTTCATCCAAATTGTTCTCACAAGACCAACATAAAATAAGGAAGTGATGTCTTTTAGCACGTAAACTAGTGTCTATGCTTAAAAATGAAAGACAGAAACCAGTGCTGTTATTGTTTTCTTATTTTGATGAAAAATACATTAAGGTAGTGCAGCCATTTTTAACATCTAAATATTTTAGCTACATTTCAACCATTTTTTTCTCAATACCAAATTAATGTATGAATTTAATGTATAGAGAGATGAAAATGATACCTATGCTTTAACTTAAAACAAAAATCAATGTCATATTTCTTCTTTTGAGTACATGTTTATTAAGGTAGTCCACCCATAATGAGATTCATGCAACGACGGAATATTTCATGCTAAGTCTTAAACATTTGTAATGCACTTGATCTCTACGGAAACATTACAAATTAGAAAAAATAATAGATCTATACCTTCTACAGCTTAATTTTCACAGTGTTGCCCCAAATGTTCTAAGTCTGATGAATCTCATTTGAGGTGGACTATCTTAACCCATTACCACATGATGACAAATTTTATTACCCTTTGACTTAAAGGCTAAAAGTTTCATCTTGAAAATGAACAAACAATCCATTTCTTTATTTTCCACATTGTTTTTTATCCACAATTAAAATTGTAAAATTTCATTCACTTGAAATTGTCTTTTGCAACATATTTGACTTTGGACAACTTTAAAATTCTGCCATCTGGTAATGGGTTAATATAGTGAATATAATGCATATAAGAGGACATCAATCCATGATACTTCACATTTCTAGGCCTTGTATCCAACAATGACAAATATTAAATTTATCAATTAACATTCATATAAAAGTCTTGCATTAACCCTTTTCCAAACAAACCATCATTTTGATGTATCTTGTAGAGAAGGCTTTGGAAAAAAACACTTGTGACAAAAGAATATAATGCAGATAACAAGCAATTTCCCTTTTTTTATCTCAACAGTTTCATTTCTTACTATAGCCTAACCAAAGGCCATATTGAACACACATGTATTGTTATCTTAAGCATCTATGATAACTGAGAAAATGTTAAAAATGCTTTCCTACAATCCATTCAATAATTTTTACCATATGAGATACCATTGTTATCATCCCCCCACAACTGAAGCTTAAGGGGTATACTGGAATAAGCCTTTTGGTCTGTTGGTTGGTCCGTCAGTTGGTAAGTTCCACAAAATCTTATTCATAAAAATCTTACGACAGTTTCTGTCAGTTTTGCTTCATACTAAGCAAAAGCATTTGTTCATAGGGACCTGTAGATGTGAAAGACACAATTTTCATGAAAATTCCATCACAAATTATTGAGTTAAGGACCCTTATTTGGCTAACAGACTCTTGTCCACACAACTCCTACAGTTTATGTCTAATTTGCTTCATACTTGGCAGAAGTGTTAGTTGGGATATGTAGATGAGAAAGACAATCTCTTTCTTTCACCATTTAGTCGTTGAAATAAGCTTTGACCTTGAAAACCTAACCATTCAGATCTTCAGCGCCCACACTTGCTGACAGCACAATGTTATAACTTTTCCCCCCCAAATTCACTGTAAGGTGTGAAACTTTTATGGGACCACTGAACTATTATTGTGTTCCATATCTAGAGACTTCATGGTATGTACTTCTTTACAGGGCCATTTCCTTGAACAATTCAGTCTATTGTGTACAACTACAATCTCCAGAATCTGTAACGTACAATCATGCTTCATTTTGTGGTATTTCATGAGCTTGTCAACAAGTGGATAAAGATGGAAATGTGTCAAATATTTAGTTGATCTTGGCAGGCAGGCTGTTTGACTTTAATCATGTCTCACTCTGTCTTCTTCTGCTGTGCAGATAAGTTCTTCACCTGAAGAAAAACACAAAGATATAAAATCATCTTTCATTATCTCTTTCATACAAATATTTCTTCAAGAATAGAAGGTCGGGAAATTGATACAATTAAATCTTAACAGATAGACAGGTCAAAAAAGAACAATATATGAAAAAAATTCAAACAGCAAGTATGAAGAGCAATATGGCTAGATCATTCTCAATGAGGTAGTCATCCAGGCTAGCATTAACTAGAGGTAGCAGTATGGTGTTACATTGAACTTAAAATATAAATGATCAGTAAAATAGACAGCAATATTATGAAATCAAAGCATATAATATATAACAAATTTTGTACCACACATACCTGGCTGATATTCAGGACAGTTACATAATTTCAAGCAGAGATTCTACATCATAAAGGACCACCGGTACAGAGCCATCTGAAAGTAAATAAAGAACAGACTCATTATCTCAAAACAAGAGGAATGTCACTAAAATGACATTGAGATACATGGCAGTTTGAAATTATGGAACTTTGTTAAATTGCATCAAGAATTAATTTTAAAAAAGTTTTGCTCATTTGATACCTCACAATATTTCTGAAATATTCTATTATTATTTTTATTTGATCTTGACAAGAGGGGATCTAGATTTTCAATTCAAACAAGAGGGCCATTGGCCCTGGAGCGCTCACCTGATATAACTTTTTGTATACCAATTTTCAGGTTGATTGGACAAAAATTGTGACCTCTAGGGTGCACACAAGGTTTAACTAAAATTTGACCTCTTGACCTAGAATTGATCAAGACAATCATTCTAATCAATTTTCAGGTTGATTGGGCAAAAAATGTGGCCTCTAGAGTGCATACAAGGTTTTACAAAGATTTTATCTCATGACCTAATTTATGACCCCAGATGACCCAATTTCTATCTTGTCCGAGAATTGATCAAGACAATCATTCTGATCAATTTTCAGGTTGATTGGGCAAAAAATGTGGCCTATACAGTGCACACAAGGTTTTTCTAAGATTTGACCCCGTGACCTAGTTTTTGACCCCAGATGACCCAATTTCAAACTTGTCCGAGATTTCAACAAAACAATCATTCTAAGCAAATTTCAGGTTAATTGGGCAAAAAATGTGGCCTCTAGAGTGCACACAAGGTTTTTCTAAGATTTGACCCCGTGACCTAGTTGTTGACCCCAGATGACCTAATTTCGAACTTGTCCCAGATTTTATCAAGACAATCATTCTGAGCAAATTTCAGGTTGATTGGGCAAAAAATGTGGCCTCTAGAGTGCACACAAGGTTTTTCTAAGATTTGACCCCATTGACCTAGTTTTTGACCCCAGATGACCCAATTTTGATCTTGACCGAGATTTCATCAAGACAATCATTCTGAGCAAATTTCAGCTTGATTGGGCAAAAAATGTGGCCTCTAGAGTGCACACAAGCCAAAGGTTGACGCACGACAGACGACGCACGACGGACACCGGACGACGGACACAGCGGTATCACAATACCTCACCATGAGCACTATCGTGCTCAGGTGAGCTAAAAAGCAGTAATACCAGATAACCACTGCCGAGACAAAATGATTATGCATATATCACCTTCAATGGGGTGAAAGCGTTTTGCTTAAAACTATGAATATAAATAAGCCAAAATAAGGAATAAAAGGGCCCATAAATGATAAGGCTTTTGATACTAACAATAACATGGATGCAGATGTCAGAGCGTGTGACGTCAAAATTGGAGAAATGACCTCCAGCTTTGAAGACTAGGGGTCGCAATGACCAGACCCCCAAATTCTTATGCACAGGGAAACACCCTGACTTTCATTAATAAGTGGTTTGGGGCACTTTTGGCTGAAAACTTAAAGACATAGACCTATGCATGACTGTCAGATTGTTGGTTACCAGTATTTTCTTCTTTCGCCTAAAGGTTTTCCTTAGCCTTTTCTATCAGGGACGTCAAAACCTGGTCTTGTTTGCGAAAGGGTTAAACCAGCCCATACACTCAGTAAAACGGTAAAACCGACCCAGAATGGTCAAACCGGCCCCATAAATATAATCATTACTGATAATCATGATAATTGTCATAGAAAATTTGAGGCCAATTTTGGGGGCGGTTTCACCGTTAGAAAATCTATCATGAGGCCAGTTTTATCGTTTTGGGGCGGGTTTAACAAGGTACATGTTTTACCGTTTTGGGGCAGGTTTAACCATGGGCTGGTTTAACAAGGGACAGGTTTGACAGTTTCTATTGTGAAAAAAAAAAAGAAAAAAGTTTTTATGTGTAATAATCAGTTGTCTCCAAATTTCAATGACCAAAGACTTTTAGCAAAATTATATTTAGATGCATGTGGAATGATATTCAGATTGTAAACACTTTTGAAAATAACAAAGCTATCAAAACCATAGGACCTATCGAATGCATGGGAGGAAAGGATATTTCTGTTTTTCTACTTTCACTTTGAAATACCATCATACATTATACACATTTGACTGAATTACACAGTCACGAGTTACCAAACATACTATGATGTATTTCAAGTAGTGTGAAACTAAAATAGTTTGTGTTAGAAAGATATCCACAGTACATACTTTCCTGGTCTAGCCTGATGCACAGGTAAACAACGAGCAATGTTGGTTTTCTCATAAAAGTAGTCAACCTCATTGATACAGAACAGAAGGCCAGACTTGCTCTGGTCATAATACTAACCTCTTGTGTCTTTCCTTGTGTATAAATACATAATCATTTCGTGAAAACAAAAATAATCAGATTCTTCAGGTGGTAAGGCCATACACAGTCGCCATTTTGGTCTGGGGATAATCAAAGTATTCAAGGTAATAAATCAAAGTACCTAAAGTACTATACAAATATCACACATATTTTTGCCCTTTGCCGTATTTAAACTAAAAAAACACACGGGTTTGACTTTTGATATTTGAACAGAAAGTCATTTCTCATATAATAGGCATAACACTTATGTAATAACGTTCTGGTCTTGAGAGAAAAAAACCTTCAAATTTTACAATGTAAAGCAATGGGATTTGAGTTAAACATGTAAAATTTAAAACCGCCGTGGCAATCATACACCAATGTGCAGACCAAAAAGATTGGTCATTTGCTTTGTTTTATGACTAAATCAGTTGGGAAAAATAGAAAACATGCATTTTCTTGACATGCGATGTACCGCCTTTTGCAGGTTTTGCATGGTTCTTAGCCGGAGCTGTACTTAATATGTCAAGTTATCGTGATGTCAGTAAGTCCTTAATCCTTTCCCAAACCACAAAATTTTAGGGTGATCCACTTAAAAACTGCCACAAATGACAAAACAAAAGTTATTAAAGATATAATTTTTGTAAAATATGACATAGGAAATATTGAGTCAAAAGGAGAAACTGCTGATTATCAGCAGTTTCTTCTTTTGCTTCAATGTTTTCCCAAGCATTTTCTATAAGGGACGTCAAAACCAGGTCTTGTTTGGGAAAGGGTTAATTAAATGGTCTCTATAAGCCCTCTAACAAACGATAAATTTCTGCCAAGTCCAAATCGGGGGTTACTGCATGCGATGAATCTAACAAAGTTTTGAAAGAAAATAATATGTTTCTGAAGAGAAAGTGTTGATACAAGCTTCTAATCCTGTAAACGTCATACACTTGTTTTATATGGTAAAGGGTTGAATTGTTCTAAACAAAGTCAATGAAACAGCCATCATGCTTTGTGACATGCATTCTAAAATTGTAAAGGCTTTTAATCCTTCCGCAATCTAGTCATTGTTTTGACGTCCCGGAATAGAAAAGGTTTGGCTAGACATTGAGACAAGAGAAGAAAATTCTGTCAGATATTCAGTAATTTCGGATCAATCGAAACAAAAGTGTCTCCCTATTTCGATAAATGTGTTTGTGAGACCGGTGTTGTCGTGTCGTTACAGCTTTTACACAGTCTGATGCGCATATCTACCAAGAAAGGATTGTTACAAGGTCACGGTGGGGATTGTGCATGCTGGGATGGGTAAATCTACGGACAAATTTGCCTCGCTTCGGGTAAGACATTTTGCAATAACTTCCTTATTTCTGCGTCAATTAAAAAACGGTTTGTTGCATGTACCCCGCCTTACTGAGCTCTTTCCTCCGATGTGTGCTTTACACGAAACCTTTTTGTACTTTTTGCGATAATTGATCCCAACCGACCAGAAAAACGACAAAAAATCTGGTCGTTTTTCAGGTCAGTTGGGATCAATTTTTGGGAAAAATATAGGGGGTTTTCAAATAAGTAATACATCTGAGGAAAGCGCTCAGTAAGGCGGGGTACATGCAACAAACCGCTTGAAAATTGACTCAGAAATAAGAAAATTATTGCTCAATTTCCTACCTGAAGCGTGGCTTATTTTGCCGTAGTCGTTATCATTTCGTTTTCTGGTCAGTTGGGATAAATTTTTGGCAAAATTAAAAGGATGCCACAAGTAATCCATGTATCCGAGGAAATGGATTTTCAAGGCGGGGTACATACAACAGACCTTTTGAAAATCGACAAAGAAATAAAGGAGTTATTGCAAAATATTTGACAAGATTCGAGATTATTTTTGTCCGTATTCGTTATCCATCCCAGCATGCACAATCCCCACCGTGAAGGTGTTTTGTATAAATTTGCAAAATATAAAACGAGTTGGGAGTACATGAAATGTAAAAAAAATTAAGTACAAGGCGTTATGTAATAAAGTTGCAATATGTAATAACTCTTTTCACCGACCTATAATCTCGTTCAAAACTTGATGCTGTTGATTAAGTAGGATTTTGGAAAGCTTCCTTCCTATCAAATTTTAACTGTCATTATTGTGGATTCAAGTTACTTTTATCATTATCATGCAAGCAATTGATTATGGAAAAGTTGAAAAAAATATTACAAAACGCGTTGAGATGACATTAATGTAATTTTGTACAACGCGTTATGTATTTAAGTTGCGATGTGTAATAGTTTTTTTTCACCGACGCATAAATTCGTTCAAAACTTGATGCCGTAGATTAGAAGGATTGTGGTAGGCCTAAGCATGAAAAAGGCAATTTCGACATTATTTTTAATTACATAATGCGTTGCACATACTTCTTTTACATTTCATGTCATCGCAACGCGTTTTGTAATACTTATTAGGCCTATAAGTTGCAGGTTTATCATAAAACGCATCGTAACAAAGCATTTGCCTGTCTTAGGTATATGGCGCATTACTATATCAATATAGGGATGATATATGATATTGCTCAGTTCATAGGCGCTAACATATTGAAAAAGGGTTCAGCGCAATACTATCAAATGAAGCCCAGATCGTACAGTCACTTTGTGTAGGATAACGACATAAGCTAAGAGTTGAGAACTCTGTTAACCCTTTCCCAAACAAGACCTGGTTTTGACGTCCCTAATATGAAAGGCTTGGGAAAACATTGAAACTTATTTATTTCAAATTCAACATGATTAATGGGAGATAACAACGGTTATGTTGTGAAATGTCAAACAGCGGTTACTTGCCTTGACAATCAGGTGGACAGAGTTCTACCTGACTTTTACCCTTTCCCAAATATTCCCTAATATGACCTGGTTTTGACATAATATAAAAGAAAACCACAGTGTAGGAGCGGAAGTGTGTGAAAGCTTGTCTTTGAGTGATACCTTGTGTGTCTGTACATCGAGGAAATGCAACTTGGTAAACACCAGCGGTTTACATTGGTAAGAATTTATGTTTTTTTCTGGATAAACACAACACTTTTGTCGGATCATTGTACCAATCTCTTTATTTGTTATTCACTGTAATATTTTAGAGCAATCGGGGCCATTAGTTCTAGATTTAAGTTATTTTAGGCCCGATTCACTTGGGCATGAACTAAAACGGGTGATTTAGTTGTTACGAATCGCAGTTTTCATTCGAATAGATGCATACTGTAGGGTATTTCGCGACAAACTTTTCATTCACAGCTCGTGCAGATGTGTCTGTTGAGATTTATATAATTATTTGGTTAGGAAACCGTCTAAAACTTCCCATTTTTGCCGTTTAAAAAAAATAATTTTTTGTACAATCGTTTGTCAAGTCCTGTACAATAGCCTGACAAGAAATATTTACTTTTGTACAACGGCTTGAGTTGCATATGTGACATATTGATTGCAATAAATGCGTCTTTACCTCTTTTTGCATTATATTCGACTGATATTTTCATGATATTATGCTCGCCCGTAAAAGATACAGAGAAAACATGTCGGGAAAATAAGAAAATTTTTGCATGATGGAGAATCACGTGACATAATTTTATAAAAAATTCCATAACTAACCTAATATTTGAGTTACACCGACGAAATACTATACTAAAGTATAATTGAAGTCTCAATCTTTGTCAATCTGTTATTTAAATTCCAGCTTTAACCGATATCAACATTTGACAGGGACCATTTACAGTTGGCGCCACATCGTATGGCACGTGTTTATGTTTTGTTTAACGTTCAATCACATTTGAACAAAATATAAACATTGTGCCATACGATGTGGCGCAAACCGTAATAGTTATCATCCATGACCCTGGGACATCCAAAATAGATTATTTTACTGTAACCAAACAGATCTCCTGTTTGGATCTCCTGTTATATATAATTTTACAAAACACAATTGTAAACACACGATTTTGCACTGAAATGTGATTTCAATGAGGCATCTCTAATGGTTTTTAAAAGTGCGTAGCATGGCGAATGGCACAATCGAATGCGCGTACTGTACACTTTATCCCACCAAATCCGTTGAGTATACACGCGGTAAAGTCACGTGGCATTTCTCATGGGCAGCAAGCCGAGTTAATAGAGTCTTTTATGGTGAAAAATGACAACCTGTGAATGATAAAAAATTAGCGAGTCTAAATTGGCGAGGAAAAGAGGGATTTCGATTTATAGAAGTATGTGTTTCGAACCTACTATCCTTAAATAAATCGACGTAATACTATCTACTGTCATGGCCACTGCGGACAGCAAATGTGTCATTATTCGCCATCTTTCAGTAAGAATTATGCTTCTCTACCAATTTACATATATTGGAATATACAGTAACCTTTCGTCACGGCACATGATTCGATGTAGAATAGGCCACAATTATATTCAGTAAACAGTGACATAATTTCGGACAAACAATATTATTTCGAAGGTGTTGTTACAAAATCTCGTAACTACGGCTTGATTCTAGCCGTAGTCAAGAGTATTCAAAAAGGCATCGACGGTTTATCAAAACATAACGTTTGGCAAACCAAGTCTACACGTTTAGCACAAAATTCGTTGCTATTATATAAACTCATTCATCACTCTAAAATGAATTTTGAAATATAGGTAAAGAAAGAAGCCTATCCTGTGGAACATTGATTAACAAATTAAAGAAGATAAACCGAAATTTCGTGTTTGTGTTGATATTGTAATCCGTGTGAAATATAGGCAAGTGACATTACAAACTGCTTGTGAGCGATTGTACAGTGAATTCATAAGGGAATTGACATTAGCCAAACGATTGTACATAAAACTGTCAAAATGCGGACACTTAAATCGGGAATTTTATTGGAATGGACATCATTTCGTCTGAATCATGTTCTTAGTGAAAAAATACATACATAAAGGCATTTAATTTTGGGAATAAACAATACGATGAATGTTAAAAAGGCGATAAAAATGGCAATTTTATGTTGTGAAAATCATGCTTCAATTTTCCCATCCAAATGATCAAGGCATTTTTTATGGTTTAAACAGCTCAGACCGGGCGCATATTAGGACGATGCCTTCCATGTTTATTCAAGATTACGACATTACAACAAAATATAAGATAATTATATGTCGAAATGATTATCAATCATAAACTTTTTCTTACCTTTGTCAACCGCTGATGTTTACCAAGTTGCATTTCCTCGATGTACAGACACACAAGCTATCACTCAAAGACAAGCTTTAAAACACTTCCGCTCCTACACTGTGAAAACGGTTGGGTAAACATTGAGACAAAATAAGAAAATGTTGATAACCAGCATTTTTCTCTTTTGACTCAATACTTTTAGAGATAAGCATTCATGCTTGCTTTCCAATGACATTTTGATAAGGAACTTAATTTGGTCATGTTTGGGAATGTGTTAAACGATATGTCAATCTTTATCAAGTTATGACTAACTGTCTGGTTATTGATACATTAATCAATGGTTGATTGGCAGATATTATTAGCTGTGGATTTTCCGTCATCTAAAAATAGAACCTATATATAGACGTCGCGCACGTTATTGCGACCAGTCGTGAAAAACCTGGATCGTCAATTAGAGATGCGCTGGTTCAAGAAACATATTTAGTGAAGAATTATTTTTTTGGTAGAATCTGTTTCTGTAAACATGAACCTGTCTGTTTATAGTTTTACATGGACACGACATACTGGAAAGTTATGGATTTCGGTCATTATTTTATGAAAAATATACCAGTTTTTAAGCGTGACGTGTAACATAAAAATTCGATGAATTTGATTACTCCAAATAAAACGTGTATTTGCAGCATAAATCTTTGTTTAAAGATTGCCGTTTTCGTTTTGTTATCCTATTCGCTATACCAAAATATGATTTTTATGGAAAAACATGCAAAATTAAGGTCAGTATAATGAAAAAACAAACTCGCTTTGGCGCGTGACGTGAGCTATTTTCTGGATTTTTACAATAAAATGTCATTTTTCACGTTCCTTGAAATGAATATGATTGTATCATTTTCATTTAATCTTAATTCACAATTAAGTTCATCAAATGAACTTTAGATATATGAAATGTGAACAATCTATTACGTCGTTTTCATGTTTTATTTTGAATTCTCCCAGGTAAAACAGAAATGTCCACCCCCTGCGTTTTTTCCGCGGAAAATGTTTTAGGACACTTTTCAACATTAATATGTTTAAATTCGTCAAATTCTAAGAATCGATGTTTTGATAATCAGTTAGTTCATTACAATATCTTCAAAATGGTGTAACATGTGGATGCGTATCATCAGTTCACGAGAAACGCCAAATTTTATCCCAGGTAAAACAGAAATGTCCACCCCCCTAAATTTACGTCAAAATGGACGTTTAACGTCAACGTTAAATGCGGTCAATTTCTAGGGTATTGAAAAGGTTTTTGACCATTTCGGAAAATCTATAACAAACACAATTAGTGGCAATGGCATGGTTTATAAAAAGTGGTAATGGGATTTTGTCTTCTTTCGCCGACTAAAATGTTGAATTAAATATCATGAAATTAAACAAAAGTTTCTTTTATGCGTCTTTTTCAAATCATCCGCTCATGATTACACGAATCACACAATAATACAATTTTGCTGTAATGGAAGACCCATGTTACATATATCCAACCATAAATTGTTTAACTAGTACATTTTGTTTCATATAGGTCTAAACAAAATTTACTTTAAAGTAAAAATAGTTATCAGTTTCCCTTTTTACTTCTTTTTTTTCAATGTTTAAACCAGAAACCTACAGGACAACTATTTACGATATGATATAACATACAGACAACAGAAACTATTCAGCTGTACAACTAAATTTTCCCTCATATTGAGTGATGTGATGTATGTATTGCAAATGTAATTACAAAATATATAAAAAAGAATTTATTTTCAAATTTTAGTGTGGAATACCGGCAGCGCAGCGTTTATAATGTAGCGGCAATACTCAAACGCATAACATTATTCATCAACAAAATCAACAAAAAGTACGAAATTAATTAACTATAATCAAAATATGTATTAATTTCTTTTATCCATGTATTCTTCTGCTTTCTAAATATCTAATTAAACGACACCGATTGAACCTTTTTCTTGGATAAACGGGAAAGAAAGCGCGGATGACAAAGAATGTTCGTTGCACGCAACGCCTTCCCGTATTTTGACGTTACATAAATTGGTCGCAATACCGTGCGCGACGTCATAGCACCCTCTGCTGATCAAGAAACGAATAGAGCCATTATAGCTCACGATAAATGACCTGACAGAGCAACCCTAGCTAATAGCTAGAGATGCTCTGCCTGGCCATTTATCGTGAGCTATAATGAAACTAACCCTTGTTTCTTTGCAAAGTTCGAGACGACAGAGTCATGGGTCATTGTTGGTTGATCCGGATCGACATTTCATGAATTAAAAGCAACTCCTGACTATAAAAATCTTAACGCAGTCTTGTCCAGGCTCGTTGGAATAGCAGTAGGCCTAGGCCTGCACAAACATTCCCTATGTCCTATCTTAGAATTAACCCTCTCCCAAACAAGACCTGGTTTTGACGTCCCTATTAGATAAGGTCTGGGAAAACATTGATTCAAAAGAAGAAACTGCTGATAACAAGCGGTTTCTCCTTTTGTCTCAATATTTTCTATGCCATATTTTACACAAATCCTATCTTTAATACCTTCCATTTTTGAAGTGGATCACCCTAAAATTTTGCTGTTTGAGAAAGGGTTAAGAAATGAGTTCATAACATGATACAACCGTCCGAGCAGGTGTTTGCCTTTAACATTTCCCCCATCCAAGACTTGAGGCCCTAAATCAGAAATAGCTCGGAAAAGCATTGGGGAAAAATAGAAATTCCTGATAATCACCAAATCTTTATTTCTCTTATATTCCGTGCTAGATCTATAGCCTAGTGCAAACATGATCTAGGCCTACATTTAGATTCGACTGCTTCGTCGTTTTCGACTTCTAAAATTATAAAAATCCTGAGTTTGGGGAAGGGTTAGAATGAGATAAAGATTTTGTTATCACGACGTCACTTAAGTTTAACAGTTGTCAAGTTTAGAATAACAGGCCGTGTGACATTTTTTTCGATTTTTCCGAATTACTCACTGAAAACTCCAAAACTTATTAATAGCAACCGATGAGAGTTTATTAGCTCTAGTAGCTTTAAGTAATTTGAATAACAAAATCAAGTGCATATATAGGTCTATAGGCCTGTAGATATTTTGAAATTCAGGGAACATTTTGTAATTAACTTTTTCCTCGGGCAAAACCGGTTTTTACGTCGGAAAATGTTGAGGCAAAAGGGGAAAATGCTGGTCACCAACATATGACCAGCATTTCCCCCTTTTTCTCGATGTTTTCGCAAGCGTTTTCTTCTAGGGGTATCAAACGTCGTCCTTGTTTTGAAATATATATGTAAAGAAATACCATTCCCCAAAGAACGTAAACACTGTGATGTAAGTTGTACGTTAGGTTTGTGTAGTCATTCAAAGATGGCGACAACAATACAGCATGAGAGGTAGGTGTCTTGGTTTTTCATTGATAAATTTCTTAAACAGTCGTATCTTGCCTTGATACTGATATCATTATACAGGGGAAATGTATACCTATCAACGGTTCTATATATCAAAGTACCAGTGTTGTCCTATCGTACTCAGTCGTTGTGCAAAGACAGCCCAACACGGAAAACTTTTTTCGAAGCGAGAAAGTTGCCCTTTTAAGGATGATTACATAGTAATCAGCGAACTAGGGAACAAACTATTGGTCTTACTTGGATGTCTTTAACATGCTCTTTTCTATGGTTACTGTTATTTTACACAAAAATGTCTAGAATGACCACAAACACCGTGTTTATTAAATGGCCAGACAACGGTGTAGTCAGAGTGAAAATATGCAGACACAGCGGTGCAGTTTCTGTGTTTTATGTACGGTGTGGTTATATTTTCATAACAAATTGTGAACGGTGTAGACATAATGCAATTGTGTACGGTGTAGACTTGAAGTAATACAGAACTTATCATTTCTGGAATGATAATATTTTTATGTTTAATGATAACGTTTTCACGGCTGAGAATCATGTTTTACAATTACTACCGAAATTCTTCAACAATTATGTTAATAATTTTTTATGTGACTGACTTGTAAATGCTTTGCAGCAAAGAAGGTGACAATATGTCTACAAAATATACTTTAATCAAAATATATCAGAATCTAATTTCCTTGCTATTTGTCAAAGCAATTCCGTAAGGGTCAAATAGTAGAAATTACCAAGAATCTGCTGGCGTCCGTTTTATTTTTTTCTTTATTTTCAGTTCCATGCTGTTCACCTATTACTACTGTCATTTCGAAGGGAGTTTCGAAAATGTTGTGAAGCATTCCAGTCAGATATTAAAAGTGCGCAGGGCGGGGGAGATCAATGATCAGACAGGTCAAAAAGATTTGAAAACTCTAAACTTTAGTATTATTCCTGATATTATCAAGAAGTCAGACTAGGACATCATCCCCATTTGCGAGCATAGAATACACAAGATAGACCTTATCGACGTAGAAAAAAGGATTTTGGAGTTAACAAGATTCTTTCTATCGATGATATCCCCGGTTTTGAATGCATGAGTCCTGAACATAAAAAATGACGAAGTTCAACACCCCATAAAGTCGTTCAAAAAGCCCCGACCTTAATTCCTGATATTTCCATTGGACGTGCTAAAACAGATGAAACGGATAGGGTCTCTTCTCTTTCCCCACGAGAACATGAAAACAATGGCTGAAATGAACAGTTTGTTCCCAGATGTGATTAAGTCATTGAGAAGCGTTGATCAACTTGGTATTTGTTTATTTTGGTCAATGAAGGTCGGCTCTCGATGGAAAACATTGCATTTCATTTATTTATGGATGTGTGTAAGTTACACTGTCTTGGTAGTACTTCAATGCGTTTTACTCCAATAGTCAAACGGTTTTGGCGAATAGATTATTGTCTTTTTCATTGCAAATGGTTACATTTTATGAGTGAGCCCAAAAAATCTTGGTCAGAAAAATGTCAGTCCTGAAGAAGAAGTTCATTACGTATGAAATTCCAAAATGAATTTTGCAGTTCCAGAATTCTATTTTCAAGACTTATTTACTTACTTACTTTATTTACTTATTTATTTCGAACAAGACGAAAAAAGAAGGCCCAAATGTTTATGACACAAATTTATAATTTATGTTTTGTTATTTATAATTTATGTTTTGTTGATTGAATCCTTTATTTTGGGTAAAATCAGACTTTTCAATGAGGGATCAATTTGAAAACAAGATACATTTTGATCAATAATTATCATACTCCATGAGTTGAAATCATTTCATTAATTACAATAATTGATTGTAATAACCAATTAAAACAGTTACAAAGAAAAATTCAAAGCCAGAGCCGAAATTTCGAATCTACAAATCAAATGAACGGATGAACAAGAAATTTGCCGTTGCACTTAACATGGCTTCAAAATGACGGTTATCGTATGTCTTATTTGTTATTTTGTGATGGTATTCCTTTTGATTATCATTTCCGTCAGATGTTTATTCAATCACAAATAACAAAAATGTCTCCCGAAAATTAAATCAAACATACATTGAACTGTTTAAGGCTTAGGAGAATGAAGAAAAGAGAAAACTATTTTCTTAACTTTTGTTTTCATTTACTTTGAGGATGGCGGCATTTTCATCTGAGTTTTCTAAGACCAAAGTATTTGAGGGAGATAAAACAGATGATCTGCTATCCGTTAGAGCTAGTTCGCCCTATACAACATACCAAGTCTACACCGTTCACAATTTGTTGTGAAAATAATAACTACACCGTACAGATAACACAGAAACTGCACCGTTGTGTCTGCATATTTTCACTGTGACTACACCGTTGTTTGGCCATTTAGTAAACACGGCGTTTGTGGTCATTCTAGACATTTGTGTGTAAAATAACGGTAACCATAGAAAAGAGCATGTTAAAAACATCCAAGTTAGAGCAATAGTTTGTTCCCTAGTTCGCTGTTTACTATGTAATCATCCTTAAAAGGGCAACTTTCTCGCTTCGAAAAAAGTTTTCCGTGTTGGGCTGTCTTTGCACAACGACTGAGTACGATAGGACAACACTGGTACTTGGCTATATAGCACCGTGAATAGGTATACATTTCTCCTGTACAATGATATCAGTATCAAGACAAGATACGGCCATTTAAGGAAATTATCGACGAAAAACTAAGACACCTACCTCTAACGATTTTCCCCCGACGCCATCTTTGATTGACCACTCAAAACTTCCGTACAAACTACACAAATCTAACGTACAACTTACAACACAGTGGTAAAGTTTGTGGATAAGTCTTTAGTGGAATCGTGTGACATAGCATCTTCGATATTTTCAATGATTATCTTTGTAGCGTATATGACCGATTAAAAATAGATTTTTGGGAGAAAAAAGAGGAGGAAAACACAAGGAATGCAGAGAATCTTTTAAAAATCAGCTGGTAGAGCTGGCGTTTTCCCACCTTATTTATTTCAAAACGAATTTGAATTGGTAAAGTAGGCCTACTAGGCTACTACCAAACTATTGACGATTTTCTGAAATGGGCATGGCCGAAAACAAAGCATACGGACTTTTTTATATGAAAGTATATGTTTCTTTACTGTAACACAAAACAACTACTTACTGTATCAAATGATCATCCTTTCCAAAGTAAGAACTAAGTTTGGCGTGGCTTATAGGAGACGTAAGAAATACTGATGCTTAAGAAGATGCCCCTAATGTTGATATGCATTTTCTCTTTTTGTCTCAATAATTTCTGTACTACATAATGGTACAAAACTTCAAATATAATCAAAATCCGTCTTTTCGTCTGCAGCAATTTTGTATTCGGAAAATTCTACAATGTTTGCTTCTTGGGAAAGGGTAAAAAAGGAAACATTTTTACATATAAAGCATAATACCAAAACACAGTTCAAACAAATTGTTAGGTCTAAATAAATTTGGTTCTAGCAACTAGAGAAAAAATACAAACAGGATGTCATAAATGAAGGTCAACAAATGGAAAACCCTTTGGTTTTCGTTCATCTTCTTGTAGACATCAAATATAATGCTTATCAGCCGTCCACAAGGTCTTAATCTGACAAGAATTCTGTGTTTTGCTTTGTCTCTAGTAATAACTTTACACCAAAACCACTGACGCTCTGGTTCACAAACCTTTTTTGTTATGTCAATACCCATTGGATCGGACAGGCATTTTGTACCAAAAACGTAAAAAAAGCGGGAGCCACCCATATACTATAATCAAGAACCAAAAGTTACAATAGAAACTGTATGTGAAATATTTAGCCAGCTGAAAAGGCGTTTGGGAGCAGAATTTTAGTGTTTCCACTTTATCGACGTAATTCAACACTTGCAGTTTGTCAAAAGCTCGGTCTAGGATTGGAAAGTCATGTGCAATATCTTCTGATTGGTAAACGGCACTCAGTATCCTCACGCCATTCGCTTTGATATGATTCAGTTTCTCTAAGAGCATGTTTCTTTGCTTGTTTGGTAACTTTCCGTGGAACAAGTTCCGTTCTGGTATGAAATAATGGTGCAGTACTCGCTTCTCTACACTAACAAGAAGGAAGTCGATAGCTTCCATAACTCTATCCAACAGTTGACGGATGTTGAACTTATCAAGCCCCGATTTTTCTGAAACCCAGAAGGCTATATTCTTCATTACATATGATGTGATATCCGGGGCAATTGAGTGGAGATGATACTTGGAAATCTGACGAAGAATGATCAGCAGTTTTCGCTGTGTCTCGTTGAAGGACTGTACGAGAGCTATTTCAGCAAGTGTGAAGCTGAATCGCCATTGTAGATCTTCATCCGGGCTACCAGACACTCCAACCGGAACCACGTGTATGGGTAAATCTGCTAACTTTGTTATCAGCTCTTTTGATGGCCAGTTGTGTGGTCGCTGACGCTTCATCCATTTATTTGTTAGAATAGGGTAGTGGCATTCGAACCCTCGAACAAAATCTATGCTGAGATTCGCACCGATATCTTTCAGAGCCCACTCGATAAAAGGACTCTTCACTCGTTTCGGAATAGACGGGCCTTTCCTATCGCCGTAGACGGTGTTTCTACCGATACATCCAGAGCTTTCAGAAAAGACATCTTCATTGACATCCATGTACTTGGTACTGGATAAATAGAGACCATTTGGAGTGTCCTTCAAGGCGTTCTGCACTGATTTACAAACGATGTGTCCTGAATTATCACTTTTGTTGTACTGCAAAAACGTATAACCACTTGGTGCGTTTTTCGTGTCGATTCGTACTATGTCTCTACTGTGCCTGTCGCCTTTGATGCTTCTAATTTTATCCGTACATAAAACTGCTTTGTTCACTTGCAACCAATCGCTGTCGCTATCATACCACATTGCTATACCCTCTCTTAGACTGCCGACAAGGAATTTATCGATTCGTTCATCAGCTGTTATTTCTCGAGTAGAAATAATTTTGGCGAGTGAAGCCTTGCCGTTCATCCATACTCGTTCCTGTATTCGCTTTTCGCTGTATCCACATTCGTCCAGTACCTTAGACATCCATACTGAAAGTTCTTGCTTCGACACCATCGCTTCAGTAAGTCAGTATTCATCGTAGGTCGGAATCTGTGTCAAAATTAAAAATGTATGACTATTTACACGGTGGAAAGTAATCATAATTTATTAAAACTAACATTTCATGTATGATTCACCAAACTCAATGTCGCGGGTACTCGTTGAAACAATTGAAATAGGTATCTACAACATCGGGTTTGAAATTGAAAATAATTTGCTTTCCTTAACCCTTTCCCAAACGGCAAAATTTTAGGGTGATCCTCTTCAAAAACTGCCATAAATGACAAAATGGGCGTTATTGAAGATAGGATTTGTGCAAAATATGGCACAGAAAATATTGAGACAAAAGGAGAAACTGCTGGTTATCAGCAGTTTCTTCTTTTTTTCAATGTTTTCCAAAGCATTTTCTATTAGGGACGTCAAAACCAGGTCTTGTCTGGGAAAGGGTTAAATATGTTTCACTGTAATATAGACAGAAGGTTGAACAACTTTAAACGTTTAGCTGAGAATAACAACCTTGCATGGATTCGAAGTAGCCTACACTTGAAACTTTTTTGCTTCGACTTTGATGCAACATTCAAAACTGCAGAAGTTTGTTAAGTGTTTTCTTCGCCTAATTATGACGTCCTTAATTATTACAGCTTTGAAAGTTAAAACAGGTGTACTTAAACCTTTCCAAAACAATAAAATTTGGACCTGTATTAATTCAAAAAAATATGCAGGAGAAAAAATACAACTGTAAAAATGAAGAGTATCTTTGTGGTGGAAATATTGGGGAAAAGACAAGACATTATCAGCATTTTCTTTCTCTTCTTTAATATTTTCAAAAAACTTAAACATCTTCAAATGTGCATGGAAATGCATCTCTTTTTGGGAAGGGGTTAAGAAAATTAATAACGAAATAAAAATACTTACAATAAAAATATATTCCGAATGTTCTAAAGAACTTTCAGTAAATTTGGATCCGTCACTAGGTGGTTATGTGTAGCCGATCAGCCCGTCAGTTAATTGTTTATGGAAAACGGTCGTGGAAGTGAGCCAATTTAGATTTTAAAATCAAATACCACCCCAGATAAAACCTACTGCCCTAGATAATAAAGTACAGCAGTACTAGCATAAACCTATCATTATTTCATGTAACTTAGTGTAGTCTTTCATCGATAAAGATCGAGATGGCACTGCAAAAAATGTTCTTTAAACCCCAAAAACAACGCTTGATTTTTAAGTCTTTACAGGAGAAAATTTCACGCTTTCATTTATACATTTATCCCGCAGTTTGCATTTCCCTTGAATTTCGAGTTTGTCATTGTGGAAAGGGTAAATGCTTGCATTCATTCGAAATGAATATGGTTATATCGCAGGAATAGATATGATACTACAAGGCACTACAAACTTGTACATGTATGATGCAGCCGAAAATTTGCACCGGATGCTCGTGGCAGCTCCTTTTGGTTTGTAGCGGTTTAATTTTGATCAATTATAATTTTTGGAAAACCCAAACCTATTTAAAGCCGTCCAATCAGAATTTGAAAGGTGTACTACAGCCCGGAGAATTCGTCACAGCTTTATTTAAACGACCTTGATAATATCGTCTTCAAAATTTTCAATACAAATGCAAGACTAATATTTACCATGGGACAGCTTTTAATGGCCCTGACACAGTCATTTGCAGGGATTGATCAACCAATGTTGTTGTTGGTTTAAATGTGTTTGTTTGTTCTTCCTTTAGTTTGGAGGCGGGGTTCTTCTTGCAGAAACAGTTATTCGGGGAAGACTAAATTGCTTATGTTTGGTGCAAAATCCAAAACTTTGTGTGTCATTTTTCCGATTTTCAAAGTAAAACCTTGTATGTCCAGTTCAGACAATTTTTGCAGGTTTGGGGGTATTTTTATCCATCAATATTAATAATATACTCTACTCAAAATGATTAACGGAACACGCAAATTAAAAAGTTCATAACTATTGTATCTTTTAGACTTCAGGAAAACTGTTATAAACCAAAATCAGTATCGGCTAACAAAGTTTTGAATACCCACAAAACTTGTTGTGTTTGCATGCATAACAGCTGATAAGCCACATCGTCATGAATTTCGGGAAGTCCATTATCCGCAAAGTTTTTCTTCAAACATGTAGTTTCTTTCCTTTAAAGTGACATTTCAGAATTATTATTACATAAATTTTACATTTCGTCGTTGTAAATGCAAAACCTCGTATCTCGTTTTTGGAAAAGTTTAAAGGGGAAGGAAAAAGTGCAATAACTGAAATGTTTTACTTAAAATTGGGACACATTGCCCAAAAATGATTTGTCATTAATACTGACCAGTAAAGATATCTCAAAACCTGCAAGAATTGTCTTTAACCGGGCACACAAGTTTGTACTTTGAAAATCGCAACAATCGACATACGAGGTTTTGCATTTACACCGACGATTTATTCTATCTGAAAAAGCATGTTTTCTTATGAAAATTCTGAAAATTTCAAGCCAAAATATTAAACCGCTTACGAAAAATATATATTTTTGTGCTAAAATCAAACAAATTGTTGTGGACAACAGTTCAGATTTATATAGAATTTGTCATTTCTGCCTCAACTTTGAAGGCATATTTTTCGCTTATAAATAACAATTTCAAAAAACTGATAGGATTTCTACGCATTAGAATAAACAATCTTTGCATCAAGACATACTTTTAAAAAATGAAATAAATGTGAAATGTCACTTTAATCATCATTAAAGCCATAAAAGTTAAATGGCAATGATAAAAAAAAATCCAAGACCTACCCCCATGGAAGTCCACGCGATGCTCAAACTGTTTGTTTAACGTAGAATCACAATCCATCATTATCTATAAAACACTTCGTGGATTTTCGGGAGTCATTTTGTGGCAACGGAAATTAACGATGGATACGCCCGTATTTTGTAAATAATGATAGATGGAATACCTTATAGTCCAGCAAGATTAACCCGGGACATCTGCATATGTAATGACCCTACTTCGGCAATGTTTTGTTAAGACGCTCAAACTTACGGACTCAGTGCACGAAAAATAAGTTGTCCCTGGTAAATTTGGGTGGACAATAACACGATTTAAAACGAAAACTGAGCCGACGTGAATAAAAGGAGATAACAACAGCAATGTCTTTAAGGTATTGAATAGCAGTTTAATCCCTTGAATATCAACAAACCGAAGAAATGACGAGTAAAAAGGGAGACTGTCATTCTAAATAAACCTCTCAACTGCATGCTAACAACCTGTTAAAACGATGACAGGTCACGGTCGTCGATTACAGATCTGGGACCCGTTTTACTAACGAACGTACGATTATTTTTAGCGTAAGTACTTGTAACAACAAAGCTGATTGGCATAATCCGATTTTTCGTGCAATCAGATGCCTTGTTACACAGTTTACACAAAAATGATCGTAAGTTTGTTAGTAAAACGGGGCCCTGAATTTTGATATTCGGTGAATAGATTTTCTATATAGAGATTAACTAACTGAACAAATGTGATATGAAAATTATTTCACGAGAATGGGGTGTGATGCGGTAAAAAAACGAGTCCGCAAGGACGAGTTTTTTAACCGCGTCTCACCCCATTCGAGTGAAATAATTTTCATATTACATTTATTCAGTTAGTTATTCTATTTATTACATACCTATTTTGGAAATTTAACCCCCAATTTGGGGTACAAACTTTTAAAAAATAACGTTCTTATTCCAATCTGATCCAAGGCTTTACACCGCGCATATATACATGTTCTTTGTGTATTCAGAAAAAAGGGCGCCATTTTGTTTAAATTTTGAAGCGAGCAAAGAATGAAGCATCTAGATTCTATCTGGACTTTAAATTATCAAAAACAATTATTGTAATGAAAGAATAAAAAGCGAACTTAATAAATTTCAATCTTTCTAGTCTACATTTTCCAAAACTCCAGTCTAAGTTACCAAAAAAAATAACAACAACAAGGTCAACAACTGAGTGACAGATTCATTTAAGAAACAGAATTTTCAGCGGAAAAATATTGATTTAGTGTGTTTTAGACAGTCTAACAACAATGTTTATCAAATTCTGTGATGTGTCGTTCGGTTGCTTTGAGCAGGCGTAAAAACAACTGTCTGTTCAAGTGATTTGAGTATAGGCCTATCATGTAACACATTTCGTCATGTTCGTGTTTCTCATTTCCCTTAAACACTCCAGCGCTGGATAGATCTTCGCTTCCATGATCAAAATGTAGAATAAGGGCGAAAACAAAGAATATAGGTTAGTTCTAGTTCTCTTTAGATGTTTTTCTTTTTTGCAGGTAGGGCCTAGATCTTATTTGACATACATTTCCGATGTTACGCATACATGGAATCTGTAAAGGATAATGAATTAATGGGGGAAAAAGAAGAAAAAAAGTAGTTCCGGCAGGAGTGAAATATTTCAAATATCAAAATTTATTTCACTGTGAAATTACAGGATTTCAGCGCTAGGAATGTAATAAAAAAGTATAGCTCACAATAGATAATCTGACGGAGCATCTCTAGCCTATAGTTCATCCGAGTTTTCTCTGATGAAATGCGCTCTTTGATATGTTGATGTCGCTCATTTACATGAGCGACATCAAAATATCAAAGAGCGAATTTCATCAAAGAAAACTCGGATGAGCTAATACTTTGAATTGCTCTGTCAGTTCATTTACTGTGAGCTATAAAATTGCAAAGTATCCCTCGCAAACTAGGTTACAAACGTTAATTAACGTTAAAAGAATTCAATTTTATATCAAGTAAACAGTGGCGTAATTTCGGACAAAATCTGTATTTTCGCCGATGTAATTCTAAAACCCCGAACCTACAGCTTGATAGAAGCTATTTACGAGATTTATCAAAACATAACGGTAAACATAGTCTGTTATAGCAGAAAATTCATTGCTATTTATTTCAGTTATTTTCTGGTTAAATTCAGCTCATTTAGGCCTATACTAAGGTTTGCTTGTTCATAGCAAAGAAAATATAGACGGAGAAAGTGAAATCGCTAATTATCAGCAATTACTCTTCACTCTACATAGTATGATTCCCCAAACCTTTTCTAAAAGCACGTCAAAACCGGATTTTGTTAATGTTTATGCCCATATTTCTCTCTCCCATCATACTTACATTCTAGAAGTAGTGATAACACTTACCTTATCATGAAGGAAATCTTGTTTTGTCCATAAAAATGACAAGCGCTTGCTAACGCACGGTTCTGTATTGAAATATTATGTCCTGGTGGCCTTTTTTTCGGTTTTAATCGCAATCCACAATCTTGAAAGCGTTTATTTGATTTGTCAGAATGAAAAGGTTATCGGAGATGATCCCTTACTGGTGTCTGTAAGATGTTACTGTAAGTTAACACCAGATCTTAATCAGATTAGAAAAAAATCTACATTTCCTCTTGGTCTCTTGTTTATATTTTGCTGTCATGGCATCGGACTATTATTCACGAGGATCCAGGGTTCGATCCCCAGCCGCAGCAAACATCCTGGCCATCCAGTTTTGCCGTTTTGAAAATAATTGTAAAACTGAACAAAAATAATTATTTATAACCTTATTACATAAGAGGGGCAGTGTTTTGTAAAATAATGTAGAAATACATTGTTATTTGTAGGTCAAAACGTCGTTGCTTTAACTTAACGTATACAACCCATCATTAGCACCAAAGAGCCAGATGCGAAATTTTGAAAAGTGCCAGCAATTCCTAAACTGTGTTACATTTCCATTCCAAATACAAACTTAAGCATTTTGAACGGTTTAGAATTTTGATTTAAATGTTCAAAATTACCTCCCATGCATATGAATAAAGAGTAAAATAATAATTAAAAATTATTTTCTTCTTTGAGCATAATCTTGAAATCCGACACGGTGAATCAACTTATGTGAAGTGTATTTACAAGTGTGTGTAATTCGATGCATTTCGTATGGCTTGAAAGTGGTGTTTTTTAATGATGGGTCATATACCTTAAGAAGCTAAAGTTGAGGGGTTTTGACATCCAACATACGATATCAAGGTCGCTATAAATACAGCTATGACGAACTTCTGCTGAATAACATTTATCAAATGAATTGGACCATTATCAATAGATCTGGGGTTTCCAAAATTTCAGTCAATAAAGTTGTTTGTCGAAACTCGAAAGCACAATATCGATCGTGTAACGCTTTTGAAATTTTTACCTACATGTAACCATTTTCTATCAGGAAGCATCTCAGGGCATTTGAGGGCTTAGACTAATAAAACTGATTGGTAAATATGAAGTAGTATCAGGGCCCAGTCAATGACCAAGGAAAATCGGAAAACGATTTAAAACGCATGTATAAACTAAATTAATCAACATTCCTTAATCGCACTCCAACAATGTGATGCTTTTATTACTCCCCCCAAGAGAAATACATATAGAAATCATTGAGAAAAATGAAGAAATTACTTGTAAGAATCATTTTTTCCAAATTCTACAATGTTTTCTATCCCAATTTGATAAGACATTTGGGGAATATCTTGGTATCGAAATAAATCGGAGATTACGGTAAAGTAAACGAAAATATATCAAAGCAAAGTTACGTGATTACAATCCGTGGCACTGCATTCGGTCGTCTATTTTCAGTAAATTTTACGTTAATTTCCATTATGGGGGTAGGCTTAGGTTTAAATGAGTACCGGGTGGTAATTGTATTGCCAATATCAGAAAAGACTACAATATTTAAACAAGTACAAAACGTAGAAAGGGTCGGTTTGCCTATAAGGTATTGGACCAGCAGAAAAAATAAATACTGAATATATACTACTAAAAGTTTGCTAAGCACTAAACATTTAAATGTTGATATTTTCTATCCTTAACGCAATTTTCATGTCAAATGTTTGTGACATGTAGGTCTACTGCATCCTCAAGATAACTGAATAAATTTCAAGACATTTACTTCGTTTGAAGCAGTTGAAATTCGGATGGAAAGAGGAGAACCTGCGATATGAAGGGACTTACTAGAGATGGAGTCGTTTTCCATTTTTTCCCGAACCTAAATTTTCACATTTTTGTACCTCGATATCATGTTTAAGATCAATGAAACCACATATCTGCTTGGCAAGGTACTCCTGCGCCTAAGTTCAGATGTACAGCACCTTAACGGTGGGTGGGGTAATTTATTGTCTAGGCACGTTTAATATCGCCATATCGATTCTTGGTACACACAATTGGCATAAATCCTTTTTTTACAAACTCCCCCATAACTGTTTTAATTCATAGACAAAGTCAAAGATAAATTACACGGCCTCTCGGCGTCGAAATTTTATAAGCAAGGTCCTGCAGTAGCTGTTCTGGCCTGGTAACAACCTCTTCAATGGCCTCCATACTGTTTCTTAGAACAGTGTATTGACACATGCAGTCGCTAGAAGACTCTTTGATGGTAATGTGAAATAATGAAAAGTAGATATTTGTTTTGTCGACCATCTTGTGGTCTGTATATCACATTGATCGACAGCAAAATCACCATTGGTACACTGGGCAAACTGTGTAGTCCGTTCTAGTCGCAAAATCTAGTAGAATTTGCAATTTACTACACCGGTGACCGTAACTGCGTTCATAGTAGACCACTTTCAAAGTTTAAAGGACCTTAAGTGTCAAGAACCCATTTTTCGGATGTCGCTAGAATGTGGGGTTCAGAGAAATCCGCAAAGAAATAGAGAGTCGTAGTTTAGGTCCCCAAAACGCATGATATGGCGGACCCAATGCACTATTGTGAGACTGTATGTACTGGGATGTGTTTAATTGCTGAAATCGTGAGAGACAAAATTGTTTGAAAGAACGATAGGCCTCAAATTAAGCGCTACCCCCAATGTCTACCCCTAGGGAAAGTGAGTTTATTACTAGTGTTGGCCGAATCTTTGATTCTCTAGACGTACACAGTTGTAGTTACGTCTTGTGGTAGCAATAGATCAATATTCCATGCAAAATTGCGTAACCAATATTTTGTATGGGATACAGTGTATGAAGGCGCTATCTCGGTCCCAGACAAATGTTTAATTGGTTAAAGAACTGTAAAAGATCACTTGATAACATTTCTGTGTGGTTTAAGACTATCATTGTACTCTGTTACGAGGCATAAAGTTCCTGGTCAAACAAAAAGCGGCAAGAAAATCGTTTGAGACGAGAAATAAAAAAGAGTTTACCCCACCCATTTACAAGCACCAACTTTTTCTTTTTCTTTTTCTCATCACACTACACTTAAAAATGGTGAGTAAAGTACAAAGCTATTTGATTCATGTATCAAACACATTAAAGCAATCATCAAATACATTTTTTCAATTGGATAATAGATTTGCATCAGGAAAAATTATCACCAAAACTTATGGATCTTAGCAAACTTTGAGTAGTATACTTGGCATATTTCCACTGTCGATTTTCCGAAAACAACGACGGGTCGTCCTGCTTCACATTTGAAAATAGTTTTCGACGGGTCGAAAGTAAATTCACTGGATGTTTGCTGGCACGTTCGAAATATCATACGCTTGTTGTAAGTATTACTTTTTATTCTGCTGTTTCTATTTGTTCTATAAATCTATAAATAGGCCTATGTCTTTTGACGTGCATAAACCTATGGAATATGAATGTATGTTCTCTTGGTCGAAAAAGGTGTAAACATGATACCACGTTCAGCCGAAAGGTTGAATGTCAGATTTATTTTGCAATTCAATTTAATTCTTTAATAATACATTAAAGGCCTCTGGCCCGTAATACAGTTTCTACTAAATGAAACAACAAATGATGTCCTATCCTCAAATGTAGTTTATCATGATTTATTATGTGATACAGAGTTCGATCTACGCTGAAAGTTGACTTGCTACAGATGCAATGTTCTCCAGACAAGAACTTTCCGTATGGTTGGCCATGGTGTTGGACATGTTTGGGTACAGCGAGAAGCGAGTACAGGAAAGAATATGGATGAGCGACAAGGCTTCACTCGCCAAAACCATCTCAACCCAAGAAATAACGGGAGACAAACATCTACAGAAATTTCTTGTCGGTAGTCAAAGAGAGGGGTTAACTTTGGAGTATGAAAGCGACAGTGATTGGTTGCAAGTTAACAAGATAGTGATATGTACGGACAAGATTAAAAACATCAAAGGCGACAGACAAGGTCTAGACATAGTTCGAATCGACACGAAAAACGCACCAAGTGGTTATACGTTCTTACAGTACAACACGCATGATAATTACGGACGAATTGCAACTAGAACTTTACAGAATGCATTGGTTGAGACTCCGAATGGTTACTATCTGTCGAGTTCTTGCTACATGAGTATCAATGAAGACTTGTTTTACAACAACATGGGCTATATCGGCAGAAATACAGTTTACATGGAGAGAAATGGTCCGTCTATTCCAAAATATGTCCAAAAAAATGAACGCCTATCCAAATGGTTTTTGTCAGATGTCATAATGAATCGCGACATAGATTTTGTTCGTGGGTTTGAATGCCACTATCCTGCTCTCACAAATAAATGGATAAATCGTAAGCGACCACACAACTGGCCATCAAAGAAGCTGTTAACACAGTTAGCAGATTTGCCCATACACGTGGTTCCGGTTGGGGTGTTTGGTAGCCCGAATGAAGATCTACAATGGCGTTTCAGCTTCACATTTGCTGAGATAGCTCTTGTGCGGTCTTTCAATGAGACACAGCGAAAAATGCTAATTGTTTTGCGGCATATTTCAAAGTATCTGTTAGAACCAATAGCACCCGATATGTCATCCTACATTATGAAGAATGTTGCCTTTTGGATTTCTGAGAGAACAGTCACGAGTAAATTCTCCATTGGTGAACTAGTTGACAGGGTCCTTGACGCCATCGATTACCTATATGATAGTGTTGAAAGAAGAACTCTGCAACACTTTTTTATCCAGGAAAGAAATCTCTTAAGTGGGAAGTTACAGGGAAAACAAAGAAAGGCTCTTATGCAAAAGCTTAAATATATCAGACTGAATGGTACAAAAGTACTCTGTGAGGTGCTACAGTCAGAGAATATTGAACGTGAATTTCCAGAATTGAACGCCGTTATGATGAATAAGTGCTGGTTGAATTACATCGACAAATGTGATACGTTACGTTTGTATTCACTGTCACTGTCAAGGCTGGCTAGCTTCTATACTTACTGCTATTACTGCAACTACCATATAATGGCAACAATACGTGGATTACCGTGGCCATTTCTTGTCTTCGGAACAAAATGGTTGACAGACCCATTCAGGTTTACCATCAGGAAGACGACTTACAAACCTAAGATTGGATGGTACTGGCAAAGAGGTATGATCAGAGACAGAACAAATACCAAACGACTGGTAAAACAAGAACCTTGTGGATGGCTGTTGAGCATTATGCTTGATTTCTTATATGTGCTAAACGCCAATATTAACAGAATAGCTATTTTCCTGTATGTACTTTATGTCGTCTATGTGTTAGGAATGCATTTTTATTCTAAGCTTGAGTAGTTTCGCAATTTAAATGTTTTATCTTAAGTTTATGGACTTACGAACGCACGATTCTGCCCATTAAGGTTTCCAAACCCTAAATAACTGTGATCCTGTGTTTTACGATATTTTATTTGCTTGCTACACTGTGATCCTTTATTTTATGTTTTACCATGTATTGTCACGAATCTTTTACCCAAATAAAATCTAACCCTCAAAAGCACCAAAGAGCCAAAGGCGAAACTTGAAAAGTGCAAATAATTACTAAACTATGTAACATTTCCATTCCAAATACAAACATAAGCATTTTGTACGGTTTAGAATTTTGAATTGATGCATACTTACGGAAATATTTGACAAAAATGTTCAAAGTTACCTCCCTTGCATATGAATATAGAGTAAAACCATATTTGTCAATTATTTTCTTGAAGCATAATCGTGAAATCCGGCACGTTGAATCAACTTATGTGAAGTGTACATGTATTTACGCGTGTGTGTAATTTGGTGCATTTCGTTTGGATAGAAAGTGATGATTTTTTTTCAGGGTCTGTAAACTTTAAGTGAAAAGAAATTAGAGAAAAAATAATTTATACATTAAGGCCTCTTTTTCCATGACGCAGCCTCAAATTTAAAAGCGGAGAAAAGGATTTCTATGGATTATCCAAGGGAGTTCACATGTGAAGTTTCATTGAATTTGGTCCAATGGTTGCTGAGATCTGGCTGTGGACGGACGGACGGACACATGGACGGACGGACAGCGTGGCGACTATAATTATGCTCTCCCGATTTCTTTTTCGGGAAGCATAAAAACCGAGACTGTCTATTTAAAGGGGTGTCAAACACAGGTCTTGTTTACGAAAGGATTAAGCTGAGGGTGACTGAAATCGTTCTTAATCAAATATGTTGACAGGTGGTTGTTCGTCCGTCCACAATATTTGGAAAACTGGGAGAAAATAATGAAATGATTAACCTCCATGTTTTATAGGATATAGCACACACATTTTCAATATGTCGTTGCTTTTCAACAAAAACCTCATAACTGCAGCTTATTACAAGCTGCAGTTACGATGTCTTTGTTGAAAAGCAACGAAATTTTGGAAATAAACGCCGCTGTGTGACATAATTATCAAATACCGACCTACCTAATTATATGAGAGCATTATATGAAAGTATTACTTCAAACTACTTTAAAGGTAGACTGATTTCAGTCTGTTAAGAATAACATCATTTGTATTGAGAAATATGAAAATAAGGTACATATAAAATTGTTGCTCTGTGTCGTTCTTAACAGACTGAGAAAATCCCTTTGTTAGGTAATCCGACCCAAAGATAATATCCGACACCAAGCAGTAGGCCCTACCCCACAGCTTGATAACATAATTAGCTGCTAAGATTTATAACTGCAGTCCCAAAGAAGACTTGATTTTCACCCACATATTCATTGAAAACATCAAAGACATTGAAAATATAGAGCAAAAATAAGAAAATTCTGATTATCATCATTTTCTCCTTTTTCCTCAATACCTTTTCCGTTTATTATAATCCACAAATTCAATCTTTATCAACAACCCTTCTTTTTTTTTTTTTTTTTTTTGACATGACAATCCTTAAATGTTACCTTGTAACTTCAGCTTGTTTTAAGATGCAGTTTCGAGGTTTTTGTTGTAAAGCAGCAGCAGCAGCAGCAGCAGCAGCAAGTTAAGCCTCTCTTCCAACCCGTCGTGCGTCTTTGTAAATCGTACGTTTTAAAACTCTGCAAAATCGCACGATTTATAAAGACGCACGACGGGCTGTAAGAGGGCCTCAAAATATTGTCCGGTCAATTCTTTGGTGCGTGCAGTCTGCGTCATGGTTGCGTCCACCAAAATCGTACGTTGCATCAGCGTGCATCGCACGACTAAACGTACGTTTTAGACACAGACCGCATGCAGACTGCGCGCAGGAGCACGTACGACCGGTTGTAAGAGAGGCTTTAGTGTTGTTGAGGACCGACCCTTTCCCAAAACGGCAACATCAAAGGGCTGCCCAGTCCAAACACGAAAGAAGGTTTGTTGATAAAACTTGATTTTGTGTACAATAATATACGGAAAAATGTTTAAGCAAAAGGAGAAAATGATGATGAGCAGAATTTTCTTAGAGTGGCTCAATGTCTTTTCGATTAGGTAGGTGAAAATCAATTCTTCTTTGATAAAGGATTAAACGACTGCAGTCATAAATCTGATCAGCTAATTATGTTATCAAGTTGTGAAGTACTGCTAGGTGTCGGATTATCTTACAAAGTGATTTCTGGAATGTGAACCACCTGTGGTGACCACATTTTAGACGCCTCTTTCTATGGATTTTCTCAGTCTGTTAAGAACGACACAGAGCAACAATTTTATATGTACCTTATTTTCATATTTCTCAATATAAATTATGTTATTCTTAACAGACTGAAATCAGTCTACTTTAAAGGCTGCGCCTTTTGAAGGTTTATTTTGCGTAGAATCTACTATATAGACTCTATCTAATACTCAAAGGGTCTGCGCTCATGAAATGTGAAGTAATTCTACCCTACCTGTGGTTTAATTGATTCAGTCATTAAGATATCGATGCTTTGAAGCAAAAATCTCGTACCTCCAGCTTAAAACAAGCGCAGTTACGAGTTTTTCGTTGAAAAGCGGATATATGTCGAATCTCCGTATGATATGACATGCGCAAACAACAAAGACGCCAAAATAACGGAATGGCGGTGGAAAATGAGTTTGTTACACTCTGATACAGAATACTTTGCTTTCTTTTGAGATTTTAAATCTTTTCCCGTAAATAGTCTGGGAAATAATGAGACAAAACAGGAAAATTGACGATAGTGAGCAGTTTCTCCTTTTCTCTATGAATGTTTTCTGTAGTATAGTGTAGCATACACAAAAATTTTATACTTTTGAAATCAACTAGGTGGTCGTCTGCAACTCTTTAAATTTTATAACTGAAGTTGTTTGGGAAAGGCAAGGGCTAATAGAGTTTTACGTGACACTCAACTGCTGAGGACATATGGAGACGGGACCTCGGAGATCGGAGCTGCGACCCCTGTGTAACAAGTCCAGCGCGTCACCGCTGCACCAAATCCTTCCCCTGTTTGGGAAAGGATTAACCCGGCCATTATCAAACGGCTATTTTAGTCTGATTAAAATACAAAAAGCTATAGACGACAGTTTCAAATGAATAACCTCATACCCTTTTGTTCTTTTTTTAGAAGAAAATATTGTGTGAAATGAAGAAATTGCTTGTAACTAGCAATTTCTTCATTTTCCACGATGTTTTCAAAAAACATTATCTTGTGGTGAGCCAAAACAAAATTCACTGCGTGTTAATGGTTTGATACGAGATAGTGATTTTGTTATCACGACGTAACTTAAGTTTACCAGTTGTCAGGTGTAAAATAACAGGCCGCGTGACAATTTTTTCGGAAAATTGCCAATTACTCATTGAAAATTCCGAAATTTATTAATAGTAACCAATTAAGAATTGATTCGTGTACCTTAAATATCTACTTTTAATTTACAAAAACTGATATATAGGCCAGCAAAATATTGAAATCCAAATCATTGCCAACATAATAGCAATGAATTGTGTGCTAAAAATAGATTCGGTTTATCGTTATCTATTGAATAACCGCCGATGTTGTTATAAAATCTCGAAACTACGGCTTGAACCAAGCCGTAGTTGCGAGATTTTATAACAACACATACGAAAAAGAAATATTGTTTGTCTGAAATTACGTCACAGTTAAGTGGATAAAATTGTTTCATAATCTGCAAACTTTGATATCAGGTCTTTTTGTGGCCAGTTGTGCGGCCGCTTACGATTCATCCAGAGCAGGCCAGTGGTAGTTGAACCATCAAAGGGAATCCATGCTGCGATTAACATTGTTATCTTTCAAAGACCAAATCATGGAACGGTCGTTCACTTGCATCGAAATAGAAGAGCATTTCGCCGTTTTTCAACAAAAAGTTCTTAATTCAATTTGTCGTCTGCAACAATTTTGATTTTGGACAAATCTTTGATGTTACTGTTTGGTATTGTGTTAAGCTGCAGTCACGAGGTTTTTGTCGAAAAGTAGCGATTTCTTCTTCTTATAGATCTAGACACTTATTCTGCCGATACACCCGGAGCTTTCATAACCTCTAAATGCGCTCAACCCCACAAAGGTAGCCCACCCCTAAAGAGATTCACATGACGTCGGATTTTTTTGTGCGACGTCGTTAAGATTCGTTTCGTATACGAACTTATTCGGGCGACGTCGTTGTAAACATTCAGAGGTGGAACGTTCCAGCCATCTTAAAACATATGTTATTGCCGACTGGATGCGATGCCCATTTATACACTAATCTACGACCTTGATTTGACAGTTCAAATACCTCCTAGATATATACAAACCAAGGTGGTATGTATGGCGTACCAAATGGGTCAAAAGTCTATTTAGAGCGTGCACGCATAAAATTTACGCGAGCAGTTGAAAATTTATGCGTCGACGCGTAAATTTTCAACTGCTCGCGTAAATATACGCGTCGACGCGTATTTTATCTATTTACCAATCAGATCCTTCGTTTCATCCATCAATTTTATGGTATAAAAGGAAAGGTTTGTAACCGCCTCTCCCATTGGCCAGCCTCGGTTTCACATTTTTTACTACTGCTCGCGTAAAATTTACGCGTCGACGCATATATTTTCAACTGCTCGCATAAATTTTATGCGTCGACGCGTAAATATACGCGTCGACGCATAAAATTTATGCGTCGACGCGTATATTTTATGCGTGCACGCTCTTTCTAGACTTTTGACCCATTTAGTACGTCATAGGTATGTGCAAAATATTGACAGTGGAGCATGGCTGCTGCTTTTGAGGATCGATTGCCCTGTATTGGAAACCAAACCCATAAATTCATGTCGTCTGGGCTATGCATATTAATCAATGGATCAAAATACCAAGGTCGCTTTAAATACAACTATGACGAATTGTCTGGGCTCAGGTACACGAATCAAACTCTAATTGGACGGTTTGAAATAGGTTTGGGTTTCCCAAAATTGTAACAGGTCCAAAATAGCCGCAACAAATTAAAATGGACCGTTGCCACGAGCGCCTTTTTCTATTAACATTATGAAATGATAACACGTTTAGAGGTCTTTATTTGCCAAATGGAAACCGATGTGCGACGGACTACATGTGCAGGTAAAATCCGAGGCGCACAGCGCCGAGGCATTTGCCTTAACATGATAGTAGATCAGAGCACAAAAAGTTTTTATTTGTTATCATCTCCATAATCTCAATTATAACACTCTAAAAAACAAAACAAATTCTGTCATAATCTAATTTTCGGCGCAGGAAATGCATTGGCGATTAAGTGACGTCATTGATGACGTCATTTTACGTTACATTTACGCCACATGACGTTTTGGCCTTGTGTGGAGTTTCGTTGCTACCGTGATCGACAACGGAACCAAAAAGTCGCCATCTTGCCCGTCCCTCTGTCGGTTTCCATTGCGATTTTATTGCCTTCAAGTTGTTTACATCGTTACATGCTATGTGAGCAAGTTTACACAAACAATGCTTATATCAAAATCATTTTTTTTTCCGAGAAAATTCTATCGTCACTCTTTCGCGCTGGCGGTGTTTCTTCTTTGCATTGTTATCCATCATTCGGGGACATTAATGAGGTAGTGTATACCCTTCCCAACCGACCAATTTTGTCGTGTCCTCTGTATACTATGCGGACATCTAAACCGCCCATCCGAAAATGCCTATGTGTCTCGTGCACTCAGACAACGTCTAAAATCACGTAACATTTTTGTTGTGCAAACTGCCACATTGATTTACTCATCGAAAACACAAAACAACTACGGAAAATTTTCGTATGTAAAATGCCTAGGCTTACTTTGGCACAAACAGAGTTTCTGGGCTCTTGGTCGGCGATGATTTGCAAATGAAGGTAGCTAGACGCTTTAATGTAACCGACCAGACTGTTCCAAGGTTGGGGAACGTGTAAACAACATGGGAACGCATGCAGACTGCTCACGTCCAGGTCAGTTGCATGTAACAACTGTACGTCAAGACATTTGTATGTATACGTTAATGTCACTTACGCAACAGATTTGTGACGGCTCAGTCTACAGCAAATGCTATGGCTCTCATCCAACGTAAATGCCTTTAGATGCAGCGCATAAATGGACGTCGACTCAGACATTTTTCATGACATGTCACTTTATTTCCTGTTAAGTTTACAATTCAAATAGGAGACTAGGCTCCCCAACTAGCACCTTCACGGTGCTGTGTGTTATCAGTCCCACGTATCGGTCGGTTTAAGTCAAATGGAGCCTAGTCCAGGGACTAAATTGTAACATTACAGTTACAAAAGGCTATACATCGGTTATGTCGTTGATATCAACTGTTAAAGTACTTGTTGCGTTTTTAAATCATGAAAGTTTAGGTTGCTCTAATGTGACAGTTATTGCAGAAGTACCTAATTATATACACACTAGCATCAAAAGGGTCTGTGATTAGACCCTTAGTACCTTCTATACTGTTCTTTAGTCTAAAGAACAGTATAGAAGGTGCTAAGGGTCAAATTACAGACCCCTTCGACTAGCATTGAAAATATTGAGGAAATGACAAAAGGCTGGTTATTGATTGATTTTTCAAACCTTGTCTCATTGGATAAGCTTTCGGTATTATTTTGGAAAACGTCCAAAGAACATTTATAAGTGTGCCGTCTTTCATTTTATCGACGAAAGACTACATTAAATTACATGAAATATTGACATGTTTATGTCATTATTGCCGTGCTTGTCTATCCGGGACAGTAGTACTAGTTTCTATCTGGGGTAGCCTGCCAGGTCGATTTAAATTGGCTCTTTTCCACTGCCGTTTTCCATAAACACACTGACGGGCTGGTCTGCTGTACACATAATCACGAAGTGACGGACCCAAGTTTACTGAAGGTTCGATAGAACGTTCGGAATATATCATTTATTGTAAGTTTTGTTAATTCAATTGATAACTTACTTTAATAGCTCATATTTTTTTGTTCGCAAGATTCAATAATCACATTCTTTTCATAATAATGTAGGCGAAATACTTCACTAAATCGAGTCAAAATTGAAAAAAAAAAAACAAACAAACAAACAAACAAAAAAAAAAAAAAAAAAAAAAAAAAGAAAAAAAAAAACCAAGGAAAAAATGTGGTCGGTTGAAATTTGGTTAATTGAAAGCATTGCGCAAAAAAGAGAAAATGCTCAAATTCAAATCCTTTGATGAATAAAAGTCGAAACCATAGTGGATTTTTCAAACTATTTCTTCGCAAAGCATAACAATATGCAATGGTATTTATCTTAAAGACTGGACTGTGTTTCGATGAACTCAATCTAACTAAAATCCGAACTTTTCAGTAAACATCCGAGACCCGCCTACAACGAAGTAATAAGAGTTTTCTCTGATAAAATTCGCTCTTTGATATGTTGATGTCGATCATTCAATGATTAAGCAAAAACTCGGATTAACAAAGAAGAGGCGTGCGTTTGCCTTAAAATATCTTTTTCATATTCATTAAAGTGACATTTCACATTTATTTAATCTTTTAAAAGTATGTCTTGTTTCAAAGATTGTTTATTCTAATGCGTAGAAATGCTATCAGTTTTTTGAAGTTGTTATTTATAAGCGAAAAATACGACGACAGAAATAACAAATTCTATATAAATCTGAACTGTTGTCCATAACAACTTGTTTAATTTTAGCACAAAAATGTATATTTCTCGTAAAGCATTAAATATTTTGGCTTGAAAATTTCAGAATTTTAATAAAACAAGAGGACCATGATGGTCCTATATCGCTCACCTGAACCAAAATGATATGAGCAACACTTTTGTTAAATTCAATAAATTTATATTCATGACTTTAAGACTGAAAACGAACATATGGTCAATAACGTGAAAATCGGACTCATCCAAGATCTTATGGTGCCCAACATTGTGTCCAAGATTTGTCTTGTTTTATAAATAATTGTAGATTCTGGAGTATAAACAAGGTCGAAAACAGCCGCAAACAGCAATTTTGTCAAATTCAAGGGCACATAACTCTCGACCTTTTGATCAGATCAGGCTGAAAATGAAACTCATCCAAGATCTTATGATCCCCAACATTGTGTCAAAGTTTTGTCTTGATTGATCAATAATTGAAGAATCTAGAGTATAAACAAGGTCGAAAACAGCCAAAAACTGTAATTTTATCAAATTCAAGGGCACATAACTCTAGACTTTCTAGTCAGATCAGGCTGAAAATCAAACATATCCGAGATCTTATGATATCCAACATTGTGTCCAAGATTTGTCTTAATTGGTCAATAATTGTAGATTCTAGAGTGTAAACAAGGTCGAAAACTGCCGAAAACAACAATTTTATCAAATTCAAGGGCACATAACTCTCAACTTTTTGATCAGATCGGACTGAAAATCAAACTACTCCAATATCTTAAGGTCTCAAACATTGTGTTCAAGTTTTACCTTAATTGATGAATAATTGTGGATTTTAGAGTGTAAACAATGTCAAATCAAAGTACTGACAGTACTGTTTGGAAGCAAATTTTTCAAAAATGTAGGCCTGTCCAGGCCCCAGTTTCTTGAAAAAAACTTAAGTATATTCTCATGAGAACATGCTCAACATCAAAGGGATACTCTCCAACGTTGAAGGGTATTCCATTGAAGTTCACGTGGATTTCATGCAATTTGAGCACTGTGCTAAGATTTGAGAACATACTTAAGTTTTTTTCGAGAAACCGGGGCCAGAAATAGAGTAGTTTGATTAGGTACTTTGATTATCCATTTGAATACCTTGAATACTTTGATTCGTAGAGTATTTTGATTAAGTACTTTGATTATCCAGAATACCTTGCATACTTTGATTTCATGATGGAGTTGTATTTATTTTTAGCACAACTTCATGCATATTAATCGTTTGTGTAAGCTGAATATATTTCATAGTTCAGTAAACTCAACTGACCCATTTACAAGGAAGGCCATTGGACAAATTCTTTGAACCATAATAAAGCAAATTACTACGTGGATCTTTTCATCTCTCAGAGACATGATTAATTGAATGTTTCATTTTCAGTCACACAATTCAATATCTACACATAACTTCAGACTTACATATTGAATATTCGAATGACTGTTACCTCATTAATCTTTGCTTTTGATAGAACTATTTATAGTGAGGAAGACCGGAAGATGTTGTGTGGTATGCAGAGAATGGTAAAGTGCAGAGACGCATAGCTGCTAAGAGAAGCAAATTTGGAAAATTTGCTTCCAAAAACAGTCGAAAACTGAAATTTCATCAAATTCAAGGGCACATAACTCTCGATTTTCTGATCAGATAACACTGAAAATCAAACTCATCCAAGATCTTATGCTCCCCAACATTCTGTCCAAGTTTTGTCTTGATTTATTAATAATTGTAGATTCTAGAGTGTAAAAAAGGTATAAAACAGCCAAAAATGACAATTTTGCCCAATTCAAGGGCACATAACTCTCGACTTTCTGATCAGATCAGACTGAAAATCAAACTCATTCGAGATCTCATGGTCCCCAACATTGTGTCCAAGTTTTGTCTTGATTGATGAATAATTGTAGATTCTAGAGTGTAAACAAGGTCGAAAACAGCCGAAAATGGCAATTTTGTCGATTTCAAGGGCACATAACTCTCGTCTTTCTGGTCGTATCCGACTGAAAATTGAACTCATCCGAGATCTTATAGTCTGCAATGTTATGTCCAAGATTTGTCTTGATTGATCAATAATTGTAGATGCTAGAGTGTAAACAATGTCAAAACTAGGTATTTTTCGCATTCAAGGGCAAATAACTCCTGACTTTCTGGTTCAATCTGACCCATAATCGAACTCATCCGAGATCTTATTGCCATACATGTTTTGACCAAGTTTGGTCAAGATTGGCTTACATTTGTAGATGCTAGAGTGTAAACACGAAATTGTGGACGGACGGACAGACAGACGGACGGACAGACAGACAGACAGACAGACGGACGACGGACAAAAAGTGACCACAATAGCTCACCTTGAGCACTTCGTGCTCAGGTGAGCTAAAAAACATGCTCTTTCAGATAGAATAAAGGTAAAATCTATGTAAAAATAACTGTGAAAAGTCACTTTAAACACTTTGTTGTGAGTATTCATTGGAACCGTCTCGTCGATAGGACATAACATATCGCGAGTATAAACTGAAAACGATAATTTTCACACTGACCCGGGTGAGTCGATGTCAAGTACGGGAATCCAGGTAAATTATCCGATATGGTTGACTGATTTATTGTTGATTGGGTATAAAAATACTATTTGTCGCATACTTGTACAGTCACAGTGGTCTAATGGCAATGGTCGAAGTCTCACACCCTAGGCTTTCTTTTGGTATTGGTTCGAAACTCACAATCGGCTCTTATTTTATTTGTTTTTCATTTCTATTTCGTTTTTTACTGCACCAAGTTTTTTTTTCAATTTTTCATTATGCTCGACGGACATAATATGCGAATATAGGCTCTTTTTTCTTTTATTGTAAACGGTCTTCCAACGAAAATCCCAAATCATTATATTTCTAACATATCAACACTTGTTTAGAGAAAAATGAATAACATGCAAACAAAAAAGATCTGGATTATGAAAATGTGTCATTTAATTTTGCCAGAAATAATTGACTTTGGCATTTCACGCAGAAAACATCAAGAGAAAAGCATGAAAAAGTGAGCACTCAAAGATTTCTCTTTTTCTTTTTCAAATTTCAAAAGCGCGTTTCTTGTATCGCCTTTTAATTGGGAATATCTACTTACCGGTAATTAATGTCTGTAAACGGATTAAATTGCAAACATTAAACAAAGGAATAAAAAAAATAAAAAATAAATAGAAATCATTAAAAAATAAAACCTGTGTCTGTCTTGTAGTAGAATCGAACTTGGTCCGTTCGAGTAGAAGTCCCACGTCTTTCCACTGCGCTATCGCAGACTTGCACAGCGACGTTTGTGTAAACGAATAGTTTCTAAAATCGAAATCTGTGAACTGTTTTCAATAACAATGGACAGGTCAATGTAAATAAACAAATGATCAAATTATCGTGTTGCCTTTATAGTTCTCGGAATGATCACTCCCACATTGTAAGCATATTTGTTTATTTGACACAGATTCCGATCTACGATGAAAGCTGGCCGGCTAATAGAGATTTACGGATTAGTACGAAATGGAATACGAAATGGAAATGGAAATGAAATCAGGGGGATGTATCAGGATACTTGGAATATGGTGGCAGGTCACTCATATTTGCCTCCTCTATGTAATTCTATGTAAAATCGAGTTTTTCATACAGTGTCAAACTTTGAATTGGAAAAAAAAAAAACAAAACTGGATTTGACGCCCCTAATAGAAAACACATGGAACATAATTAGGACAAGATAATGAAATGCTGATAACCACAAGAAAGACATGACTTAGAGGTCCCTAATAGAAAACGCATGGAAAAACATCGGGACGAAAGAATAAAATGCTGATAACCACAAATCATATCTCTATCAATACCAAATTTGTTGTCTGTATCAGCTTTCATTATACACGGCCCAAATATTGAAAAATAGGGTAAGTATTTGAAAAAATGAAATGCATTTATATCATTTTAAGGAGTACTGTAGTAGCAATGGTCTGTGAACAGTGCATGAAATAAATTTGTCCGTAGGTCATCTAAACTGACACGATTTAAAAACGCAAAAAGTACTTTTTTTAGATTGTTTCTACTAGATCTGCATAACGGATGCATAGTTATGTATTAATATATATGTAACAATTGTGAACAACTGAACATATCAGGAAAGAAAATGACCCCGAAAATTGCATACGAAAATTATCTATAGTTGTCGTGTGTTTTCAATGAGTAAATCAATTAGGCAGTTTGCACACAAAAACCTAGTGATTTTGCACGTGGTCTGAATGTACCATGCACTAGAGCATTTTGTGATGGGAGGTTTAGATGTCCGGTTAGTTTACAGAAGACACTGAAAAATCACTGGGTTGTGAGGGGTATACATTGTCTTATGCATGTCCCTAAATTATGGTGCCGACCGAGGCTGCAGGAAAAGAATGATTAATAAAGATGTCTTTAGCTTTTTTAAATCGTGTCAGTTTACAATAAAGAGAGTAACATAGCCACGAGGAGGAATAATTATACCCTCCAACACACACACATACGAAACAGAAAGTGGTATATTGATCTCGCAATATTTGTCCGTCCGTCCGTAGACCCATTTTTATTTCCGTGTGCTAACTCAAGAATCGTTTGACCTAGGTCCATGAAACTTTACGACGTTGTTATAATTGTCCAAAGGAGAAGCCATATTGCTTTTGATCACATAGCACTTTTTCAGTAACAAAGCACAGCAGGGGCGCAAATGTCCGATTGGCGACAGTTTTAGCGTAGTCCGAATCAAAAGGTGTTTCATAAAACTTAAAAATTATTGCCAAATTTTATTCTTCTAAGAAAAGTACCTATGCACGCCTAAATTAATATGACATTAACTTGTTAATTTTTGCCATGCTTCACTGATTTCCGGAGTCGGTGTTCAAATCCATTAATTTGATGCAGCAACTGCAACTCGAACTCATTGCCTACTACCGATAAGAATCGGCGTTACCAACAAGTTTACAAGATGTATACTCGGTAAGATTTTAGACAAGATGAATATTTTAGAGATTTTTACTCGAATTGCCTAAATTTGGTATACAAGCAAGATGATTGGTCTTTGAAACGGCCAAAGTTGTGGTGTCATTTGCTGCCGTAGTCCGTAGTTTTAGCGCGGTTTGTCAACCATGTATAGATTACACAATGTATGACAAAAAATCTGCTAAGTAACGCTTCTAAAACGTCTTTTTACCAGCAACAAATTCGAATCAATCTATATCAAAACTTGCCCTTTTCCGTCAGACATGCACGAGTTATTCCCTTTCTCAGAGCGATTGGCATTTTTCGCCGCATCCATAGTGGGTAACTACTCATGCTCGGGAACCTCTCATCTCTCTCGGAACGGATCATTTTCAGCAACACAAATGGCAACCGTAATAACCGGGAAATGTTACTGTCCAATCAGTGTTCAGACTGACTTCGGTAACGGAGATTAGAGTCGGTGATATACTAGACACAGACATAGTCAGATCTTCAGAGATAACTGTGCCAAGTACATCGAGGATGGCTGAACCCGCCAGTAGACGGATTTGTTCAGCGACGAATCACGCTTCACACCTTAAAAAATCAAAAGACGGACACGAATCGGTCAGAGCTCTACCCTGGCGTTATCGAAGTCGACACTTTTCTGTCAATGGTCGGTCATTGTTTAGGGCAGGATCAAACATCATGAAAGGCACAACTCGTCGTGTTTTCGTAATTGACACATGAGTTCGTTATCCTTCTTCTGATGTTAATTTGTTTTAAAAGACACCATTCTTTGACGTGAGGTTTAGCTCTTCTTCTGTGAATGATATTTTTCTGTACAGATGCCATCTGCAGTTTGTATATGATCCAATTATTGGCTGCTCAAATTTCGTTTCTTTCGATGAAATAATAAATGTGATATACAAAATTAAACAAATATTTGCATTTGAAGTGTATTTTAGCGCATATATTTCAATGCTATCTATTATCAAAAGGGAATACCGGTACATAAAAAGAAAAAAAGAGCAAAGACAACGTAGGATTTGAACCCACCACCTCCGAATTTAGATACGGCCAGTCAACACAGAAATAGGGGAACCATCATCACGTATGCTGAGATGCTCCCTCCCCCCCTACAATTTATCTCGGTTTCGTATTCGTATTCCATTTCGTACTAATTCGTAAATCTCTAATACGATGGTCTCGAAGCAAGAACTTTCCGTATGGTTGGCCAGTGTACTGGATGAATGTGGATACAGCGAGAAGCGAATACAGGAACGAATATGGATGAACGACAAGGCTTCACTCGCCGATACTATTTCAACTCAAGAAATAAAGGGTGACAAACGAATCGAGGAATTCCTGGTAGGCAGTCTGAGAGAGGGTATAGCAATGTGGTATGATAGCGACAGTGACTGGTTGCAAGTGAACAAAGCAGTTTTGTGTACAGATAAACTTAGAAACATCAAAGGCGACAGGTATGGCAGAGACATAGTCCGAATCGACACGCAAAACGCACCGAGTGGTTACACATATTTAAAGTACAACAAAGGCGAAAATTCTGGACATAGTGTCTCTAGATCCGTAGAGAACACCTTGGTGGACACTCCAAATGGTCGCTATTTATCCAGTTCTAAGTATATAAATGTCAACGAAGACATTTTTTACAGAAGGCCTGGATGTATCGGCAGAAATATGGTCTACTATGATAGGAAGGGTCCTTCTATTCCAATGCGAGTCACTGGTCGTTTCATGGAGTGGGCTATGACCGTGAGAGGTATCCAGCTGAATGGCACCATGGATTTTGTCCGCGGATTCGAATGCCACTATCCTGCTCTCACCAATAAATGGGTGCATCGTAAGCGACCACACAACTGGCCACCAAAAGAGCTGATAACAGAGTTAGCAGATTTACCCATACACGTGGTTCCGGTGGGGTTGTCTGGTAGCCCGGATGAAGATCTACAATGGCGGTTCAGCTTCACGCTTGCTGAGATAGCTCTTGTGCGATCCTTCAACGAAACACAGAGAAAAATGCTGATAATTCTTCGCCAGATTGCCAAGAATGATCTCCAACCAATTGCTCCGGATACTAGTATTACATCATATATAATGAAGAATCTAGCTTTCTGGGTCTCAGAAAAATCAGGCTCGGATAAGTTCAACATCAGCCAACTGTTGGATAGAGTCATGGAAGCTATCGACTTCCTTCTTGTTTGTGTAGAGAAGCGAGTACTGCACCATTACTTCATACCAGAACGAAACTTATTCCATGGTAAGTTACCAAACAAGGAAAGGAAGTTGCTCATAGAGAAGCTGAACCATATCAAAGCGAATGGTGTGAGAATACTTAGTGATGTTTACCAATCTGGCAATATTGCAATTGACTTTCCAAACTTAGAGAAAACTTTGAATAAAGTGCAAGTGTTAAATTACGTCGATAAAGTGCAAACACTGCAAGCCTGCTCCCAAACGCCTTTCCAGATGGCAAAGTTATATACTTACATTCACTGTTGTAAATTCTGGCTATTGATCCTGGCGTTTACATGGCTCCCGCTTATCCGAGTCTTCGGCACAAAATGGCTGTATGACCCAATGGGTATTGACATAACTAGGAAGGTTTGCGAGGGGGATCGCCAGTGGTTTTGGTGCAAATTCATTACAAGAGACAAAACAAAGAAGATAAGACTTGTCAAACTAGAACCGTGTGGATGGCTGATAAGCATTTTATTTGATGTCTTAAAGAGAAAGGAAATTAGCAGAATTTATTCCCACGTTTTGGCGATTCTTTTTTTAGCCGCCGTATTTTATTATTAAAGTACGACATGTCTCAAGTGACATTAAGGTAAGAAGGGCCTAATTGAAAACACCACTTTCTAGCCATAATGCACCAAACTACACACACTTGTAAATACACTTCACATAAATTGATTCACCGTTCCAGATTTAAAGATTATGCTTCAAGAAGAAAATAATTTACAAATATCATTTTACTCTACATTCATATGCAAGGGAGATAAGTTTGAACATTTTTGTCCAATATTTCCATAAATAGGCATTAATTCAAAATTCTAAACCGTACAAAATTCTTATGTTTGTATTTGAAATGGAAATGTAACACAGTTTAGGAATTACTGGCACTTTTCAAATTTCGCCGCTGGTTCTTTGGTGCGAATTAGGCCCTTTTTACCTTAATGCACAACAAGAAAAAATTGTCTAGAACTTTTTTTAAAATGTATACTTAAAATGTACATCCCGTTTCAGGGATTTGGAATTGTGATTATAAATTATGTGTGCATAAAAATGCTTGACTTTGTAAACATTTGAAACTTCATGGCAAACTTGTTGTTTTTGTCTGAATATAGTCCCACGCTTTCTTTTCTACCAATTTTCCATTACGACACGCATCAATAGTTTATGCTCTACAATTTGAAGAGTTTCCAAACAGTAATTCGCCGCTAGATATCACTTTCAGCATTGTCTTTTGTCCCATATTACATGGCAATAACAAACAAAAATTATAATTATGTATGTCGTCTGAAACCCCTCTTCAGTCTTGAAAAGCTATAAAATTTTGTCGTTTAGGAAAGGGCAAACCACTCTGATACCGATAAGTAATGGTTTATTACATTATACCGGGTATTGTGACCCGTCACGCTAAGAGGGACCTTCTGGGAAGTGTGAAAAGTATCGATCCTAGTCAGTTTGAGCAGCCTGACTATAACCGAAACTTTTCTGTTTTAAAGATGCTCTCTGGAATCTAGAAAGCTTTTTTAACCTTATTTGGAAATGCCGCTTCTAATGGACCTCTGCTGGGTTTGATCAGTTTCTCATATTGTCGCTTTTCAACAAAAACCTCGTAACTGCAGCTTAAAACAAGCTACAGCTAAATTAAGAGGTTTTTTTTTTGTTAAAAAGCGATTGAATATATTGATTTTATGGCCTTCTCGGAAGGTCCATTTTAGTGTGACGGATCACATATATTATTATTGAAATTGGTGTGTTTATTTGTTTCTTCAACACCAGCTTAAGATGAAAGGGGGCTATAGCAGGACTAGGACTATAGCAGGAGTCTGCAGGGCTATATCATAATGAATTTATTTTTAATGTAGGTACCAAAATTTAAGCTTGCGTTACGGCTAATTCGCCGTCGCGTCGTTTTTGGCGTATAGATTTCAATTGTGTTGCCATGACGTCGTGAACGTAACGTCTTTTCGCGTTTTTTTCGAAGCGTACACCCCTCGCTTTAATGACATTGAATATTATATAACTTCATGTAGGGTGTAACTTTTTTTTATTGGATGCTATTTAAGATTCGTCTGACCTATCTTATTCTTAGCGTTTTTCGTCTTCTCTGCTTCAAACCACATTTGAATCGGTAACGTATGTTATTTCAAAACAAGGTGTCAAACTGTCACAAGATACGCCCGTAACACTGCTTTATGTCAACAGGGGGAGCGGGTTGGTAAAAGTTTCATGGTCCTAGCTATTATACTTTTCGAGATATGCCCTGGATGATTCAAGTATGAAAACAACAAAGGGCAATAACTCAAAATATAGGCTAGGTAGAGTTACAATTCTTGTGCACTGCACTCCTCCTTAGTGAGATCTATACACCCATGAAGTTTCATGATCCTAGCTATAATACTTTTAGAGATATACTCCGGACAAGATTCAAGTATGAAAAACAACAAAGGGCAATAACTCAAAAAATAAGCCAGGTAGAGTTATGGTTCTTGTGCACTGCACTCCCCCTTGGTGAGATCTATACACCCATGAAGTTTCATGATCCTAGCTATTATACTTTTAGAGATATACTCCGGACAAGATTCAAGTATGAAAAACATTTAAGGGCAATAACTCAAAAAATAAGCCAGGTAGAGTTGTGGTTCTTGTACACTGCACTCCCCCCTGGTGATATCTATACACCCATGAAGTTTCATGATCCTAGCTATTATACTCTTAGAGATATACTCCGGACAAGATTCAAGTATGAAAAACAACAAAGGGCAATAACTCAAAAAATAAGTTAGGTAGAGTTATGGTTCTTGTGCACTGCACTCCCCCTTGGTGAGATCTATACACCCATGAAGTTTCATGATCCTAGCTATTATACTTTTAGAGATATACTCCGGACAAGATTCAAGTATGAAAAACAACAAAGGGCAATAACTCAAACAATAAGCCAGGTAGAGTTATGGTTCTTATGCACTGCACTCCCCCTTTGTGAGATCTATACACCCATGAAGTTTCATGATCCTAGCTATTATACTTTTAGAGATATACTCCGGACAAGATTCAAGTTTGAAAAACAACAAAGGGCAATAACTCAAAAAATAAGCCAGGTAGAGTTATGGTTCTTGTGCACTGCACTCCGTAATGATGAGAAGAATATAACTGCCAAGATTAAAGTCAATCGGACTTAAGGTGACAGAGTTATGCTCCGGACAAAGAAGTGGACGCCGCCGGACGCCCGGACGCCCGGACGCCGGACATCACGGGTGATCCCATAATACGTCCCGTCTTCGACGGGCGTATAAAAAGTTTTGTTTTTTTATGATGTCCTGCAATTGTTCTTGTGTATTGTGATTTCCCGCCTTTATATTGTTTGGCGAACCTGTCAAAAACAGGTAACCCTTTTCCAAATTGAGGGGGGTTCGAATATACAAATAGGGGGTCGTTTTCCTATCATTACTCCATTTTGACTGAATTTCTGCATGAAAATGAAATAATCAAGTACATGTGGGGGTTCAAACTTGTGGGGGTTCGTTTGAAACCCCCGAATCCCCTCTGGATCCGCCACTGGCGAGCTGAACAAGAATTGTCCGCGGACAATAAAGCTCGCCGAAACGAGAGCTTGTCACAAAGAAAAGTCATTTCCTAGGTCAAGGTAAAAAGGTCATGGCCCAAAATGAAATTTTGTAAAAGTAGGTCAAGCTCCATGGTCAAGGTCACAAGGTCACAGGTCATGGTCAAATGTGAACTGTGTTGGAATGAGGTGTCCGTGTGTGAAATATCAAGGCTGTAGGTGTTAAAGGACATGAGTTATAGGCCAAGTTAAAGTTTTTTGAAAGTAGGTCAAACTCCAAGGTCAAGGTACAAGGTCACCGTCAAATGTGAACCGTGTTGGTAGGTGTCCATGTGTGAAATATCAAGGCTGTAGGTGCAAAAGGACATGAGATATAGACCAGGTGAAAGTTTTTTAAAAGTAGGTCAAACTCCAAGGTCAAGGTCACCAGGTCCAAGGTCATGGTCAAATGTGAAAAGTGTTGGTAGGAGGTGTCATTGTGTGAAATATCAAGGCTGTAGGTGTAAAAGGACATGAGATAAAGGCCAGGTTAAAGTTTTTTAAAAGTAGGTCAAACTTCAAGGTCAAGGTCACCAGGTCCAAGGTCATGGTCAAATATGAAAGGTCTTGGTGGGAGGTGTCCATATGCTCAAGGTCAAGGTCATGAGGTCAAAGGTCATGGTCAAATGTTAATGGTGTTGGTAGGAGGTGTCCATATGTGAAATATCAAGGCTGTATGTGCAATAGGGCATAAGATATAGGCCAGGTTAAAGTTTTTTTAGGCCAGGTTAAAGTTTTTAAAAGTAGGTCAAACTCCAAGGTCAAGGTCACAAGGTCAAAGGTCATGGTCTCAAATGAAAGGTCTTGGTGAGAGGTATCCACATGTGAGATATGAAGGCTGTAGGTGTAATATGGCATGAGATATAGGCCAGGTTAAAGTTTTTTAAAACGGTCAAAAAGTGTGGGTCAAACTCCAAGGTCAAGGTCACAAGGTCAAAGGTCATGGTCTCAAATTAAAGGTCTTGGTTAGAGGTACCCACAGGTGAAATATGAAGGCTGTATCTCTAACAGGGCATGAGATATGGGCCAGGTTAAAGTTTTTGCGGACACTGACGCCGACGCTGACGCCGACATCCGGGGGTATGACAATAGCTCTTCCGAGACTATCGTCCCGGGCGAGCTAAAAATGAATGTGTAAAAGGAGAAAATACTGGCTCAATACTTTCCAAAGCTTTTTTCAATGAGCGTCTTAATCAGATCTTGTTTACAGAAAGAGTAAAATCAACAACAAATGAGTTGGTAATGTTTGATAAGGTACATTGAGCAATCTATTCCGGCATCATTCTAATGACTATCAAAGGCATTTAACTTTTTCCATAGACATAAAAATTTGAACTAATTCAATTCGTTTCACACGACAAAATGGAAAGCGATAAAGATTTAGCATAGATAGATACTAAGGCAAAAGAAATTCTGGTAATATCTCAACCAGGTTTGTTTAGGATGAGATAAGGGAGAAAGATGATATAGTTTGTGGATCACAATGAACAAATCAGTCAACACTTCTTTTTGTAATTACCAAAAAATAAAAAAAAACATTAATCTAGACAATCTTAAAAATAAAACATACAAGTTTTACAATATCACAAAATCTTTATATCATTTTAATACAAGCAAAACAAATTTTAACTTGTGCATGTTGTGTAAATGAATGGTTACCTTACGGAATTCAATCTTTATTGAAAATAGCATTATGCATGAACATTATATTTCTAAAAGAGAAAACATTCATTCATTCCGAAATGAAGAGCCAGTAATCAGAGACACCTCTCCCCCTCAAAACAAGAACCGTCATAGACGGATCATGCTCCCCGAATAAGTGTTTGTCACAAAAAAAAACCTATCATACCTTAAGCCCCTTTTTCCTATGAACGATTTTTTCGTACACACATTATTTATAGAATATAATCTAGAACATCTCATTCATCACATAAGTACAAAATTTCATTAAATTCTGCCCATTAGATGACGAGAAATTAGAGAAAAACTAATTTTTACATTAAGGCCCCTTTTTCCATGACGCAGCCTCAAATTAAGAAATGGAGAACAAGATTCCTAGGAATTGACCCCAGGAGTTCACATGTGAAGTTGCATTGAATTTGGTCCAAGGGTTGCTGAGATATGGCTGTGGACGGACGGACGGAAGGACAGCCGGACGGACAGACGGAAGGATAGTGTGGCGACTATATGCTCCCCCGAAATTTTTTTGGGGAGCACAAAAAGGCAAGATCTATATCACTGACAATACTTAAGATTTTTTACCATACAACCATTCAGTTTATCAAATAATACTGAAATATGTCATGCAGGCATTTAAAAAGTTATTTTTTTCCCCAAAACAAAATTTCCGACTGGCCAAAATCAAGAGATTTTACTGTTTTGAAAATGGTTAACAATAAGTTTAGTTAAACAATAATACAGACAATGTCAGTGACCTATGAACGCTTTTTGAAAAGGAAGACCTGACTTCAAGTCATCAGAACTTTATTCTTTTTTCACAATGTTTTCCAAGGGTTTCCCTAAGCGAAATCAAACAAATAACTTGTTTTGTCATAAAAGGTCTGGTTTTGATGTCCTTATAAATGGTTCAGGAAAATATTGAGAGAAAAGAAAAATTGCTGATAATCAATTTCTCCTTTACTCTCAAAATTTTCTAAGTTATAACATACTAAAACACATTTTGTACAATTACACCTGCAACTCCCTTATTGGAGCAGTCTAAAAAGGCGACATTTGTGAAAGAGTTTAGAGCATGAATATATACAAGCCAACTAGGGCTGAAACATCAACGGAAACATGCAGGCGAGTTGACTCGGACGACTCAACTCAACTCGCCTGAATGTTCCCATTTGTGGTTTGCTCCAATACTATAGTTGGATTGAGTCCTCTAAATCAATGAATTATCCATTTGTGTGTGTACCTGGGGGTAATTGTTAGACAGGTACCCTGGTAGAAATTTTGTACCCGTTTCAGCCCTAAAGCTAACGGCACAAAAAAGCAGCAGTTTACACTTGGAATGTTATTATATCACAGAACAGATGTAAAATATTGATAAACAAAAATTCTAAAACATCATAGGACGGATAAACATTACATGAAATACAATAATATTTGACAAAAATGTCGGTATATAAATAAATAACAATCATAACGATATTAGATCTACATTTTACATACAAAAATAATAATTCTGAAACATAATACTAGAGTCCAATCGAACTGGTTGATGTCTTGCTTTAGGCCTTGTCACATACAATTCTGGGCCCACATCACTTCCAAAAATATGCTGTACAACTTACTATTTTTGGATGTCCTCCTGCAGTGATGTGGGCTTGGTATAGTATAAGTTACCTGGGTTTTATCAGATCAGAAAAATATTGAAGAAAAAGAAGAAATCAGCATTTTCTTCTTTTTCTTCAAGATTTTGTGCTGTTATGTACATGAATTCCATATTTTTTTTTCACTCATTTCCTCATCTATAACTGCTTTTGAATTAAATGTCCAATTTCTTGTCATTTGGGAAACATTTAATTTTATTTCTACTTGGTTCCTCTCAAAACCTTTATTCATCTGGTTGACATAACAAAGCTATTCCTCTCATGACCCAGAAGTTTGGATGTTTATCAGATGGTAAGTTGACGGCCGTCACAAAGTTGGTCGAGTGGCCGGTAGATGACAGTGTCCCTGCCCTCTCTGACGTCCTATATAACGGACACTCGTACACGAAGCAGGGTTTATCCGTGTCTACACTTGTAGTCTGCTGCTTCGCCTTCACATCTGACATGTTGGACTCTGCTCTACTCTGCTGTTTCTGAAGACAAATAATAAAATATTTACCAAGACATGTACAGAAATACAAGACAAATAAAACACTTGTATTCATTTATATAACATGCTTGGCTCATGTCATTTTTTATTTTTTAAAAAGACTGCACAACAATGAATCATAAACTGGTATTGGAATATGATTGTACAAAAAAAACTATTATCCAAATGAGGACCAATTTTCTGCAAAAAACTCCACCAACCAATGCTAAAATATGATTATCTAGCCTAATGGGGAATGCGATTCATCAAAATAAAATGTATTCTTTATAAAGGAAAGCATTAAAGAAAATTAAGTGGCTGCTTAGAAATTTTGGGTAGGTTTTGTACAAATTGCTGATGGACAAATAGAAACCTTTCAATGTAGGGATATAACAAGTGTCAAACTTCTGAAAACACATTGAATGTCAATTTTAAAGTTCTTTTACCAAAAACAATATATTTGATAACATCATTATGCAACATAAAATATTTACCTGTACAGGTTTGAAATGTATTTCTGGTAGTTTCGAGAAGCGTTGCCCTGGTAACGAGTCCTGCAGACATCCCTCATTGACTCCCCATCTAGCACCATCTAGATACAGACCAAATATCATCACACCATCATCAGGTGGAGAACCATTCTGTAATAATAGAATAGTTATTTATAGAACCTATTACCATGGTAACATCTAGATACAGACCAAATATCATCACACCATCATCTGGTGGAGACCCACTCTGTAATCATAGAACAGTTATTTATAGAACCTATTACCATGGTAACATCTAGATACAGACCAAATATCATCACACCGTCATCTGGTGGAGAACCACTCTGTAATAATAGAATAGTTATTTATAGAAACTGTTACCATGGTAACATCTAGATACAGACCAAATATCATCACACCGTCATCTGGTGGAGAACCACTCTGTAATAATAGAATAGTTATTTATAGAAACTGTTACCATGGTAACATCTAGATACAGACCAAATATCATCACACCGTCATCTGGTGGAGAACCACTCTGTAATAATAGAACAGTTATTTATAGAACCTATTACCATGGTAACATCTAGATACAGACCAAATATCATCACACCATCATCTGGTGGAGAACCACTCTGTAATAATAGAATAGTTATTTATAGAAACTGTTACCATGGTAACATCTAGATACAGACCAAATATCATCACACCATCATCTGGTGGAGACCCACTCTGTAATCATAGAATAGTTATTTATAGAACCTATTACCATGGTAACATCTAGATACAGACCAAATATCATCACATCGTCATCTGGTGGAGAACCACTCTGTAATCATAGAATAGTTATTTATAGAACCTATTACCATGGTAACATCTAGATACAGACCAAATATCATCACACCATCATCTGGTGGAGAACCATTCTGTAATAATAGAATAGTTATTTATAGAACCTATTACCATGGTAACATCTAGATACAGACCAAATATCATCACACCATCATCTGGTGGAGAACCATTCTGTAATAATAGAATAGTTATTTATAGAACCTATTACCATGGTAACATCTAGATACAGACCAAATATCATCACACCATCATCTGGTGGAGAACCATTCTGTAATAATAGAATAGTTATTTATAGAACCTATTACCATGGTAACATCTAGATACAGACCAAATATCATCACACCATCATCTGGTGGAGAACCATTCTGTAATAATAGAATAGTTATTTATAGAACCTATTACCATGGTAACATCTAGATACAGACCAAATATCATCACACCATCATCTGGTGGAGAACCATTCTGTAATAATAGAATAGTTATTTATAGAACCTATTACCATGGTAACATCTAGATACAGACCAAATATCATCACACCATCATCTGGTGGAGAACCATTCTGTAATAATAGAATAGTTATTTATAGAACCTATTACCATGGTAACATCTAGATACAGACCAAATATCATCACACCATCATCTGGTGGAGAACCACTCTGTAATCATAGAATAGTTATTTATAGAACCTATTACCATGGTAACATCTAGATACAGACCAAATATCATAACACTGTCATCTGGTGGAGAACCACTCTGTAATCATAGAATAGTTATTTATAGAAACTGTTACCATGGTAACATCTAGATACAGACCAAATATCATCACACCGTCTTCTGGTGGAGAGCCATTCTGAAAGTTGGAAATTATTTCCATGGTTACATGCTACACCTTGTATAACCCCAATAAAGATACATAAAGGACATGATTCTAGAACATCTAAAAAGGTATGTAAAAGCTTGTAGCAAACAACTTCTTCATCTCTTAAATAATTATTTTCTACAAAGAAAGACCAAAAAATGTAACATTTCTTTCACTAAAAAATTGTCATCTGCAATATCTTTGACTTTGGACCAGACTAAAATTTAGCTGCTTACTAACGATTTAAATTGTTTACAAATCGTCAATGCAAAACCTCGTATCTTGTTTTGGAAGATTTTAAAGGGCAATGTAAAAAGTGTGATAACTTTTCCTAAACTGAAAGGTTTTACTTGAAATTTGGACATATTGTTCACAAATAATGTGTCATTGATACTGACCCGTAAAAATCTCAAATCCTGCGAAAATAGTGTAAACTGGACACACAAGATTATACTTTGAAAATCACAGAAATAGACATATGAGGTTTTGCATTTACACCAACAAAATAGGACAATTCATACCTTGAAAGCACTCTCTTTGATATTCAGTTTCTGTTTGAGGTCGCTCAGTGTTTCCACTGTGTCATCTTTGTTGGTTTTGATTGTAAACTCAAACTGTAGAGAATCTATAGATATACCCAACTTTCTAGCATGGTTTTGTAAAACGCCAGTCAAAAATCCTGCAATATTGTACAAATATGTAAACAATAAACTTGAAACATGTATCCTACATCTATATTTGGCTGGTTTTATAAATTTGGAATTAACCCTTTTCCAAACAAGATCCGTTTCGGCGTCTTTAATAAAAGTAGTTCGGGAAAACATTGAGACAAAGTTCAGTTGAAGCAAGGAATAAGGCCCTGTTTAATGCATAAAACAAGATGTGTTTGTGAAACACCGAATGGCCATATTTCTAAAATGTTAAGTTTTCGTGCAAAGGGTTGATAAGGGTCAACAGACGACCTTGATGAAGAATTGCATGGAACAGATAGATATCATTAAAAGGAAGTTTGCATATCAAATTTGGGCTTTGTATGTCAAACTCTTTTGGAGAAAAGGCAAAAGTTTAGTTTTCGGACAGACGGATGGAAAGACAGACACCTGTAAAACAATATGCCCCGATCTTTCGATACAGGGGGCATAAAGGATATTTGAATCCCTGACCAAATACAAGAAAAATCTGCTATCTTTTCAGGTTGTGCGAATATATATTTTTCGACATAATTCATCATTTTTATCCCATTTCTGTACCTAATCAACCTGATTGGTCATATTTTAAGCCACTTTTGCAGAGGCCCGCAAAATATCTAAACCAATTACATAACGATAAAAATTTAGACTGATCCAACTTCAAAGATATTGCAGACGACAATGTCAAGATAATGAATTAGTTAACATGTTTGCTCTTTTTGGGTAGAAAACATTGTGTGAAATGAAGATATTGCTTGTCACAAGCAATGTCTTCATTTTCCACAATGTTTTCCAAAGCATTCATCTTTTGAGGAGTCAAAAAGAGTCAATGTGTGGGACTGGGTTAAATGCCATTGTGCTGCAACCTCGGACCATATTTTTGGGGCCTCTGCTATTGTTGACGACCTCAAATACATGAATTAACACTATATCAGCCCCTACCTTGTGGGAAATAGAATCCAGACAACCAGTAGCTATATGGTAAACTCCGTGGAACATCTGTAAAGTCTATATCTGCCTGTTGAGATTTAGCACCGAGAACTGGCTTCATTAGTTTTTCCACACTGTTTAATATCATCTCCGCCCACTGAGCAAAGAAATCCACACGCATAAACAGGTTCTGAATCCAACCTCCCAGTGGCTTACGCGATTCGTAGGAGGCAGACTGAAAATAAATTAATATGTTTGAAATATCATTATTAGAAATATAATCCAGATAACCAATAACTGTATCGGAAACTGCAAGGAATGTCTTTAAACTTTCCTAAACGACAAAATTTAAGGGTGCTGCAAATTCAAAGCAGTTGCAGACAACAATATGGATGTTATTAAAGATAGGAATTGTGTGTAATTTGGCACAGAAAATATCTAGGCAAAAGAAGAAACTGCTGGTTAACAGCAGTTTCTTCTTTTGTTTCAATGTTTTCCCAAGTCTTTTCTCTGAGGAACGTCAAAACAAGGTCTTGTTTGGAAAAGAGTTAATCAGTCTGCTTCATCAGTTTTTCCACACTGTTTAATATCATCTCCGCCCACTGAGCGAAGAAATCAACACGCATAAACAGATTCTGTATCCAACCTCCTAGTGGCTTACGGGATTCATAGGAGGCAGACTGAAAATAAATTGATATGTTTGAAATATCATTATTAGAAATAGAATTTGGACAACCAATAGCTGTATTGGGAAACTGCTAGGAATGTCTTTTAACTCTTTCCCAAACGGCAAACATTTAAGCCCGTCTGATTCAAAAAGCTGCTGAGGACATCAAAATATTAAACAAGAGCCGTCCGAAGATTGTATTTGTGTACATTGCAGTCCAGAAAATATTGAGGCAAAAGGAGAAAATGCTGATTATCAGCATTTTCTTCTTTTGCATCAATATTTTCCCAAGCCTTTTCTGCTAGAGACCTCAAATCCAGGTCTTGTTTGGGAAAAACTTAGTCTTAATCAGCCTGTTTCATCAGTTTTTCCACACTGTTTAAAATCATCTCCACCCACTGAGCAAAGAAATCTATATGCATGAATAGATTTTGTATCCAACCTCCGAGTGGCTTACGGGATTCATAGGACGCTGACTGAATATATAAACAAAATTGTGACAATTCCATGCCTTTACAGATCATTCGCAGCATAAATATTGACTCATTACAACTTTACCTGCTTTGCTTAACCCTTTCCCAAAAAAGACCTAGTTTTGACGTCCCAAATAGAAATGGCTTGGGAAAACATTGAAACAAAAGAAGAAACTGCTGATAACCAGCAGTTTCTCCTTTTCTCTTAATATTTTCTGTGCCATATTTTACACAAATTCTATCTTGAATACCATCCAATTTGTCATTTGTGTCAGTTTTTGAAGTGGATAACCCTAAAATTGTCGTTTGGGAAAGGGTTAATGGAAATTAGTAGTTGTGAGTATTATTTTCATAATTCAGACTTAGAATTCTCCTTATCTTCTTATCAATCTTTTTTTTATCTGGTTAAAAACAATGTACAATATGTCAATATTTTGCCCCGATACATGTAAAATGGCTATATCAGAGATAAAGATGCTAATACATTTATGTTAATAACAGAATGATTAATTTTTGTTTTTACCTTCCACTTCTGCGGGACTTTCTGAGTCAGTAAAGCATTGTAGGCCTCCTCGAGTGGTTCTGACATGATAACCTCCCCTTTGATAGCCAGGATGAGAGATCGTAGAGACGTGTGTATAATGTAGAGTAGGTTGTTGAAGCGATCTATCTCTTGTCGTAGAACTGTGATCAGCGCTGAATTGCCCATTACTGCATTTACTGCACCATCTAGTACTGTGAGGGAAAAAGAGAAAACAATATGTTTGGACATATGTAAAAAATGTTGAAGAGGTTAATTTCTAGTAGTAAGACAATGATCAGTGCATAGTTAAAGAGTATGTAACAATATAGTACCAGATTGGGCAGCAGAAAACAACACAGTCTCCAGACCAAGCGAAATATTTTACAACTCTAAGTCCACATCACAGCCCAAACAGTCTGAAAAAGGACACTTGTGCAGTATATTTTTTGAATGTGATGAAGATGTGATAAGTACCCCGAATCTAATCTTGATCAAGATCATCACTGCTACCTTGCAGTTTAAAAAATTTCGAGAAAAGCATGAGAGAAGACAATGGAATTGTCTTGTTTAACATCTGAGGCGCGTTCTTTAGAGCGAGATTTCTTGAGATATCTTGAGATTTCTTAAGATATTTTAGGATAAAGCGTTCTTTAGAGCGAGATTTTTAAGACGCTCAATGGGAGGCGCCATTACCCTATACTTCGTGCGGAACCCCTCGGTCAACTCTGTACAAACAATATAAAAGATATTTGACAGAGTTGTTCCGAACACTCACAATTCATAAACCGTGGTGTTCCGAATGCTCCATACTTTATACAAATGACGTGATGATGACTTCATTTGTATACATATGGAGCATTCGGAACAGCTCGGTCAAAGTCTCGGTCTTAAAAACGCTTTATCCAAAACACCTTAAGAAATCTTAAAAAATCTTGCTCTAAAGAACACGCCTCAGAATGACATGAATAGAGCAATAGATAAGGGGGTAATGGCTTTTCAAAATGCAAAACATGTATGTATTTAGTTTACTGATCAACAAACCTCACATTCAGGGTACTCATTGGAATCGTCTCATTGTAAAGATTCAAACACATACCAACATCATAGGGTTTGCATTTGAAATAACAAATTTAGAATTCTTTTACGTCTTCTTATCTATTGCTCAGCCTCTACATAAATACCCTTTACCAAATGCAAAGTCAAGCTTCAAGTCATAACTTACATTTATTTTTCTCTTTATCCCTGAAGTCTGGCAGTTCTTTAGTGAGTATATGTTTAACACGTATCTGGAACAGTGTGGATCCAGTTGAGCTTGCTCTCACATCGCCCTCAGCTAACTCTTCCACTGTCTCTGGTAGCTGGTTTAATATCTCCTGGGCTAGTTCATTCACAAGTTCGTCACTGCTCTTCTCTGACCTAGTTAAGAGTAGAAAATGACTTTATTATCATCTTTATAAACCATTAACACATAATGACTCTTTTTTGACATCTTTGAAGATAAATCTTGAGAAAGCATTGTGGCAAATGAAGAAATTGCTTGTCACAGGCAATTTCTTCATTTCCAACAATGTTTTCTACCCAAAAAGTCATAGAATCTTTTAAATTCTTAAGTAGTGTAAATTACGATGAGCTGGCTCTGACATCACCCTCAGCTAGCTCTTCCACTGTCTCTGGCAGTTGTTTTAGTATTTCCTGGGCTAGTTCATTCACAAGTTCATCACTGCTCTTCTCTGACCTGGTAAAGAGTACAGCATGATTTTTTTATATCATCAAAATGACTCTATCTGATGCCTGGGAAGGAAATTCTTGAGAAAACATTGGGGAAAATGAAGAAATTGCCTGTGACAAGCAATTTCTTCATTTCCCACAATGCTTTTACACACAAAGACATAGAATTTAAAAATTTCTGGAACAGTGTTTATTAACATCTTTATCATTTTTATTGAAGCATATGGACAATCTGTAGAATCAGATGAGCTGGCTTGGACATCGCCCTCCCCTAACTCTTTCACTGTTTCTGGTAATTGGTTTAGTTTGAGTTTATTGGGGTTTTACGCCGTTTTCAACTACCAGGGTCATATTGCGGCGGCTGGAGCACCTACCCATGGATTCCTGTTGTTTCTCAAACCAGTACTACCACAACACCCTTACCAAGCCTCCAGCTGTTCGCCCACTTAGGTTAACGATTTCAAACCCATTAGTGGGTGACAATTTTGTCAGAAAGGGTATTAGCCGCGGCTGGGTATCGAACCCGGGACCTCTCGAATGAGGGTCAGATGCGCTACCAACTGCGCTAAGGCCGCGGCAAATTGGTTTAGTATCTCCTGGGCTAGCTCACATATATCATCCACAAATTTATCATCACTCTTCTCTGACCTAGTTACTAAATGATGTGTTTGTGAAACAACAACATAAACCTTACAACTTTTCACTGAAAATGTGACTGTCTGTAAGACAAAAAGGAATGTACATTGACAAGTTGCAGCTTCATTCTAATTCTCTATGAACCTTGAAACTAAATTGACATTCGAAAATGGAGAAATGTACATGTAGATCCATCAAGCTTTATAGATCCATCAAGCTTTAGAGATCCATCAAGTTTTAATGTTAAGTCTTTACTATCACTTGAGATTTGGCCTTGATGAAGGACCTTGCATAGTGATAAGCCCCTTTAAACCTTTCCAAAAGACATAGTTTTGATGTCCCTAATAGGAATGGTTTGGAAAAATAGAGGCAAAAGCAGAAATGCTGCTTATCAGCATTTTCTACTTTTGCCTCAATATCTTCTGAGCTACTTTGAAAGGTGTCATTTTCAGAAAAGTCGTAAAAGAAGCAATTTAAAACTCTTACTTAATGACAGGGTTCAATATTTACAAAAGAATTTTTGCCAGAAATGTCTAAATATATGACATACCCACTAAGTCCCATGGATAATCTCGGCTGTACACTGACGATCGTGTTCACCAGATCTTTAGCTTGCATCTCTCTACACGCCTTCTCTGCGTTCTCCGTCATGCCAAACACATCCGGAGAGTCATAATTGGGTAACGACTCAATGTATGTTGTTACATCGTTGAAACTCATGGTGTCCTTCACAGGCCGATATATCTACATGAGTAAGAAGAAAAAGATTAGAAAAGGTTTAAGGCAAAAAATCCATTATGATTTCATCTTACCTGACGACACAGAAAAGAATGTTGTAATCTTTTGGCTTTTGGTGAATAGGGAACAATTTTATTGATTGAATTGTGATGGACATTCGGACAAATAATAGTATTTTGTAGAGTGTAATTCTAAAACCTAGCAATTACTGCATGATATATACTGTAGTTACGAGATTTTATAGGAACACTGATGACTTATGCAAACATAACTGTAAACCCGGTTTGTTTTTGGCAAAAAACTCATTGCTATTGCCTTACAAACTTACAATACACTTATCTTAGCCCATTCCCAAAAAGGCAAAGTTTTAAGGTGGTCATATTCAAAAGCTGCTGCAGATTACAAAATGGTTATCCATATGATATGAATTCTGTAAAATATAGCACAGAAACTATTGCTGATTATCAGCATTTTCTTCTTCTGTCTCAAAATTTTCCCATGTCATTTCAACCAAGTATGTCAAAACCAGGTCTAGTTTGGAAAAGGATTAAAAATGCTGATCCTACCCCCTAATCAGCTATACTAGTCAAAACTCCTAACCGACCACTTTGTTTTTCGAATTTTTGAAATGTTTACAAAAACGTGATCGGAAAGAAGTTTTCTTTTATGAAAGGGGGGTCATTTGAAGATCATTTCAGACAAACTTCGCTTTTTAAAATGTTAATGTGACTCTTTGACATTACATGAGAGAAGAGGACCCCCATTTTTGAAAATCACAAAAACTGAGAAATTCAACAGAAATTCAGATATAGGACGAAATAAAATCTTGATTTTATCATTTTTTCACTGTCAACATAGCTAATGAATTGACAAAGAAGCATAATTTTCAAAAAGAATTTAATTCTATTCAATATTGCCCAGATATGAATAGATTTTCTACAAAATACCCCACCCACCAATGTTAAAATCAATGAAAACCGAAATTAGGGTATAGTGAAACTAGTGTAATATTGAAAACATTCAAGACGGAATATTGGTAACATTTTCATCTTTTTTAGTTCGAAAATGATTATTCTATACAATGGCTAACAATAATTGTGGTTATCCCGTCAATACATAATGTCGTAAATGGCAGAAACTAAGTGGCCGGTTAGAAGTTTTGACTAGTATATATATATATTTTTTTATTATTCAACATTTTGATACATATAATTTTAAGCTGCTGCTTTGTATTTTGACACATTTTATAAAATTCCAATTTTATTCAGAATCCAATAATATTCAGTGAATACAGATATGAATGTGAAATAGATACAGAAAGTGAAAATCTTTCCTTCATTTACAATAAGATAAAAGAAAGCAAAATAGAGTGGAGTCCTTCAAGAGTCTATGGACTACTATATAACACAAATTCATAACATCAATATAATTCTGTGAATGTAGAGTTAAGAATAACACATTTCAAGACTTTCCCTCCTCTTACCTCTTGGAAAACATTCTACATAGTATATGAGATCAAATTTGAAATATTATTGAGTGAGTGGTTAGCATCATTCATTGTTCAGGTTATACATTACGAGACATGCGATTCTCTTGCCATACATTAATACATTTGGTTAGAAGGCATTCAGTCTCTTGTATTCTTAACGCTATGTCAATATTAGAATACAATCATGTATTTGCTGTTACATTTAGTTATAAAAGACATTAGGACATATAAGTACATTACATTTCTTTTAATTTAACCTTTTCATTGAGATAGTCTAAGTTGCATTGGTTACATTGTGAGAAACTATTACCTTTTAGACCTAGCATTACCTATAATCTTTATCAAATTTCTAACCCAATATCAGTAAGTTCTATTTGGATGAAAGTAGTTATATCACATTGTTATAGTATCAAATCTTTTTACCTGTTACTATAAAAACATAAAATCATACCTCAAGTATCACATTCTATTGAAAATTTGGCAATATTCATAAAACAAATGATATATTGTATTTTACTTTCCAAAGTTTTGCTTTAGTATTACAACCAATCATTATCTAGGAAACACCTTTTGCATCTTTGTGTGTCATCCATGAAGAAGAAAATTGACCATGGTGTCCATTGTCAATTTCTGTTGTCACAGGTGAAGCCCGCAAATTGACAAAGGTAACCTATCATGAATTTCTGTTGCCACAGGTGACGCCAAAAGCTGCAGGTTTGATAGGTTTGTAATCCAAACTTGCATTTGACCTTGGCAGATCATGAGATGAATTTACTATCATTTGATACTACTTACATACTATAAACATAATTGTGACCTCAATCTTTAACCTACAAAACCCCAAAACCAAGGGGCACCTCAATAGGTCATGTGTAATAGTCATTTTTACTAGATTTTTGTTCTAGGTAAAACAATAGATTATCAAAATAGGATCTGACGGCATTGAATATGAAAGTCTACAGACAGGCAATAGTCAAACTAAAATAATCATTTTTGATACCTGTGATAAATTACTGAGAAGACAGAAATAGCCATCATTCATGTAATTCCAATACCTTATTAGGAGAGTAGCTATAATCCTGTTCCAGAGCTTCGGGACAGAAGAACCTGCCCAGCTGTGCGTGTAAACATCTGTAATCCCATTCATCTGTGACACGCCCACCATATGTAACTCCTCCAATCAGATATGAGAGAGCTTCCCAGGGAATTGTCTTATGTTCTGATAACAGCATTTGGAGTTGGAGAATAGAAACCTGAAGAAAGAAAAGATTGTTTTTATAAGAAACGATGATTTGTATTGGAAATTAAGTTCATCTAAATGTGACACGCCCACCATATGTAACTCCACCAATCAGATGGGAGAGCTTCCCAGGGGAATTGACCAAACGCCGACTGTCAATCAAAAACATCGATTAGCCAATGGACGATCACAAAAATGTTATGCCCCAATTGTTCATTGTTGCACGTGGTTTTGTATCGATTTATCGACTGACAATCAAAACAATCGACATACCAATGGCAAAGAATTTTGTGCTAACAATAGACTAGGTTCAAATTTATGTTTTGATAAACCACGTCGGTGTTGTTATAAAATCTTGTAACTACCGCTTAAATAAAGCCGTAGTTACGAGATTTTATAACAACAACTACGAAATACTACTTTGTTTGTCAGAATTTAAGTCACGATTAACTGGATAAAATCGTTCCCTATTACCGACCACATGCACATTGTTTGCCTTAAATTCTAAGTTGGGCGGAGCGATCTGTCGATTGGCGTTTGGTCAATTGTCTTGTGTTCTGATAAGTGCATTTGGAGTTGTAGAATAGAAACCTAGAAATACATTTTGAAAAGAAACAGTAATTTGCATTGGTAATCCAGTTTGTCTGTGACACCCTCACTTTGTATAACTCCACAAATGAAATATACGAGAGATTCTTCCATAGGATGGTCTTGAGTCCTGATAACAGCATAATTTTGTAGTTAGATCTTGGGATCCAATGATCAAGAGTCTGACATGGTATGGTATATGTACCAAAGCACTATGGCCATAGCCCATAGGTAATTCAAAAGCACAGATTTCAATCTTTGAATACTTATATTATAACATCAGAATTTTCAACATTTACCAAGAGTATTGTTGTTCCCCTAAAAGAACTTGAACTATTGATAAATATGAAAGATCTATTTGTTTTTCAATTACCTCCAAATCTGAATCATTAAACTCATAAGCAATATTCCAACCCAGAGCACCATATTTCTTCCGCTCATGTATCACACTGTTAAACAAACATAGACCAAACAGCAGTTTTTTCCACGCCATTCCATATGAAGCATCCTCAAACAGTTTCTCTGATATTATGCCAGTGCCTCCACTACCAAACGCCCGCAACATGTTGGACTTGAGGCCTTGTGGTGGTTCTATGGTCATCTGCAATGAAAACAATGCATAATTTAGCATTAAAGAATGATTAATCTTTTCCAGAAAAACAAAATGTTGAACTGTTCTGATTTGAAAGCTACTGCAGATGATAGAATTTATGTTGATAGAGATAGGATTTGATAACTGCAAGGAAAATATTGAGGCAAAATGAGAGATGCTGGTTAGCAGCATTTTCTTTTTTTGTCTCAATACTTTCTAAAGCCTTTTCTATTTGAGCAATCAAAGCCTAGTCTTTACAAAATGCCTGCAACATGTTGAATTTGAATCATTGGGTGGTTCTATAGTCATTGTGAATATAATACCTTGGTCTGGAAAGGGTAGGACTATCCTAACCTCATTTACTACTCATGTATAAAGGTAAATCTTTGGTAAGCAATGATAAAGAAACTTTTCCCAAACTTTGATTTCTATCTGATGTTACACAGGCACAAAGTCAATTAGAAAACAATACCAGGTCATTTTATAGAATTATAGAAGGAAACTTAGGCCTGGTTTAAGACCAATGGCTTACTTTATAATGCAATAGATCTAGAATGCAAATAGATAAGCCTCAAGGTATCCCATCTATCATAAGATACCAAACACTTCCTGCAACTTCGAGCCTCATCCGCTTCAAGATAAGTTGCCAAGAACCATCAGAGGCAACAGAAACTGATGAAGATTACCCTCGTCAATTTTCGTTGCCACGGATGATGCTTGGAGTTGCAAGAAGTGTTGCTGTCTGAACCACCGCTGGTCTAAACAGGTTTCAAATACCGAGAAATTGAAAAAGTCAACTTAATCCTTTCCCAAATAAGAACTGGTTTTGACGTCCTTGAGAGAAAAGGCTTGGGAAAACATTGAGGCAACAGAAGAAAATGCTGATAATCAGCATTTTCTCCTTTTGCCTCAATATTTTCTATGCTATATTGAACACAAATTATATCTTTATCAACAACCATTTTGTTTTCTACAGCATCTTTCGTATTGGACGGCACTAAATTTCTGCTGTTTGGTAAAGAGTTAAAATACACTACCTTCATGCCAGTTTGCAGGATGGATATAGGAAAACTTGGGTCTGGTTTGGAGCTCAACCAGAGTCTGAATTGTGGATCAACTTCATCATTGGTGGGACGATTAAAACTGAAAATACACAACGTTAAACATATGAACACTATGAAAAGGAAGTAAAGTTTGAGTCCTGGGGTCCGTATTATCAACCCTTGAACAACAAATTCCCCATTATGATTTCTAGTCCAACTGGGTTCTACTTTAAAATTGTTGATAATACAGGCCCCTTAAGATAGTGTTGGTTAAGCATTTTTTTCTCTTTTTCCTCTGTGTTTTTCTAAGGATGCTCTATCAGGGAAGTAACAAGAGGGCCATTGGCCCTGAAGCGCTCACCTGATATAATATAACTTTTTGTATACCAATTTTCAGGTTGATTGGACAAAAAATGTGACCTCTAGGGTGCACACAAGGTTTAACTAAGATTTGACCTCGTGACCTAGCATTGATCAAGACAGTCATTCTGATCAATTTTCAGGTTGATTGCCGAATGATTGGGCAAAAATGTGGCCTCTAGAGTGCACACAACGTTTTTCAAAGATTTTACCTCATGACCAAGTTTATGACCCCAGATGACCCAATTTCGATCTTGTCCGAGAATTGATCAAGACAATCATTCTGATCAATTTTCAGGTTGATTGGGCAAAAAATGTGGCCTCTAGAGTGCACACAAGGTTTTTCTAAGATTTGACCCTGTGACCTAGTTTTTGACCCCAGATGACCCAATTTCAAAGTTGTCCGAGATTTCAACAAAACAATTACTGTGAGCAAATTTCAGGTTGATTGAGCAAAAATGTGGCCTCTAGAGTGCACACAAGGTTTTTCTAAGATTTGACCCTGTGACCTAGTTTTTGACCCCAGATGACCCAATTTCGAACTTGTCCGAGATTTTATCAAGTCCATTATTCTGATCAATTTTTCAGGTTGATTGGGCAAAAAATGTGGCCTCTAGAGTGCACATAAGGTTTTTCTACGATTTGACCCCGTGACCTATTTTTTGACCCCAGATGACCCAATTTCAAACTTGTTCGAAATTGTATCAAGACAATCATTCTGAGCAAATTACAGGTTGATTGGGCAAAAAATGTGGCCTCTAGAGTGCACACAAGGTTTTTCTAAGATTTGACCCTGTGACCTAGTTTTTGACCCCAGATGACCCAATTTCAAACCTGTCCGAGATTTCATCAAGACAATCATTCTGAGCAAATTTCAGGTTGATTGGGCAAAAAATGTGGCCTCTAGAGTGCAAACAAGGTTTTTCTAAGATTTGACCTCGTGACCTAGTTTTTGACCCAGATGACCCAATTTCGAACCTGTCCGAGATTTTATCAAGACAATCATTCTGAGCAAATTTCAGGTTGATTGGGCAAAAAATGTGGCCTCTAGAGTGCACACAAGCCAAAGGTTGACGCACGCCGGACGCCGGACACAGCGGTATCACAATACCTCACCATGAGCACTATTGTGCTCAGGTGAGCTAAAAATCCAGGAAAGTTAAAACAATGTTATTTTTTTTTACATGATTTATTTATTTACTTTTTTTAAAGATGGATCTAATGGGCACTTAGATCTTATATATGAAATCAAAATTGGCATAATTTAAAAGAATTGATATCATACTTTAGCAATGAAAGTAACATGATTAACAAACTAGCAATTATTGTGTAAAAAAATCCTTTTTATCCTTCAAATCTTTCTGAATGTCCAAAATTTAGACAAGCAATATGATTTTACTCAGACCAGGTTGAAATTCCATTTTGATGCAAGGAGTCAAAGCTTTAAAAATACTCTTTAAAGTGACATTTCACATTTATTTCATTTTTTAAAAGTATGTCTTGATGCAAAGATTGTTTATTCTAATGCGCAGAAATGCTATCAGTTTTTTGAAGTTGTTATTTATAAGCGAAAAATATGCCTTTAAAGTTTAGACAGAAATGACAAATTCTATATAAATCTGAACTGTTGTCCACAACAATTTGTTTAATTTTAGCACAAAAATATATATTTCTCGTAAACGGTTCAATATTTTGACTTGAAATTTTCAGAATTTTCATAAGAAAACATGCTCTTTCAGATAGAATAAAAGTAAAATTTATGTAAAAATAATCGTGAAATGTCACTTTAAATACATGCTCCTATAATGTCTACACAGCTTGAAGCCATCTTTTTTCCTATCTAGAACATTGTTTGAAATAACCAAATGAAGAATAACAGAAAAATCTTGTCAACTTATTAAAAAATTCCCATCATCCTTCAGTCTTTCTTGTTTAATTTTACAATTCACAGTTTTAACCCTATCCCATGCAATGCTGCACCGAACAAACTTGGGAAAACATTGAGGCAGAAGAAAATGTTGATGACAATCACTTTCGTCCTTTTCCTCAATGTACACAAACCCAATCTTTATGATCATTTTATCATCTGCTACAGCTTTCCAACTTAACCCTTTCCAAAATGGCAAAATCTTTGGGTGATCCACTTAAAAAACTGCCACAAATGACAAAATGGATGTTATTAAAGATAATAATTGTGTAAAAAATGGCCCAGAAAATATTGAGACAAAAGGAGAAACTGCTGGTCATCAGCAGTTTCTTCTTTTGTTTCAATGTTTTCCCAAACCTTTTCTACTAAGGAAGTCAAAACCAGGTCTTGTTTGGGAAAGGGTTGAATAGTCTGCATTTTGCTGCTTGGGATAGGGTTAATATAACTAAAGTATACTTACAGAATGAACATGTTTTGACCAGTTTATCTTTTTTATGGTATATCTTGTACAATAAAAATTATTTCACTTCTTTCGAATGTCTAGGCTTTTGCTTTTATGAAAAATTTAAAGTTGATTGCATGTCAAATTAAACAGCATTGTTTAATATATTTCAACTCACTGAAACTGTCTGGGAAAATTAATCTTTAACCCTTTCCCAAACGACAAATTTTAGGGTGGACCAATTTGAAAGCTGCTACAGATGACAAAATGGATGTTAGTAAGGACAATATTTATGCAAAATATAGCTCAGAAAATATTGAGGCAAAAGGAGAAACTGCTGGTTTTCAGCAGTTTCTTCTTTTGTCTCAATGTTTTCCAAAGCCATATAGATTAGGGACATCAAAACCAGGTCTTGTTTAGGAAAGGGTTAAGAAACAAATATAGTAACAGATAGACAGCCGAATGATGGAACATCATAATAGAACACAGATACCTAGGTTTTCTCTTAGTTAGAAATCTCCCATTACATGATCTAATGCTGCAAATAAAGCCATGCATTTGAAAAAATAAGGAAATTGAAACAAGAAACAGGTCTGTCATAGATGAGTTATTCCTTCCATCATCATATACCACATATTAGATAGAGGCTGTATGGTAGATTCTACGCGAAATAAACATTCAAATGCGCGCAGCGCATTGAATGTTTATATCGCGTAGGATCTACTATACAGACTCTATCTGACTTAGTTTTCGCTAGCAGTTCATTGGAAACTGGGCGTGGCTATCTATAGATGTCACATTAAAGCCTGTTTAGGCGAAATAGAGCGGCGAAATTTTAAAATATACTGCATTTTCATTGGTCAAATAAGTAGGTTGAACACTAAACACTTTGTGCTACTTCAAGTGTCATCTGTGGCAACAGAAAATGATGAGGGTATCTATAACCGATTTCTATTGCCATGGATGTTGCACAGAAATTGACAAGGGCATCCAGTCTTAAATTCCGTATACCATGACCATTTTCCATTACTTTGAATGACCCCCAAAAATGCACAAAGGATTTGGTATCTACAGTTGGCGCCGAATTGTATGGCACATGTTTATATTTTGTTCAATATTCAATTACATTTGAACAAAATATAAACATGTGCCAAATTGTGTGGCACCAACTGTAATGATGAATGAAATACTGTAAACACCATTAGTTTTTTTTAAAAGGACTCAGAGCAGAACTATTGTGAATTCACATGTATCTGAGTTATAGTATCCCAAATAATGAGGGATCAAATTCAGTCTTTTTATAGTGTGGTATGACTAGAATCCATGATGATCAACTGACAGGAGTGACCACAAAAGTCATACTGCAGATATAAGTGATTGATAGATTGATCAATTCAAAGCAGTCACCATAGTTAAAGTCACTACTCCTACATAACAACAACTACATGTACACATTATACCCATCTTCAACCCAAGTTTTAGAGATTCATAAATACAAAGTACACAGCAAAAAGTGTAAGCAGATATTCTAACAATATATGTAAGAGGTTGTAAAGCTTTTGTTCTGCACAATTTTGTGACTGTATACACTTACATTTCTGTATTTATTGTTTTAATCTTTGTTACACGGCAATCCATCTGATAGGGTGAGACATATGTCTCAAACAAATCAGATATACTGTTGTATAATATTAAAGGTACACTGTGAATGAGTACACTTGTTGAATACTGCCCCTTATACAAAAGAAGATACCAGTTTGAATTATATGAGGGTTGATTGATAACTAGTGAGCCTCACATAGAAAGGTTTCAATTGTAACTGTCAAACGATTTTATTTTTAAACATAATTCCCTTCTTTGTCTATGCATTTTTGCCAGCAATGTTTTAAGGCCTCAATGCCACTTTTGTAGAACTCCTTCTCCTGATCTTTCAGAAGGACCTTCACTGCATGTATGACATCCTCATTTGACTGAAAGTGGGTACCAGCAATAGCTCTTTTCAACTGTGATAACAAGTGAAAGTCTGATGGAGCAAGATCAGGTGAATAAGGCGGGTGTCCTACTAGTTCAAACCCACAGTCATTGATGGCAGCCATGGCAATGGCAGATTTGTGAACAAGGGCATTGTCCTGGTGGCGGAGAGAGCTTTTTCATCTCAAGATTTTCCGTGAGAATGGAATGAACTCTTTCCTGTGAAATACCAGTTTTACTGGCTATATATCTCTCTGTAACCCGCCTGTCAGTCATAACAATATCATGGACTTAATTGACCATATCTGGTGTTGCAGTGGTGACAGGCCTTCCAGGGCGGACGTTGTCCTCAAGACTCTGCCTACCACGCTTGAACTCCCCTACCCATCTCTTTACTGTGGCATACGAAGGGGCATCATCCCCTAGTGTTGAAACCATATCTGCATGGATGGCCTTCGAAGTTAGACCCTTTTTATACATATATTGAATCACTGCTCTTTCAGCAACCTTGTCCATTTTGCAAAAGCCCGGTTTACTTTAGAGTGCTACCTCTTCAACATAAACTGACCAAATGACATCAGTTTTTGGCTGCACACCTTTATATAACCAGAGAATGCAGGGACTGAAAATGGACATCCTTGATTGACCCTTTCTATGTGAGGCTCACTACTTATCAATCAACCCTTGTACATATAAAACACAAAGTTTTGATTCCCTAGTTATATAAAGGTACATATAGATCACATCATACAGTGTCTACAAAGTCCCTACTTTGTACAATGTTGCCCCTTGACCCCCTAGTTTTAGATAAAGATACATATAGATCACATCATACAGTGACTACAAAGTCCCTACTCTGTACAATGCCTTACCTTCCTGTGTCATCACTATGCTGTAACCTAACAGGTCAAAGGTTAATATAGGTAAAACAAACCATGTGTGATGTTATTGAGATTACATAATGACCCAGGATCTGGAGAAAGGTCTCTTAAGGCTTTTGAGCCAAACATGTTTCCAGATCAGCCTGCGTATACACACAGTCTGATCAGGAACCATGTTGTTCTCCATCAGCTTTGTCATGGAGTATCATGGATCCAGGTCAGACTGTACCTAGGCACAGCCGTATCTTGAAACATGACAGTCTCAAATGCTATAAAGGACATTTTTCCAGATCCTGGCTCATATATAGAGTCAAAATATATGCCACTATTTACATAAGGTGTCCTTCCATAGCGCAGCATAGCGCAGCATGACAAGGCAAAACCCCAACATGATGCACAACATAAGACAGCTAGGAACATTCTGTGAAATTTTCATCCAAATCCATCTACAAAATTTAATGTAGGAGATGCGTTCACAAAATTTAGATGTAGATACCAACATTCATACAGTTATCTGGATAGATGGAGATGATACCAATAAACTTCAACCTTCAGTGGCATATAAAAGATCACAAAGAGGGAAGGATTACTGATGCATGAATATTACAGTGTTAGGTATGATAAAATATGGGTGCAAAACTGGATAATAAAATCAAATATAAAGGAAGCATGACACTTGAAATGATTCTTTTAAATGAATGAATGAATAAAGCAAAACATGGTACTTCATGATAAATTAACATGCATTTTATTTGTCAACCTCTGATGAGACAGGTGACTTCCAAACTTCTTTGATCAATCATTTGTGACCTGTCATGCTAAAAGGGACCTTATCAGAAGTAAAAAAATCCACATTTTGACAAACTTGTCAGACTCAGCACAGGTCAACAATATATTGTATGCGAAAAATGAACATATAGTAAGATAGGGAAAACATTCCAGATTTAGAAAGTTACATACAAGTGAAAAGTGTCGGCCCTAGTCTGGCTGCGTGGACTGCGCAGACTGACTAGGTTCGATATTTTTCACACTTTCTATAAGGTCCCTTTTAGCATGATGGGTCACATTTATATCATGGTTTAATGACTACAAGATGAAAAGTTGAATGAATAAATGAATGATCAATCATAAACATGAAATTTTCTAGTTCTCTGACATTCACTGCAGACATCTGCATATGCAATGACCCAAATTTGGCAATGTTTTCTTTAGACACTTAACTAATGAACATTGCCTACAGTACAGCTCGCGCGTTTTTTGCCTAAAACGCTCGCCCACCGCGGTAAAAAAAACTAGAAAGACCTGAAGGTCTTGAGTCGCTCCACAGGCCTGAATTTCTTTTAATATCAAATCCAAGTTTTGACCAGATTTTTTAATACTTGTGGTTCTTACAGCAAAAACAAAGTCAAAAGCAGCAATCATGTGGTCAATGCAAAAAGAAAGTAATTGATTGACTACTATTTTAGGGATGTTAAAGCGATAATAAAATTGAAAACTGTGATTTTGCCAAATTAAAGGACACATAATTCGGTATGTATATTTAAAATCAAATCGAAAATTAAACACATGCAAGATCTTATGGTCACTATCATTCTGTTCAAATTTTGTCTAGATTAGTCGATATTTGTGGCTTCAAGAGTGGAAAAAGTGTCGAAAACTGAAATTTTGTCAATTTCAAGGGCAAATAACTCAGATTGTCACAGTGTGATCATGTTGAAAATTACACATAAGCAAGATCTTGTTGTCAACAAGATTCATTCCACATATCATCTTGATTGGTTAACATTTGTGGTTGTTAGAGTGAAAACAAAGTCGAAAATGGCAATTTTGTCAAATTCAAGGGCACATAACTCATGATGTAAGATTCAGATCAAACTGAAAATTACACCCAGACAGCATATAATGCTTATATTTATTCTGTCCAAGTCTTGTCTTGATTGGTCAATAATTGTAGATTTTAGATTAAAAATAAAGTCAAAACCAGCAAAATAGAGCCGAAAATGACAATTTTTGGCAATTTCAAGGGCACATAACTCATGCTATAAAATTCAGATCAAGCTGAAAATTGTAACAAAGCAAGATCTTATAGTCAGCATCATTATGTCAAAGTTTTGTCCTGTTTAGTCTATATTTGTAGTTGCTAGACAGAAAACAAAGTCAAAATACAGCCGAAAATGGCAATTCTGTCAATTTCAAGGGCACATAACTCATGATGTAAAATTCAGATCAAGCTGAAAATTTTACCAAGGCAAGATCTTGTAGTCAGCATCATTCTGCCAAAGTTTTGTCTTGATTGTTCAATATTTGTAGATTTTAGAAGAAAACTAAAGTCAAAACCTGCTATTTTTGACATTCAAGGGCAGATAACTCAGCTTATTCTGATCAATCCATATTCTTTGAAGGAATCTGAGAGAGGGTCACACAAGGATCATTCCTGTGAAGTTTGGTTGAAATCCATTCAGTACTTTTTGAGAAGAAGATTTTTAAAGAAAAAGTTTACGGACGCACGGACGGACGCACGGACGGACGCACGCACGCACGACGGACACACCGCCATGACAATAGCCCGCTGGCCTGAAAGGCCAGTGGAGCTAAAAATCGGGTGGAAAATCGCGGCGATTTGCCATCGCGGCCAGAGCGTTTTTCCACTCGAAATTTTCTTGCATCACCGCGATTCGCCGCGATGGGGGGAATCGCGGCGATCGCGGCGATCACCGCGTTTGGGTGGAAATGCCAGGTACGGCCAATATTATCCTACAGCGCTCAGTATTAAATGCGTTTTTGTTAAGTTTACATTATTTCATCCTGAGTGTGTTTTTAAATTGATTTACAGAACTATTTCAGAAATAAAGAGAATGTTATATTAAATACAAACGTTTTCTATAAAGTTCTATGAAGTCCGGTAATAACACATCGTTTTTGTAAATTAAAATATATAGTTAGAGGTTATTATATAATATAGAACAGGTTATTTCCGCTTCTTTGTACATTATGCTTTGTTATGCTTGATTTAATTCAATTAACTGTTTATATAATATTCTGTTTTTTGCAGATACATGTACGTGAAATCGTAAACTGCATGTTGGCTTCCCGGTCATAAATACGAAGAGTTTCTCTGTTTGAATTACATATCAAAGTAATGCGTATAATTTGACTACTTTTCAGTTTACAAAATAAACCAGTAAACCTGCGACTGGCATTTAAGGTTTATTTTTACCATGTTGGAACTTGCATGCATGTTAAAAGAAACACCGATGTTTTATGCATGACGCTACGTTCTTAGTTACGCCATTTCCAAAATTGCTACGATTTGGCACATCCTATTAAAAATCTACTCATGACGCTACGTTCTTAGTTACGCCATTTCCAAAATTGCTACGATTTGGCACGTCCTATTAAAAATCTACTCATACGATAAGTTGGATGTTGCTGAAAACAGGATTGTGAAGGATATATTACAACAATAGGAACTAGATAATGAGACACAAGAAGACCAGGGTAGTAATCAGTATGTTCTTCTTTTATCTTAATATTCTCAAATCATTTCTACGATATCCCTTCACTCTCTTTCGAGGGGAAGAATATCCGGGGATCCAATAACAAAGCTGAGCACTGCAGAAAACAGATCAGAAAATATCGATACAAAATTGTCTACAATATACAGGTAGCATAGAAAATATTGCGGTAGCAGGGGAAATGCTGATCATCAGTATTTCTTCTTTTGTCTCAATTTGTTCTCAAGCCTTGTGTAAGTATGTGTTATTCTATAATTACATGCACTTCCAAAAAAACTAATTTTGTGCAATCATCACTGCACAAAGTATCTGCAATTATTTTGTAATCTATATGCATGAAGGCCGTGTAGCAAAGATAAAAGAAAAATAACTTCGAATACGTTGAAAAGAAGGCAAAAGCGTCATTTTTCTGTTGAAGTAGAAGAAGAATCCACAAACCCATTCAAAATTAACAAAAATCAAATCTGCAAAGGCATTCTTATCTTATTAAAACCTAATATATAATTATATAAAACCCAATAATTACGATAAATCAGCCAGAAAATACAGGCTTACCTGTCCGCGCAAATCGCGGCGAAAAAATCGCGGCGATCCCCGCGATTTCGGGTGGTAAAACACGCTCGCCGCGGCCACCGCGTTTTTCCACCCGAAACCACCAGAAATTCAATCGCGGCGATGCGCGGAAATAGGCAAAAACCGCGCGAGCTGTACTGTACCTACGTAAACAAAGTTGTCTGGGGTTAATATTGGTGTGATATACATATCAAAGAAGGATTAATAACATGAAATAAATAAATTCATAATGCAAATCCAGGGATCCTATGTAGGTTTAAAAACAAATTGGGTGTGAAGGGAAGGGGTTAACTCCTGTGAATTAAAATACACAAGTAGTGTAGAATAAGGTCAGACTGCACATATGTGTAGGCTGATCTTATTTTATACTACCTGCAAATTCCAATTTTATGATGACTACCAAAATGATAAGAGTATTAAGTGATCAAAATTACAAGGGTTAAAACTGTAAAGGATGGGTAGGGGTTAATAAAACAGTAACAAAAGCACCACACATACTTCTCTACAATGGTCTTCAGTTTGGGCATCCATGATGCTGCCAGGTGGCAGTTCTGCAGGAACACCCAGCGACCCTTCAAGATTTGAGCTTTGGCTATCAGCTCCTCAGCCTTTGGTCCTTGCCCACGACCCAGGGATATCATGTCCAAGTGTAGGGCACTACCACGCAGATCTTTGGCAAACCTCAGCAGCTGAGCACCAGGATCACAACCTGAGGTAAAACGGCTTTGGTTTTCTCATGCTTTATCACGATGCTCGTATAATCACATGACTTAGAATTTCTGATAATCTTCAATAACTGTATCAATACTTGACCAATTTGAATTCAGTTTGAAGCAGAAAAAGTGAAAAAAATGTCAGGAATAACCTGGACATGATGGATCTTTAAACAAATCAACTGATGTAAAAGTTATTGAAGATCAACCAACATTTTGGTTGATCTTCAATAACTTTTTTATCAGTTGATTTTTCAGAAATCCACCACATCTATCTAATGTGCAGCATCTGCCACCATTCTCTGCTTCAAACCGAATTCAAATCGGTCCAGTATTTACAAAATCACTGAAGATTTTCTGACAATATTGTATCACGTGATTATCCACCGTGTTTATGCTCAATGAATGAAAGTGATACCATATCTCACGCCTATTCATGTAACAATTTTTATCTTGATAAGGTGGAAGGTAAATGATACATGCTTCAATATTCATTTTCCTAAGTAACTTCCCCTAAACTTTATCTCCCAACCTTTTGGGTATACCCACATGACTAATATTATTAGATTTTAATTTTACAAGAAGAAATCCTGGAATTGCCCCTATATTTACTAATAAATAAAATATTGCTTTGCTATGGGAATTTTCGAGCATTCCTAGCTATGTTAACCCTTTCCCAAACAAGACCTGGTTTTGACGTCCCTAATAGAAAAGATTTGGGAAAACAATGAGACAAAAGAAGAAACTGCTGATAACCAGCAGTTTCTCCTTTTGCCTCAATATTTTCCTGGCTATATTACACACAGTTTCAATCTTTGTTAACATCCATTTTGTCGTGTGCAGCAGCTTTTGAATTGGACCTGCCTAAAATTTTGTCGTTTGGGAAAGGGTCAATCAAGAATGACATTATGAAGACAGAATTAAGGCAGTCAAGTTATAAAGGAATGGCACAGAAACCTTCTCTTCAAACAGTCTTAGACATAAGACAAATCTTTTTAGTCGATTGATCTCAATTTTTGAGAACCAAACTATACTTACTAGGGGACAATATAAAGATGAGTGGTGTTTTAGCTGTTGACTCCTCATAGATTTCCTTCAGATCGAACGAGCCAGCAGACAAATATTTCTCTCCGATGGTGTCCTTAACAAACACATTACACGAGGATGTCAGACTGTCTGGTCGTAGAATCTGGATGAGGATCAGACGGTGAAATAGAGGTAGTTTCTCCCATTCTAGAGTTATACCATGCTCATCTCCATGTTCAGTCAGCTCTGAGTCATCTAAAAATAATTTTCAGGTTAAGTAAGGAACAAATGAATAGAGAGCAATTAGTTTTAAAAACATTTTGTAGTGTAATCCCTTAAACAAAAGACAACTGCAACTGCTACTACTACAACTATTACAACTAGCTTTTTCAGTTATTTTAAAATGCATTTGAAAAATAATCTTCTCCAACGTTTAATTCTACAGAGTTCAAAATGTATTCTAGGTTGCTTTTTTATATGATAATCTTAAAACTATCCAGATTTTGGTTGCATTTAAACAACATATTTGTCTTAAGTTTCAAAAACTTAAATCCATTTTTTAAAAGCTTGAAGCATGCAAAACAAATTTGCATTATTCGAATATTGGTGTGTCAGCCTTACCTAATTTGATACTGTTAGGATCGTAGGGCCATCTCATCAACTCATATGGATGTTCCGAGGTCTCAAACAACTTCCACTGTTTATAGTTACTCATGATACTCCGACACAGCTTGTTGAACTCCGTCATGGTCGCATCCAGGTGCTGACACTGACGCCATTGTGACTCCGTGATCCAGCGAGGCGGAGTTTTGTGCTTCTTCGAGTCCTTTATTCCACTCTGAGCTTGGGATTCTAGTCTTTCCATTGGACTTAAACCTATAATAGAGATTCAGTGATAATTGAAATATCAGTTTAAACATATGAGCCGGGATCTGGAAAAAGGTCCCTTAATTAAGGCTTTTGAGCCCAACAAGGTTCAAGATCAGCCTGTGTGTAAACAGTCTGATCAGGAACCATGTTGTTCTCTAATAACTTTTCCATGACATGAAGCAACTATTAGAGTACCTCAATTATTTATTCTACATCGCCTGGGAAAGAAGATCTTACAACTAAGATTTATCCCACTTGAATCTCCTTCCTGGAAAATACATCAGTACTTGTGTCCAATATTCAGGCAGATGAAAAGCCAAAGAACTGAATCAGCTATTTGGTATCAAACTCGCAATCTCTTGGTTGCAAGGCCAATGCTGTACCTCTCAACCATGGACACCATACTCTACCATAGATTGAAATACTAATTACTAGTACATACATTCATTCATTCCACTAAGAACAAAACCATTTGATAATTTTTGCTGATCTTTTTAGTGATGAAGCCTCGGAGATTGAGTTAAATAACTCATACATACACACAAACTTACATGTGTAGACCCCTCCTAAATCTTTATCACTCATCATGTTAGCCATGATGCTTCCTTGTAGAAACACATTCCATTCAAACAAAGGTAACTATAGTAACAACCAACCACAAATACACCCATACATACACACAAATACATACACACAAACATACACATATAGACCCTTACCATCATGTTCCTCTAATTCTTTATCACTCATCATGTTGGCCATAATACTTCCCTGTAGAAACACCTTCCACTCAAACAAGGGTATAGCCCCGATGCCTGCAATGTCTTCATAGGTACTGTTAGATCGCATGATACTGCTGGCTAACATAAAACTGAAGGTCAGCTGGTGATGAGCAAACAGGGCCACAGATACAACTCTGTAGATGCTGGATGTTAACCTGTAGATATAAATCATACAAACAATGTAGATCTATGCCCTGTTAGAGTGCCATAATGATGCTGGCCAAGATGAAACTGAAGGTCATCTGATGGTGGGCAAACAGGGCCACAGAAATAACTCTGTAAATACTTGATGTAAAAACAATGTCGATCTATATACTGTTAGAGCTCATGATACTGCTGAATGGGATCTTGATGAAGGTCAACTGATGATGGGCAAACAGGGCCACAGATACAACTCTGTAGATGCTTGATGTTAACTTTTAGATGAAAATATTGTTTGAAGAGACAATCAAATTAAAAATTTCAAAAGACCTAAATGCAAGAAAAAAAATAAACCTAGAAATACTTTACAACTATTCAGTACTCACATCCATCTTAGTATTTTGATTGTATTATGAATCAGTTGAATAGTATTGCACATTTTTTAGATGATATTGCTTCAGATGAAGAATATATCCAAGTGTATCTAGGATTTAATGCTTCAGTACAAACATGATGTGTCATTTGAGCCATAAGCTACTTGTCACACATATAATGATTCATAATTATACAATAAGGAGCAACTAATGATATGAGGCTGTCATACCATTGTAACATTAGTATAGCTCTAATGCCAGTAACCTTGACCTTTGGCATGAAAGTGCATGAAAATGTATCTTTAGAAATTTACCTGTAGAACTGATAACTAGTATGCTGAAGTTTCAATGAATTAAACCTTTCCAAAACAAGAGTGGTTTTAACATCCCTAAAAGAATTGGCTTGGAAAACATTGAAACAAAAGAAGAAACTGCTGATAACCAGCAGTTTCTCCTTTTGTCTCAATATTTTCTGTGTTGTATTATACACAGATTCTATCATTTACAACATCCCTTTTGTCATCTGCATCCGCTTTTAAATTGAACAACCAGTTAAAAGTGTTGTTTGGGAAGGAGTTAAAGACATCCAATGATGAAAGAAATTTTGCATTACCTGTTGATCATCTCTAACATGTGTTTTTTCAGCTGTACTGGGTCCTGCATCTCTGTACTAGAAGTATCTACAGTGACTGACAGCTTACGTACACTAGATCTCCTGAAAATATCCAGAACATGCAGCATTACATATACAGTTCGTAACACTTCACTGTTGATCAGCTGTGCTCCTAGAATTATGGGGGACAATTGAGAGCATACATTTTTTATCCTAAGTCAAACAAATATGCAGTTTGAGTATGAAAATCATGATAATCTTACTGTTAACTTACTGTATCCGGATCGTTGGTAAGCTTCTAGCTTCTAGTGATCCACCTCTTCTTTGGTTTTTCTGGTTGTTGTACACCGAGTGCGCATAGCAGCTAGGCGTGAATTTGTGCGGGTGGGTTTCCCACTGCTTGTTGAGCCTACTCTATCAGAAGTTGACATTTGACTTTTGACTTACATGATCAAGATTTTCCAAAAGATTTTCTAGACAGAATGTCAAAACAATGAAAAGATGGGGGGATACTTCTTTATACCTTCTACCACTGCCCTTATCTTCACTAGTCCTCCGTTCTCCGTCCGCCCCTAGTGGTGGCCGTCCACTCTGTATACTCTGTCTTCTGGGTGTTCCCACCATCACACCCGCCTGCGATGTCCTGCGCTTTAATTGCTCCTTAATTGACATGTGACCACTGATGGCCGCTATAAACATGTCCTGGAACCAGTCCAGTGAGAACTGGTACATCACATCAATTGTGGACAGGTCTGCCAGTACAAAGTATAGAGTGGAGCCCCGGGTAGCAACCTGAAATGGAGAGGTAATTTGAATATAAGATATGAATTGAAATTGGGGATTTTTTATTGTAATATAAAAAGCAAACAGCACAATAATTGTTGCTGAGCAAATTAATACCAATGCCAGCAAAAAGTGTCTAATTGGAAGTAAAATTTTCTCCCTTGGTTGACCCATGAAGGCAAAGAATTTGCTTCATGTGAATGTTCATGTCATTTTGATTATTCATGTTAACTTTCATCAAAATCTGTCTAGCCAATTGGTAGGAGTTGCGCTCATAAAAAATGTGGATGGACGGACAGATTGACAGACATTTAGGGTGATCCATATATATACACCCCTTTATTTGCAACTTATATAACTTATTGGCAAGGGGAGGGAGGTGACATATATAAATATGTTGATGATACCTAATCAAAATCAACTTTAACCTTTACTAAAACAAGTTTGATTTCAATTGAGAGATTCACGAGATGGCTAATACTATATAAACATACTGGTAGATATCTTTTCCTGGCCAGGTTCAGTCTTTTCTCTGTTTCTTCAGACTGAGCTATTCTATCATAAATCTCTCCAGCCATTCCCTTACTTTGTTGTAGAGTGTCAACCAGGTCCTGATCATCTAGGATGTGACCTGTGAATAAAATAATAATTCATACATATCACTGCTTTTCAACAAAAATTGCGTAACTGCAGCTTAAAACAAGCTGCAGTTCGAGGTTTTTGTTGAAAAGCGACGATATACAGGTATGCACAAAGGTCTCTTCTGACTGAGCTATTCTATCATAAATCTCTCCAGCCATTCCCTTACTTTGTTGTAGAGTGTCCACCAAATAGATTGAGTTACAGATAAGAGGGTTAAAGGCAAAATATGATTTATTACTCAACAAACCCCAGGTACTCATTGTAAACCTTTTAATTGAGACTTTACTAAAAAGTACCCACAACATATAGGGTTTGGATTACAAACAACAAATTTAGAATGTCCTTTGGCGCACCTCTGGTATACCGGGTGCAATAAAAATTGTGCTTTGTTTAGACTAATTTTTGATGGGGGACTGCTGTCCCCCACCCCCCTGCTCTTTTTTCTTGACGCTTATTCGATTCTTTTTACATGAATATTAATTTCTATCTCAAACCCTAGCCAAAACCATATAGAATAGGATAGGAAAGAATTTGTGCCCGGTAAACCAGAGACTACCCTGTCCTTTATACCCTCTCTTATCTGTTGCTCTGCTTATACTCATACTCATTTTGTATCTACGGACTGAATGGGGTTCAATATCATTTCAACAGTATTTCAGTCATATTGAGGCAGCTGGAGTGCTTTAACCCATTACCAAACAGCAAAATTTTAGACGGGTCCAAATTTTGCAGATGACAATTTCAAGTAAATAAGATTTGTATTCATTTGATCTTTTTAAGTAAAAAACATTGTGGAAAATGAAGAAATTGCTTGTCACAAGCAATTTCTTCATTTTCCACTATGCTTTCCTAAGCCATTATCTCGTAGGGAGTCAAAAAGAGTCATTATGTGGGAATGGGTCAACATGGATTCTTTTCTTGTCATGCTCCCTTACTACCACATCATCATTTCCAAGCCTCCAGCTACATCTAGGTTAAGCTTTAACCACCAATTAATGCAAGACAAATATCTCAAAGTACTTTTGCTGTGAATGGTGATCAATTTCTAGACCAAAACTTTTTATGATAGAGAGTCTGCTGTGCTACCAATGGCACCAAGGCCATGGCCATAATCATTTATTCATACAAATTCATACAAAATATATAAATTCTCAGATATGAAATATCAATTTTCTGCAAAAATGGTTACATTAACTTTGCAGTCTGCTGTTATATATCTCCCGATTTAAAATACCTACAATTATGTTGTCTAGTAAAAGATCTAATACAGAAAGAAAGCTACAATTTGAGTGACATTATCTAATGGTTGGTCTGTCTGACCTTTAAATATCTGTCAATAAAAAATCACTTGTAATTCAACTGATCACCAAGAGAGCCTATATCAATTTAGATTACCCATCTTACATTAATTTAAATATCTGAAAATGTAATGTTTTTCTTTTCCTTGGAAAGCAGCAAAGAACATGATCTGCCTCTACATAATTATATGTATTCTGAATAGTCTGACCATACTCAACACTGCCAAAATAAAAGCTGCCGCAGATAAATTAATGTTAACAATGATAATATTTGAGTAATATCAAGCACACACAAAATTGAAGCAAAAAGAGACAGCGCTTTTATCAGAAATGTCCCCTCAAGCTTATTTTATCAGAGATGTAATACCAAGTCATGATTGGGAAACATTGTAAACATTTTTTTATGTGGACAAGAACAAAACTCATCATTTTTGCCAACAAAGACAATCAGATTCAGAATTTTTCACAACAGGTCATGGAGATGCTACTGGAAAACAGCGCAGGCCCTTTCTTTAGATCACCACTTATTTGTCAGATATTTTTACACATATATCACTGAACAATTAGACTGATTACCTTCCGATTTCTGTAGTAATCCTAGTGATTTATCCTCTAAATCTCTAAGAAACTGTAGATCACTTGTAATGCTCTCTAGTAGTTCAGATCTCTGGGCTTCTAGCTGTGGTCTTTCCTGCAATATTCAAGTGAGAATGTATGTACGCCTATTAATATTTGGGTTTACAAAAGGCTAGCGCTCTACTGAAATCCAAATCATAGTCTTGTATTTACAAATTGCAAATTTTTTCTTCACTTTAATTGACATCATGTCACTAGGATTTTTAATCCTGTAGCCAGGTACAGGTATCTGGTGATAATTATATCATGTGGCTATAGCTATATCAACATGTGGTTTGGTAATTCAGTGGTTAGAGTGCAGTAATGGTTCCTGAGACTCTGGATTCTTATCCAAGTCGAGTAAAAGTATTTTTCACATCAGTTACATTTGGGGCCCAATTGGACAGACAGTGGTTTGGTATATGGCTACTGCTTAGGTACCTCAAGAATGTTTCACCATAATTCTTTGTCTCCAGAATTCGGGAGGAATACTTAATTCGGGGAGGGTATATGTAGCTGGGTACATAACATTAATTTGGTGCTAATTATATCATGTGGCTATATCAACATGTGGTTCGGTAGCTCAATGGATAGAGTGCAGGAACAGTTTACTGATGCACTAGATTTGAATCCCAGTCCAGCCGTAATATTTTTACCACCTGTTACAATCCTATCTAGACATATTAGACAATCTGCAAATAGACTTAAAATATTCAGCATTGCAGCCAACAATCTATGCAACTCATTTCTGTTACATCCTTATCCAACCAAAAACCTTACCCCCTGGTGGTGAACAAGGTATAGATATTTTGCGTTTAAACAATGACATATATACAATTTAAAACATAAAACCATATTTAAAACATGACCGTTCAGAGTGAACTATAAGAGACTAAAAGTTACATTTTGTTTACTTTTGCGAAAATCTCAAAAGCTATTTTCAATTCAGCTCAGTTCAGTTCAATTGCTTTCTAGCATTTCAAAGGTTGACAGGCATTATGATAAAAATAGCTGGGTTCTACGTTTAAAATGTGAGTTTATAAATTTTTTATCTAATGACAATGAACTTGTTCTAAAAACAGACCGAGTTTACTGTTTTGTATTGACAAACTGTCGGTGTTGTTATAAAATCTCGTAACTACGGCTTTGATAAAGCCGTAGTTACGATATTTATAACAACACCCACGGAATACATTGATCGCGAAAAAACGTCCCTCCCTTTGGCCGAGTTCACCACCAGTGTTACCTGTTTGACTACAGCAGACAACAGTTGTTCTTGTAGACCTTCAAATGTAACTGTAAAGTTGATAATGTTGGCTTGTATGTACACAGCAGGCAGATAGTGTGGGTTGGACATTGATGTTGTCATGTACAGTCTGAAATGTCACATAGATATGGTAAAATGTTACATAGATGTGGTAAAAAATGTTACATAGATGTGGTAAATTGTTACATAGAAATGTTAAAATATTATATAGATATGGTCAAATGTTACTTAGATGTGGTAAAATGTAACATAGATGTGGTAAATTGTAACATTTACATTGATAATTGATACATAGATGTGGTAAAAATGTAGCATAGATGTGGTAAAATGTTACATAGAAATGGTAAATTGTTACAAAGATATGGTAAAATGTTACATATAAATGGTAAATTGTTACATAGAAATGGTTAAATTGTTACATAGATATGGTAAAAAATTACGTAGAAATGGTAAATTGTTACAAAGATATGGTATATTGTGACATAGACATGATAAAATGTTACATAGATATGGTAAATTGTTACACATGTATAGAAATAGTAAATTGTTACATAAATATGATAAGATGTTCATAGATATGGTAAATTGTTACATAGAAATGGTAAATTGTTACATAGAAATAGTAAATTGTTACATAGAAATGGTAAAATGTTACATAGATGTGGTAAAATGTTACAGCTGTGGTAAAATGTTACAGAAAAGTTGATAATGTTGGTATGTTTGTTGTATACAGCCGGAGAATAGTATGGATTGGACATCGATATTGTCATGTTTAGTCTTAAATGTTACATAAATATGGTAAAATGTTACATAGACAATGCTCCAGAAAATATCAAGTGTCATCGGGGTACTATACGGATCATTATAATTGTGAATCCGTATTCGATACCTTGTATTTTGGATCAGTGCCAACATTAAGGAATATTTACGAGTCGCTCAAAATACAAATAAATCTATCATCAACTGAAATTTACTTAAACATGTCACATGTAGGGAGTAGAGACCCGAAGTCTAGTTTCGCTTTCAATCACTAACTTTTGACTTCTGAAAATCTATAAGACTACATTTTTTTGCTCATTTCGTCTTAAGGTGTCGAAAATACCCGTCTTTACTCTATAATACGCAGTAAGAATGATACCTGACAACACTATCAACATTTTTCTTTTAATGGGAAGAGGTTTATCACTTGTCCTTGAAGCGTCATCTAATTTCTAATCCGACAATATTTTCAAATTTGTAAGTATCACCAAGCGGCCGCTATTTCAAAGAAGGTAACAATTTTTTGAGCCTTGTATTTGGAATACTTTTGGAGAAAATGCCAATATTATGTTTTCATGTTAAGATTCAGACACAGTGACAGACAGATGTACAGAGAGACACTGTAAAACAATATGCCCCCGATTTTTCGATATGGGGGCATAAAAATGTTGGTCATTTACTTTCATCTTGGCAATTAAATCTTTATTTGTTGAGTTCGGTAATTTCTTTTTATGCCAAATTTCACAAATCCATTACTTTGTCATTATTTTGTTTGTGGTTTGTGGTATTAATGATCATAATGTTATGTTCCCATAACTAAAGTAAGGTAAAATGCTGCAGTTTTCTAATTATCTAAAAACAAACACTTTTTAAAAGCAGACAGTTTATTTCATTAGACTGTCAGCATCTAGCTACAAATAGATGATATCTTCATCTATCTTGTTATGCTGCATGTAAATCCATGTAATATGTCAGTTGTAATCAGGATTGTTTATTTTAAAAGAGCCAGTTCTAGAAATATCAAATAGTCTCCTTTTTGTCTTATTTCAATGAAGCAGACATTACAGCCCTAGAAACAGTTCTTCTATTCAACATACACCATTTACTTTTTCTGAAATGTTATGAGCTTAATTTATTATAGAATCATTAAATTGAATTTAAAATCAACACCAATCACTATCATTTAAAGAATTTGTAGACAACAAAAAAATACCCATTTTAAAATAGCAAAAACTGTCCAAGACTTTTAGGAACATTTTTTGAAAATTTCAGAAGAGTGTAAGGGGTATAACCTTATAAAATAAACAGTGAAAAGTGAATGACAAAACAAACTGCATAAAAATACATGTAATAAAAATTCCGCTGTTTATTGCTGACACATTTCTTCCAGGAAATATCAGGTACAAAAAACCTACACAAAATTTTGTTTCATAATAAAATCTTTATTTTTTTATTCACACGTTTTATTAGCCAGCCTTACATATTATTATATTAGTTATGAACAATAATTGTGACTTACAATCACGAAAACAGAAGGTAGTAAAAAATAATTTCATTCCTTGTCTCCATAAATAACAGACCAGGCCCCTCTCATATCTACGATCACTGCAACATCTTTTAGATTCTGATGATGAAGTTTTTGTGTAAAATATGGAAGATTGTTACCAAAAGCACACAGTTGGTACTTGTGATTCTGAAATATCCCCTTCAAACAATGTTATCAACATTTTTTCATCATAACCATGTCCCAAATCTAATACCCTGTTTTTAAAGAGCAAGAAAGAGAAAACTGCAGAGGACATCAAGATGAAAGAGGGTTCTTTTAATGAGATGTGTTTGTGAAACATGAATGCCTGGAAATGTTAAATGTTAAGTTTTTTTAACCCATTTCCTAACAACAAAATTTTGGACCATTCTAAATTCAAAGATCTTGCAGATGACATTTTAAAGTGCATGGAATTTCACATTTTTTTGTGCTTTTGTTAAGAAAACATTGTGGGAAATGAAGAAATTGCTTGTCACAAGCAATTTCTTCATTTTCCACAATGTTTTTCAAAGCCTTTATTTTGTACAGCGTCAAAAGGCGTCCTTGTGTGGGAATGGGTAATAGACATACTGACTGACAGATAGACAAACACCAATAAAACAATAATATTATGCCCCTTTGGGCATATACAAAGTGTTTGTGAAACATACATACCCTAAAATAGTACATTGTGCAGAATCAATCCAAACTTGACAATATTATGAGGGTAATAATTATTTAATAAATGTGTTTTAAGGGAGGTGAAAATTCTTTCTCTTCACTTAATATTTACTTAGCTTAAACTTTCTTCTTTCCATGAACCATTAATTTTTTCATCAGCAACATCTTTCAATATAGTACTGTATACAATTGTCTGTGAAAGAATGAGAACTTTTTTGTGTTCAAGATATTATTCTTGTTGCAAAGTGCATGCAATTCTGAAATATTTAAAGGATAATTTACTGCATTGATAATGAGCTATAAATGTGTTTTTCTGGGAGGTTTTATGGCCGAGACAAGTTCAAGGAATGAGACTTTAAGAGTGATGCTGTTTCTCGGTTAAGAGGTTATATGCATGCCCTAAGCCAATCAGACTGCTAATTCAGACACATAAAGAATGGAAAGCATCAAACTGTCAAATGATTATTTGGTAGTCTGGACATGATACATAATTGTTTTCATTTCTGTCTTTATCCAAAATATTGGCTATATTTATATATCATTACTTTAAGATTCAAGATTTTTTTTTCAAGAAATTATTTCACTCAGTCTTTGCATGGAGTTTGAAAAACTTCCCAGAAATAGGGAACAATTAATTTTATCAAGTTAACCGTGACGTAATTTCTGACAAACAATAGTATAACTGTAGTTGTTGTTATAAAATCTCGTAACTACGGCTCGAGTCAAGACGGAGTTACGAGATTTTATAACAACGACGGTTTATCAAAATATAATGGTAAACCAAGTCTATTTTTAGCACAAATTCCTTGCTATTCTGTCACATCAGCATTTTTTTTGTGTGTGTCTTCCACATACACCGACATTTAGTTGGGTTTTTTTTACTACCTTCTATTTCTGCCTATGATTTTTTCTTGAACTTTGTTTCATTGCTGAAATGTCTGTTGTGCTCTATTTCTGTATAAAAATCTCTGCTTTGACATATGTAAATAATATTTTTATAACCATTCATTTGACTATCTAAGATCCTTTTTATTTTGACAAAATCTAAAATAAATTGTGTGTATCTTTTTTTTGGGAAAGATTTATTAAAGTTTAGGCCTTTCTCAAACATTGAAATTTCAGCCTGCTCTACTTAATGAAAGCTAATGCGGACAGAATATTTTATTTCAAGGACAAAACTTGTAAAATACAGAACAAGAGGACCATGATGGTCCTATATCGCTCACCTGAACCAAAATGATATAAGCAACACTTTTCTTCATTTCAAAAAATATTTATGACTTTAAGACTGAAAACGAACTTATGGTCAATAACATTGTGAAAATCGAACTCATCCAAGATTTCATCGTGCCCAACATTGTGTCCAAGATTTTGTCTTGTTTGATAAATAATTGTAGATTCTGGAGTATAAACAAGGTAGAAAACAGCCGAAAATAGCAATTTTGTCAAATTCAAGGGCACATAACTCTCGACTTTCTAGTCAGATCAGGCTGAAAATCAAACTCATCCGAGATCTTATGATATCCAACATTGTGTCCAAGATTTGTCTTAATTGATAAATAATAGTAGATTATAGAGTGTAAACAATGTCAAAAACAGCCGAAATCAGCAATTTTATCAAATTCAAGGGCACATAACTCTCCATTTTTTATCAGATTGGACTGAAAATCAAACTTATCCAAGATCTTATGGTCTCAAACATTGTGTTCAAGTTTTGTCTTAATTGATAAATAATAGTAGATTATAGAGTGTAAACAATGTCAAAAACAGCCGAAATCGGCAATGTTATCAAATTCAAGGACACATAACTCTCACCTTTCTGGTCAGATCAGACTGGAAATCAAACTCATATGAGATCTTATGGTCTCCAACCTTGTGTCCAAAATTTGTCTTGATTGGTCAAAAATTGTAGATTCTAGAGTGTAAATAATGTCAAAAACAGTCAAAAACGACAATTTTTCAAATTCAAGGGCTCATAACTCTCATCTTTCTGATCAGATAAGACTGAAAATCAAACTCATCCCAGATCTTATGATCCCCAATATTGTGTCCAAGTTTTGGATTGATTGATCAATAATTGTAGATTCTAGAGTGTAAACATCGTCGAAAACAGCCATAAATGACAATTTTGTCAAATTCAAGGGCAAGTAACTCTCGTCCTTCTGATCAGATCAGACTGAAAATCATACTCATCCGAAATCTCATGGTCCCAAACATTGTGTCAAAGTTTTGTCTTGATTGATGAATAATTGTAGATTCTAGAGTGTAAACAAGGTCAAAAACAGCCGAAAATGGCAATTTTGTCAAATTCAAGGGCACATAACTCTTGTCTTTCTGGTCAGATCAGACTGAAAATCGAACTCATCCGAGATCTTATGGTCTGCAATGTTATGTCCAAGATTTGTCTTGATTGATCAATAATTGTAGATGCTAGAGTGTAAACAATGTCAAAACTAAGTATTTTTCGCATTCAAGGGCAGATAACTCCTGACTTTCTAGTTCGATCTGACCCATAATCGAACTCATCCGAGATCTTATGGCCATACATGTTTTGACCAAGTTTGGTCAAGATTGGCTTATATTTGTAGATGCTAGAGTGTAAACACGAAATTGTGGACGGACGGACGGACGGACGGACGGACAGACAGACAGACAGACGGACGACGGACAAAAAGTGACCACAATAGCTCACCTTGAGCACTTCGTGCTCAGGTGAGCTAAAAATATTGAGAGAAAATGAAATGTGTTGGTGAAACACAAATGGCACCGAAATGGCTGATGTTACATGGTCAGAGAGTCAGATGGACAGACACATAGACAGACAGACAGTTATGAGTAAAAGAATATGCCCCGATCTTTCGATACAGGGGCATAAAAACAAGTTGATGATGATTTTGTATTTGTCTACGCATTACCTAAAGTTTTAGTTGTACTCTATTTCTGTATCTCCCAATTTGATAACCAACAGTCTTAGCAACACATCCCTTCTGAACGTCTCACGCATCAACAGGATCATAAAATCCTTTCCAAACGATGTCCTGGTCTTGACATTCCTACCATGCAAATCTTGAGATAACATTGCAGGGTTCACAGACAGCCAATGCCAAAATTCAAGCACTTTTTAAGCACATTTTAAGCACATAATTCCATTTTTCAAGCACTTTTCTTCATTACAACAGTCACTAATGATGGTCTCCAACAAAGAGTGTTGCAGTCCCAACATACACTGCCCTGCAAAAATTCTTACTTTCAAGGGGCATAATTCTTGCAAAGAAGTTGGAGGGGGAGGAGGAATTGCAAATATAGCTTGTTCAAAATCATACTTCTATTTTTTCACCAAAAAAATTCTCGAGAGCATGTGTTTAAATCCTCTACTTTTTACCATGAATTTAGTCATTCAATCATTTTTAAGCACGTTTTTGACAAATTCAAGCACTTTTTAAGGACTTTTTAAGAGAAGGATCAAAATCAAGCACTTTCAAGCACTATTTGTTTGTTTTTAAGTACTTTTCAAGAAACAGGCTCAAATTTAAGCACTTTTCAAGACTGCGAACCCTGCATTGAGGCAAAAGACAAAAATGCTGATATCCAGCATTCTCTCCTTTAGCCTATATGTTTTCTTTGCTGTATTGAGTAAAGGTTCTATATTTGTCATCTCACTATGGAGCCATGGCTTTGATTATCTTACAGTGTTTTGACATTTGGTAAGGGGATAATAATCAAAGCCTTTTTTCTTATACAAATCATTGGTGCAACTGCAAAACCTCTTAACTACAGCTTTAACCCATTACCACACAATGCCTCTTTTTGACTCCCCACAAAATAGTGACCATGGAAAACATCGTGGAAAATGAAGAAATTGCTTTTGACAAGCAATTTCTTCATTTCCCACAATGATTTCCATCCGAAAAGACCTAAAAATTAAAATTTCCATTCACTTGAAATTCTTGTCTGCAGGATCTTTCAATTTGGACCGCCCTAAAATTTTGTTGTTTGGTAATGGGTTAATAAGGCTGTATTTACAAGGCTCTTCATTAACACCAACCATATATTACCTGAAGTTTTGATTGTACTCTATTTCAGTATCTCCCAGTTTGATAACCAACAGACCGCCTCTCCTGAATGTCTCATGCATCAACACGGGTCGTAAAGCTGGGTCCAGGGACTCGGTCACATCCTGAAGATAGAGGCAAATTGTAAAGCAGAGAAGGGGAGAAAATATAAGGAATAAGCTGTATGAAGTTGATTTTTGAAAAATCAACCGATGAAAAAGTTATTGAAGATAAACCAAAATTTTGGTTTATCTTCAATAACTTTTTAATCAGTTGATTTTTCAAACATCCAACACGTTCATCTAATGCATGACGTCTGTCCACCTTCTCTGCTTCAAACCGAATTCAAATTGGTCAAGTATTAACAAAATTATTGAAGATTTTCTGAAATTGTTGCTGAAATTGTTGCATCACGTAATTATCCACCGTGGTAAAGCTGGGTCCCAGGGACTCCATCACATCCTGAAGATTGCATTAGGTTTGACTATTATATAGATATCTCAAGCAATGCCTGTTTTTTACATACCTGATAGAAAAGGCTTGGGAAAGCACTAAGACAAAAGAAGAAAATGCTGATGATCTGCCTTTTCTTCTCTAGACATAATTTTTTCTATGCTATATTATATGCAAATCTTTCCTTTTTTCATGCCAATTTTGTCATCCGTAGCACCTTTTAAATTGGACCACTAAAAAATTTTGTCGTTTGGGAGAGGGTTGACATCGTCTTAACCCTTTCCCAAACGACAAATTTTTAGAGTGATCCACTTCAAAAACTGACACAAATGACAAAATAGAAGTTATTAAAGTTAGAATTTGCGTAAAATATGGCATAGAAAATATTGAGACAAAAGAAGAAACTGCTGGTTATCAGCAGTTTCTTCTTTTGTCTCAATGATTTCACAAGCCTATTCTTATAGGGACGTCAAAAACAGGTCTTGTTTGGGATAGGGTTAAACAATTTTCCTGTTGTGGTGAGGAAGTTTGCACAACTAAATTCTTTAACCCATTACTGCACACTGACGCCTTTTGCCTCCATCACAAGAAAAGACTTGGGAAAACATTGTTGAAAATGAAGAAATTGCTTGTGACAACCAATTTCTTCATTTTCAACAATGTTTTCTAACCAAAAATGAAAAGAACTTTACAATTTCATCCATTTGAAAGTATGGTCTGCAACACCTCTCAAAATCGGAGTCCAAAATTTTGTCGTCTGGTAATGGGTTAACCAGTACAAACGCATGATCCAAGCCCCACGTGTATAATCATGTAACTCAGATTTTCAGATTATCTTCAATATTTTTGTGACTACTTGACCAACTTTATTCTGTTTGAAGTAGAGAAGGATGACAGACGTCACCCATTAGATGGACGTGGTGGACTTTTTAAAAATAAGTTGATAAAAAAAGTTAGTGAAGATCAACAAGTAGTTTGGTTGATCTCCAATAACTTTTTATCAGTTAATTTTTCAAAAATCCACCACATCCAGATTTTTCCTGGTATTTACCCACCTTCTCTGCTTCAAATGGAATTCATTTTTTTTCAAGTATTAACAAAGATATTGATGTTTTTCTAAAAATTCCTAGTAACATGATTAACCCATTACCACACAATGACTCCTTTTGACTCCCAACAAAATAATTGCTCTGGAAAACATCGTGGAAAATGAAGAAATTGCTTGTGACAAGCAATTTCTTCATTTTCCGCAATGTTTCCTAACCCAAAATGGAAAGATTTATAACCCAAAATGGAAAGATTTTTAAAATATTAAAAACTTGAAATTGTCATCAGCAACACTTTTCAAATTGGAACAGTCAAAATATTTGCTGTTTGGTAAATGGTTAACCACCATGAAACTACCAGTTGCTCTTTCCACATAGACATTTCAATATTATTCCTTCATTTTAATGAGAGAAAAGGTCTGGACTTCTTTTTCAAAGTGTCAAAAAGCAAATGATTTTCACTCAACAAGTTCTGGATTATTAGTATGAGATGTAACTGAATTTATTTCCCAAACGTCAAAATTTTAAGGCAGTCTGATTTGAAAACTGCTACAGACGACAAAAGAGATATTAATACACACAGAAATTTAGTTCAAAATAGCTAAGAAAATATTGAGGCAAAAGAAAAAAGTGCTGATTATCAGCACTTTCTTCGTTTGCCTCAATGTTTTCCCAAAGCTTTTTGATTAGGGAGGTCAAAATAAGGTCTTGTTTGGGACAGGGTTAAAGCTATCCACAATTGTCACCCTAGGAGGAGTAGCTTTTGAAAACATTACAGAAAAAGAAAGAAATGCTTTACATCAGTTTTTAGATTTCAAATAACCTTTAGTCTCTAGTAGACAGAGCATTGGAAAGTTTTGAAAGAAAAGCTAAACAAGAGGGCCATTGGCCCTGAAGTGCTCACCTGAGACTAGGGTGCACACAAGGTTTTCCTAAGATTTGACCCCGTGACCTAGTTTTTGACCCCAAATGACCCAATTTTAATCTTGTCAGAGAAATCATAACAACACACTTCCTGAGCAAAAATGAGTACATTTGGACAAAAAATATGGCCTCTAGACTGCACACAAGGTTTTTCTAAGATTTGACCCCGTGACCTAGTTTTTGACCCCAGATGACCCAATTTCAAACTTGTCCGAGAAATCATCAAAACACACTTCCTGAGCAAAAATGAGTACATTTGGACAAAAAATGTGGCCTCTAGAGTGCACACAAGGTTTTTCTAAAATTTGACCCCGTGACCTAGTTTTTGACCCCAGATGACCCAATTTCACACTTGTCCGAGAATTCATCAAGTCACCATTTCAGACCAATTTTCAGGTTGATTGGGCAAAAAATGTGGCCTCTAGAGTGCACACATGGTTTTTCTAAAATTTCACCCTGTGACCTAGTTTTTGACCCTAGATGACCCAATTTCAAACTTATCGTAAATTTCATCAAGACAATCATTCTTACAAATTTTCAGGTTGATTGGGCAAAAAATGTGGCCTCTAGAGTGCACACAAGGTTTTTCTAAGATTTGACCCTGTGACCTAGTTTTTAACCCAAGATGACCCAATTTCTAATTTGTCCGAGATTTCATAAAGACAATCATTCTGAGCAAATTTCAGGTTGATTGGGCAAAAAATGTGGTCTCTAGAGTGCACACAAGGCAAAGTTTGATGGACGACGGACGACGGACACCGGACGCCGGACACAGCGGTATCACAATAGCTCACCATGAGCACATTCGTGCTCAGGTGAGCTAAAAATAAACACTGGTACAACACAACAAGGGAAATATTGAGGCAAAAGAAGAAAATCATAATGCCGATAATCGATTCCGAATTAAAATTAATGTAAGTCACAAACAAAGCATTTCACCCTGTGACCTAGTTTTTGACCCTAGATGACCCAATTTCAAACTTATCGTAGATTTCATTAAGACAATCATTCTGACAAATTTTCAGGTTGATTGGGCAAAAAATGTGGCCTCTAGAGTGCACACAAGGTTTTTCTAAGATTTGACCATGTGACCTAGTTTTTAACCCAAGATGACCCAATTTCTAATTTGTCCGAGATTTCATCAAGACAATCATTCTGAGCAATTTTCAGGTTGATTGGGCAAAAAATATGGCCTCTAGAGTGCACACAAGGTTTTTCTAAGATTTGACCCTGTGACCTAGTTTTTGACCCCAGATGACCCAATTTCAAACTTGTCCGAGAAATCATCAAAACACACTTCCTGAGCAAAAATGAGTACATTTGGACAAAAAATGTGGCCTCTAGAGTGCACACAAGGTTTTTCTAAAATTTGACCCCGTGACCTAGTTTTTGACCCCAGATGACCCAATTTCACACTTGTCCGAGATTTCATCAAGTCACCATTTCAGACCAATTTTCAGGTTGATTGGGCAAAAAATGTGGCCTCTAGAGTGCACACATGGTTTTTCTAAAATTTCACCCTGTGACCTAGTTTTTGACCCTAGATGACCCAATTTCAAACTTATCGTAGATTTCATCAAGACAATCATTCTGACAAATTTTCAGGTTGATTGGGCAAAAAATGTGGCCTCTAGAGTGCACACAAGGTTTTTCTAAGATTTGACCCTGTGACCTAGTTTTTAACCCAAGATGACCCAATTTCTAATTTGTCCGAGATTTCATCAAGACAATCATTGTGAGCAATTTTCAGGTTGATTGGGCAAAAAATGTGGCCTCTAGAGTGCACACAAGTTTTTTCTAAGATTTGACCCCGTGACCTAGTTTTTGACCCCAGATGACCCAATTTCAAACTTGTTCGAGATTTCATCCAGACAATCATTCTGAGCAAATTTCAGGTTGATTGGGCAAAAAATGTGGCCTCTAGAGTGCACACAAGGTTTTTCTAATATTTGACCCCGTGACCTAGTTTTTGACCCCAGATGACCCAATTTCAAACTTGTCCGAGATTTCATCAAGACAATCATTCTGAGCAAATTTCAGGTTGATTGGGCAAAAAATGTGGCCTCTAGAGTGCACACAAGGTTTTTCTAAGATTTGACCCCGTGACCTAGTTTTTGACCCCAGATGACCCAATTTCTAACTTGTCCGAGATTTCATAAAGACAATCATTCTGAGCAAATTTCAGGTTGATTGGGCAAAAAATGTGGTCTCTAGAGTGCACACAAGGCAAAGTTTGACGGACGACGGACGACGGACACCGGACGCCGGACACAGCGGTATCACAATAGCTCACCATGAGCACATTCGTGCTCAGGTGAGCTAAAAAGCTGACGAAAAGCATTTTCTCTTAATGCTTTCTCAATACTTCAAAGCAAACAATTCAAAATGAATTGGAAATGAGTTCAATTTAATCTAGGGTTATGTTAATGAGTTCTAAAATTAGGCTTTCCAAGAGATAAAAGTCTATATTCAATCCATCTTATTAACCCTTTCCCAAACAAGACCTGGTTTTGACGTCCCTAATAGATTTGGCTTGGGAAAACATTGAAACAAAAGAAGAAACTGCTGATAACCAGCAGTTTCTCCTTTTGTCTCAATATTTTCTGTGCCATATTATACACAAATCATATCTTTAATAACATCCATTTTGTCATTTATGGTAGTTTTTGAAGTGGGTCACCCTGAAAATTTGCTGTTTGGGAAAGGGTTAAACCCTTGACCTGCTGACCGCAAATTTTGTTTCAAACAAATTACCAGTTTTAAAGACAATCCATTGGGTTCATCCCGTTTTTGCCCCAATTATTAAAATAGAAAGCTGATAAAGTAGGGTAAGATCAGACAGTAATGTATATCTATGAGAAGCGTTCACACTGAAAAATTGTCCACTTCAAGGTATGTTTTGTTTAATTTCTCAGCTTATACTCGACGGATTGTGGTAACATAAAGTGCACCGAACGCACAATTGAGTGTGCCATTCCCGGTTGTAACTCACTCTGCTCACATTCCGGTGGTTTCTTCAAACATTCAAGCGAAAAGAATTTTCGGTACAAAACGAAAGTAGGAAGAGTTCACGTACACCTAATAAAACTTTCACTCGAATGTTAGAAGAAACCACGGGATTCAAAGAAGAGTGAGTTACAAACCGGAATGGTCCTCTCAAATGCGCGCAGGGTGCACTTCATCGTGTCAAAATCCCTAGCGTATAAGCTGAGAAATTAAACAAAACATACCTTGAAGCGGGCGATCTTTTTGGTGTGAACGCTTCCCAAAAGTCACGTGGGTTACCCACCCTGACTTTAGTGTTGATAAAGGCTCGGTCACATACGATATCGCGGCCGTTCCGCGGCCGTATCACGGCTAAAATGAGCCATACGTGGAATGGACGCTGTTGGACGCGATGCGGCAGTGATACGGCCATGCTATGGCAGTGGTATGGACGTGGTAGGACGCAGAATGAAATCGAAATTATTTTAGACGTGGTAAAATTTTTTGAACTGCACAAAAATGTTATCGCGGCCAAACCACGGCTGACAGACGCGATGAGGCAGTGGAACGGACGCGGAATGGCCGTGGAATAGCCGCGGAATGGATGCGGTAGGCAGTGCTCCGGCAGTGCTATGGACGCGGAAGGTAAAATGTTTTGAATATCGCCTTAATCAGCTACTCTTGCATCTCTCTGCGAGCAAAGTCTTAACCCATTACCACCCGACAATATTTTTGTCTGGTCCAATTTCAAAGATGTTGCAGACGCGATTTCAAGTGAATGAAATTTAACCTGTTTTGGTATTTATGTGTAGAAAACATTGTAGGAAATGAAGGAATTGCTTGTCGTAAGCAATTTCTTCATTTTCCACAGTGTTTTCCAAAGCCATTATCTTGTAAGGAGTCAAAAGGAGTTAATGTGCGGTAACTAAGAGCAGCAGTAACAGGAAATCAAAGTACTGACAGTACTGTTTGGAAGCAAATTTTTCAAAAATGTAGGCCTGTCCAGGCCCCAGTTTCTCGAAAAAAACTCAAGTATATTCTCATGAGAACATGCTCAACATCAAAGGGATACTCTCCAACGTTGAAGGGTATTCCATTGAAGTTCACGTGGATTTCATGCAATTTGAGCACTGTGCTCAGATTTGAGAACATATTTAAGTTTTTTCGAGAAACCGGGACCAACTAGATGCCGAAGGGCAACATGTCGAGCCCGCTCATTTTGAAGAAAGAAGACCATACCTATGTCTACAGCTGTCATTACAATGGCGTTTGGTTTGACCTTGACCTTTGAGCTTGGAATCTGGTTCTTGCACGCGACACTCCGCCTTACTGAGCTTGACATTTGTGCCAAGTTAAGGAATGGCCCGGACAAGCAAAAATCAACTCATTTTTTACATTTGACCTCAAAGTTTGACCTTGACCTTTCATCTTGGAATCTGGTTCTTGCACGCGACACTCCATCTTACTGAGCTTGACATTTGTGCCAAGTTGTTTCTGAATCCCTCCATCCATGGTGAAGTTATGGCCCGGACAAGCAAAAATCATCTCATTTTTGACATTTGACCTCCAAGTTTGACCTTGACCTTTGAGCTTGGAATCTGGTTTTTGCACGCGACACTCCGCCTTACTGGGCTTGACATTTGTGCCAAGTTATTTCTGAATCCCTCCATCCATGGTGAAGTTATGGCCCGGACAAGCAAAAATCATCTCATTTTTGACATTTGACCTCCAAGTTTGACCTTGACCTTTGAGCTTGGAATCTGGTTCTTGCACGCGACACTCTGCCTTACTGAGCTTGACATTTGTGCCAAGTTATTTCTGAATCCCTCCATCCATGGTGAAGTTATGGCCCGGACAAGCAAAAATCATCTCATTTTTGACATTTGACCTCCAAGTTTGACCTTGACCTTTGAGCTTGGAATCTGGTTCTTGAACGCGACACTCTGCCTTACTGAGCTTGACATTTGTGCCAAGTTATTTCTGAATCCCTCCATCCATGGTGAAGTTATGGCCCGGACAAGCAAAAATCTTCTCATTTTTGACATTTGACCTCCAAGTTTGACCTTGACCTTTGAGCTTGGAATCTGGTTCTTGCACGCGACACTCCGCCTTACTGAGCTTGACATTTGTGCCAAGTTATTTCTGAATCCCTCCATCCATGGTGAAGTTATGGCCCGGACAAGCTCCATCCGGACGGACGCACGCACTAACGCACTAACGCACATACACCGAACCGCCATTGTGACAACTATGTCGAGCTCACCGCAAGCGGGCTCGACAAAAATAGAGTAGTTTGATTAGGTACTTTGATTATCCATTTGAATACCTTGAATACTTTGATTCGTAGAGTATTTTGATTAAGTACTTTGATTATCCAGAATACCTTGCATACTTTGATTTCATGATGGAGTTGTATTTATTTTTAGCACAACTTCATGCATATTAATCGTTTGTGTAAGCTTTGAATATATTTCATAGTTCAGTAAACTCGACTGACCCATTTACAAGGAAGGCCATTGGACTGATCTTTGAACCATAATAAAGCAAATTACTACGTGGATCTTTTCATCTCTCAGAGACATGATTAATTGAATGTTTCATTTTCAGTCACACAATTCAATATCTACACATAACTTCAGACTTACATATTGAATATTCGAATGAATGTTACCTCATTAATCTTTGCTTTTGATAGAACTATTTATAGTGAGGAAGACTGGAAGATGTTGTGTGGTATGCAGAGAATGGTAAAGTGCAGAGACGCATGGCTGCTAAGAGAAGCAAATTTGGAAAATTTGCTTCCAAAAAGGCCCCTCCCTGCACTGACTTGGGATTTTTTTTAAGATCCTTACATCTTTTTTGCCAGCTTGCTTGACAACTTTTCTGTTTTAGCATGATAAGCTTTGATTAGATATCTAAATTTTCTGTAAACTGTAAAGACTAGTCGTGTTCGACTGCCTTGGTGCTAGTTGCCTACTAGCAATCAAATCAACTTGGTGGCTTATGCTAGGTTCCCTCTGCCGATCAAATTAAGTCGATCAAATCCGACCAATCGATCTATTACATATCGATTTTGCACGACATGGGTAATAAGAATTGGTCTGGGTTATCGAGCGTGATCTTCACCGCTCAGGATTCTTACTTTGTTGTTTGTAATTTAAAATATTCGTTAAAGATCGCGTAGAAAATTAATCGGGAATCGATTTTGTAATCGGCTAGAAGATATAGCTGATCAAGAATCAATCGTGTCTGGATCTGCACCGCTCAGGTGTCACACTCATTTTTCGCATTTCAAAATATTCGTAGGCGATCGCGTAGAAAATTGATCGGGAAGCGATTTTTGATCGGGTAGATGTATAGATACATGTATATCTGATCACAAATCAATCGTGTCTGGAGATTGAGTGTGATGGAGGTAATATATCTTACACGACCTGCACCAAACCTGCAGTCGATCTCCTCAACTTGTACTTGTTTGATAGTTAACTGCATCCAAATCAGCTCGACCTCTGTGTCATCAGGCCAATCGATAAAATCGACTGCAGACTTCGAAGTTGATCGACTAGAGATTGAGAAGAAATAATTAAGTACGGTTTAACGGGGAACTTGGTTGATCTGATCGGCAGTGTTTCTAGAATTAAGTTTTGGCAAAATCCAACTAATTATAAGTTACCACTGCCGATCAAATCAAGTCGATCGCTTGAATTCCCCGACCAATCCTGACTAAACAACTTTTTCTCGATCTCTAGCCGATCAACCCGACTTCAATAGTGACTAGTCGATTTGGTCGGATTGGTAGATGAAGCTAAGGACGAGTTAATAGTATCTGGATTAACTCGAGTACAAGTCGAGATTATCGAGTGTAGGTTGGGTGCTGGTCGAGCGAAAGATATTTACCCGACCACAATCAATTCCCAGCTATATCCTATCATTTCCCGGGCGGGTCGATTTTCTACCTGATCAATACACAGCCGCTTCCTGATCGTTTTTTTTTCACCCGATCGCACACCAATATTTTTTTTACAATGAAAAAAAAAAAATAGAAAGAAGCTGAAGCGATTCAGATCAAACTCGATTACCAGACCATTTCCGATTACCTATGCCGATCGATATCGATCTAAACTGGATCGCTTGATTGGGCTTAATCGAGTTGATTTGGTCGGCAGTGGGAACCTATGATAAATGACTTCTTCCTGATCTTTAGACAATCAAAAAATAGCCTCTACAGTCATTTTGATAGGGTGAATCGAGTACAAGTCAGGGTGACCGAATGCAGGTTGGGTACAGCCCGGGTAAAAGATATCAATCCGATCACGCTTGACCTTCAGACACGACTGACTCTCGATTAGATCGATCTTCTAAGCGATAAATACATAGTAATTCCAAGATCAATCTCCTACTCGGTCGCATACGAGAATTTTTGAAATGTCAAAAAATTTGAATTGGAAGTCCGAGCGATGTAGATTAAGCTGAATCACCTAAACTACTCCCCATAACACATGCCGGCCAAACTCGACCTTTGCAAGATCGCTTGATATGGTTTGTTCAATTTGATCTGATCTGTAGTGGGAAAATAGCATTATATGCGTTACGGACTGTTTAGCCGCGATAAGGCAGTGGAATGGCAGTGCTATGGTCGTGGAATGGCAGTGCTATGGCCGTGCTATGGCAGTGATTCAGACGCGATGTGGACGCGGTATCTTGTCGCGTGTTTTAACACTAGACGCGGTTGGAAGTTGTAGGCCGTACTACGGCAGTGTTTCGGCAGTGGAACAGCCGCCGGCGGCCGTACCACGTCCATTCGGCGTCCATAGCACGGCTAAAACAAAATTGACCAAAAGTTACCGCGTCCAACCACGTCCAAAATATTTTTTAGCCGTGGTATGGCCGCGGAACGGCCGTGGAATCATATGTGGCCGGGCCTTAACTTTCAAGTTAAATTCTCCTCAACTAGCACTTTCTGTTTTAAGGGGGAATGCTCCAGTTTTTTGGAACACTCGGTCATTACTGTAGTAAATTTAATGTTTCGTATCATTATGTTTCGCTACCAAAATTTCAATAATATAACACATTATTATAATTTACCATTTTCGACGGTAAAAGTGTATTTATCATGCGAAACTGATTCCCTCAAGATGGAAATCGATTATTTAGAGCAAAACAGTCGTAAGTGTGTGTGCAGTTACCACTGTTTTGCGTCATTTTATTCATGTGTAGCTGATAAAAATTGCTGTAATTCACTAATGAGTGCGCTGACCTTATACATTTTCTTTTTGAATTATTACCAGGACATGTTGCTTAATACAATGATGGAGTTTTATCAAATTCTATTACGTAGAACTTGAAATATTTCCAAAAATATGACATAAAACACTCCAGCTTCGTTGATCAAACCGAACACGTGAGAATGCTGTTTTACACATTTATGCGTTTATAATAGCACATATTTTGGGTTTTTTGTTCTTATTAAATGTAAGACGTTACTTTAAATCCGTTTTTGGGACTAAACGATGAATATACAGCATTTTATTAGCATTTTAGTGACCTTGGACAGGTGCAAGACATTGTGCATTTTTTCGATGTAGGGGTATGTGATACGAATGCCTATAAAATTCAAACAAGATCGCTGACCCTCCATTTTTATTTTATTTTTCAATTGGTAATAACATGTTATTTCAACATACAAAATATAAATAAATTCTATTATTGGGGAAAAAAATAGGAAACTGGAGCATTCCCCCTTAAGGTGAGCTAAAACTCTAAATGCTTAAAAAGATATTGTCTTCTCTGGAAAAATTCGGTCATATTCATATTTTCTATTTTTTCCCAGAAAATTCTGATGGCAAGATTGAGTAGGCTGTGACATTGGCTGAACAAACAGTGCTACAGACCAGTAATGTCATTTGAAAACCAGATAACAAATGATCAATTAACCCATTTACTCTTTCCCCAGACAACAGCAACTGTAGAATATTCTGAATTAAAAGCTGCTGCGATGAAAAAATTTTAGACAATAAAGAAAACAGATTTGTTAGTGATGAAGCATAAAAAATAGTGATGCAAAAGAAGAAAATGCTATTTATGAATCTATTCTTTTGCTTCAATAATTACCCAAGGTTTTTCTACCAGGCATGTAAAACCAGAGGTTTTGGGGTAAATGTTTTATACTATATTTGGTTCAAATGTCCTTAAATTGAGAACTCTTGAAGAAGAAAATCATTCCTTGTTCAAATGGTTGCATGGATATCCTTTGCAAAAGCAATACCTACCAGCAAAGTCCTACACTGGTCTAAATTCAAAGGTATGCAGACAACAATAACAAGTAACAGAAATTTTACATTTATTTGTCTTTCTGTGTCTAAAACACACTGGGAAATGAAGAAATTGCTTGTCACAAGCAATATCTTCATTTTTCATGACGTTTTCAAGGTCATTATCTTGTAAGGTGTCTCAAAGATATCATAATCAATGTCTTTCAACAAAATTTAAACCTTGGCGTTTTTGTTGTTGAAAGACAATGTACTTTATTACATACATGATTGTTCCTTGCACTATCAAAAAAAGATTTTGTTGAAATTTAATAGAAAGGTTAGTAACCCCAGAATTGATCTATGTTTTACAGATGACATTAAACTATCGGTCATAGCCAGCAAAAATTAATTTGTCTAGCATTATAATTATCTTGTTCTTGTCATCAAATTCAATCGGACACTTTTTATCTTATCGTCAATGATCCAATTCTGAACTGCTTGGGTCTCTTATACATGGCATTCTCATACAAATACTGATTTTGATGTTTAATAAGGTAACCATGAGATTATTAAAGTATTGAGAGAAAAGGAGATTGATTGATCATTAATCAATATTTATCAGTTGACTTTTAAATAATCTACCATATCTAGCAAATATCCCTGACATATTTTTAGTTTCTCTGCATGCTTCAAATCCTTTTTTATAAATCAGTCACATATTAACCCTGTCCCGAACGGCAAAATTTTAGGGTAATCCACTTCAAAAACTGCCACAAATGACAAAAAGGAAGTTAATAAAGATATAATTTGTGTAAAATATAACATAGAAAATATTGAGACAAAAGGAGAAACTGCTGGTTATCAGCAGTTTCTTCTTTTGTCTCAATGTTTTCCCAAGCCATTTCAATTAGAGACGTCAAAACCAGGTCTTGTTTGGGAAAGGGTTAACAGATTACTGAAAAATTTGATGTTATGTCACATGACTTTCAACAGTGTAGTATACACTGAATTAAAAAAAATGACGACCAGTTTTTTTTTCTTCTTTTCCTTCACCTTTTCACAAGATATATAGTCAGTAGCATGGACACGTCATCATTTGGGAAAGGGTTAAGACATTGCAAATGAGAAACACTAAAACGAGAAACACTAAAACAATATTGAGAAACACAAAAGTCGTTAGCAGTCTCTAATTGCTATTGGACATATGGGTGCTAAAAGGCAATTTAACTAAATGATGCCATATAAGGAAAACTCCTAGAAGCCAGAAAAGTTTGAAGAGAATTTAAGACTCCAGCAGTGTCCTAGAGCTAATTGTTCTATCAACCCTTTTCAAGATAACACAAGAGCCGTCAGAGACGGACAATGCTCCCCGAATAAGGCTTTGTCACAATAAATGTATGCCATACAGAGCTAAGATTAAGCTAACAAACCATAAGCCCCCTTTTTCCATGACATACTTTTTATACGCAAATTTCAAGTAGTTTATTGTCAAGGGCATCTGATTTGCTACTCAAATATGAAATTTCATCAAATTCTGACCTTTAGACTATGAGAAATTAGAGAAAAAGTGTATTTGACCTTAAGTCCCCTTTTCCCATGACGAGGCCTCAAATCCAAAAACTGGGAAAAGTACATCGGCATTATGTCACAGGGAGTTCACATGGTAAGTTTCATTTGATTTGGCCCAAGGGTTATAGAGAAATCGCTTCGGTCGGATGGACGGATGGACGGACGGACGGAATGACGGACGGACGGACGGAATGACGGACGGACGGACAGACGAAGCGGCAACTATATGCTCTCCCTTCGGGGAGCATAAAAATCTACATGCATGGAATCATGTGGCACAATAATTTCAGATAATTATCAATAATTCTGTTAATATAGAAAAAAATGACAATTTGAGTTTGGTTTGAAATATGGCATGTCTCTGGAAGAAAACTTACGAACTTACACATATTTATTTTGGTACTCTAATTTCCAGATACACTAAATTTTGTTGACCAAGTAATAGATTGTATTGGATGGAGTTTTACGTCCCACTCAACAGCTTAGGTCATATGGAGACAGGACCTCGGTTTAAAGTCTCATCCAAAGGACTGGAGAGGCTGGGGATCGAACCAGCTACCCCTAGCTGTGTTTAGAGTCCAGGGCGTTACGTAACTGCATCACCTCCGCCCCCGACGAAGTAATAAAGTTTATGGTTTCTACACGAAAAGGTTATAGCATGGACAGACGGGTCCAACTGAGCAGGTGCAACAGGCATCCCCAGTGAAATGTAATTCATAAAATAATGAACATATTATGAATCTTAAGAATGTTTCATACATTACTCATTATCACTTCTTTAACACACTTCATGAAGTTTTCTGCATGAAGTATGATGATAATTGCTTCATGAAGACATTATGAAGATATTAATGATTGACAAAATCCTTAAAACCTTCATGATGAATGCAAAGGATTTATTATGAAGTTTTCATTTAAAAAAAATCATGAATAATCCTGAAACTTGTTCATGATTTTTTTTCTGAATATTTTCCACTGCAATTAAAACTGGTACTTCATAAAACATTCTTGTTTTGTTGTATTAAGAATAAATCATGAACTGATCATGAATTGATAATGGATTGTATACAGTTCATAAAATCTTCTTAAAACGTTCATGATCTCCCAGTCTAATTTATGTTCCAGTCTATGACGTGGTTTAGAAAATAATGGAGGGAATTTTGCTTGTCTGACTATTTGTCAAGAAATATGTTTTTGTTAAGAGTTATGATTAATATTTTTAGTTATAATCAAGTGATTAAGGAGCTCACTAAATGATAAAACCAAGGAAGGCAATGTAAGTAAGTGTTCTTTAGACTAAATTTAACAAATTTAAATGTTTATTTTTTTTACCATTCCCCACCCACATAATTATTCTGTAAAATGGATATTATTATTTTGCTTCTATAAATAGGAATCATTGATTTCTAATGGCCTGTTACTTTTTACAGTTCTGAAACTATCTGTTCTACAAAAAGTTTCTTAAGTTTTGTTCTGTCAGCAACATATTTGTACAAATTGTTTTTTAGTATTTTTCATGACCTTGACGTGATTTTTTTTTTTTCATTACTGCTTGGTTTAAGGATTTATTATGCATTTCCAACTTCATAAAAAATTCATTACTCTGTGTTTAGAGAAACCTGTATGTTTTTATGAAGTTTGTAAAGAAATATTATTCATGAATTCTTCATTGAAAAGAAGTGAACAGAAAATGGCCCATACTCATTGTTAACAGAATAATCATGATTTCTTCTTAAGATCGTTTGCGTATTTTTCTTGCATGAAGTCTTCATGAATTATATGATTATTTATTCTTGAAGACTTCATGCCTTTTTCTCAGAATACAAAACTGCATGGTTTAAGGATTTATTATGCATTTCCAACTTCATGAAAAATTCGTTACTCTGTTTTTATGAAGATTTATGCAAATGGGCCATTTTCTGTTCACTTCTTCTTCATGAAGATTTCATTTTTTCCGTTCTTGAATAGCTCATGAATATCTATTAAATACTTCATGAAGAATGACAAAGCATTTCACAGGGGATGATATGTAAATGATTTAAAGATAGTATGTACTGTTGTAATCACTGGTGTTGAATTCGGTCAAAGCGAGAGACGTTTTTTCGAGAACAATGTATTCCATCGTTGTTGTTATAAAATGTCGTAACTACGGCTTAGATAAAGCCGTAGTTACAAGATTTTGTATCAACACCGACGGTTTGTCAATACATGACGCTGAGATCCCGGTCTATTTTTAGACCAAATTCATTGCAATTAGTTAAAAATCTTTAATCTTAAATCTTTCAAAATATCTATACCTTGTGTAGCGAAAAACATCCCTCGCTTTGGCCGAGTTCACCACCAGTGGTAATGTTATGTACAATGTAGATGTAATCATATCACCCCTCTAACATGGATTAGTCAAATAGTTAAAAGTACAATTAACATCTCAATGTTTGTGGAACCACTATACTAGGTGATGATACTACTATTAACCTGTTAACAAACAGCATCATTTTAGATATGTCCAAATTCAAAAATGTTGCAGACGACAATTTGAAAAGAATGAAATTTTAAATTCGCTGGTCTTTATTGGCAGAAATTATTGTGAGAAATCAAGAAATTGCTTGTTAAAAGCAATTTCTTCATTTTCCCCAAAATTTTCAAAGCTTTTATGTTGTGGGGCGTCGAAAAGCATTTATGTGTGGAAATGGGTTAAAACCATATTCTAAAACAATCGACCATTGCAACATCAGATTGAAAAGCATTTGGAGCACAGAAGAAAATGGTGATAATCAGCATTTTTTATGAAAATCAGCATTTTTTTCTTTTCTCTCCAAGCTTTCCATACTTATTCATAGGAAGACCTGTACATTTCCTAACACACCAATTTTGCTGACAAGTATCAAGCAGGTAGGTCAAGGGTTCTCTACATGAAAAGATTACAATGTGATGATACCTTTTAAGAGATAAACAAATATTTATCAGTTCAATGTGAAATGTGTCACTTTGATATCGGAGCTAATCTGTTTGGAGAAATAATCAGCATTAGTTTGTGGGATCTTTTCTAAATATTTGTAGGTATAAATTGTTTGTTTTATATTCAATTGATTAGTTGCAATTATGAATTAATTGTTGATAAACCCGAAGTTATGTATTTGTTTATTTCAAAATTAGACAAAATTGATTTTAGAAGAAATTGATATTAGTATAGTGATAAAGTGGTCCGATCTAATAAGTCCAGTGCTCTCAAAATTGTTTGAAGTAATTTCAGTAAAACCCGTATGTTCATGACACAGCTAGAAATGGGAAAATTGAATTTTAGACCAAATGGGATTAGACCAACTGGGATGTCCCCTTTGAATGCTAGTCTTTATGGATTTTGATTTGATTTTATTGGCATGGGCGGATCTAGAGGGGGGGGGGGGGGTCGGGGGGTCAGGACCCCCCCTGGCATTGGCCGAAAATTGAATTTTGACTATATAAATTTAGTGTAATGTTACATATTTACTACATTTAAAGCCATAATTTGGGTTTGGACGCCCTGGAAAAAATTTTTGTGCTTGGACCCCCCCTGGAAAAAAATCTTGGATCCGCCCTTGTATTGGGGTTTTATGCAGTTTTCAACTGCTGGTCATATCTCGGCGGCTGGAACACCTAAACCATGGGTTCCTGGTATTTCTTTCACCAGTACCACCACAATACCCAAACTGAATCTCCAGTTGCTCTCTCACACCCATTGGTGAGAGACTGTCAAATGTCAGAATGGATACTGGCCAAGCCGGGGTTCAAACTTGCGACCCCTAGACCCCTTGATAGATCTCGATTCCGACGTTACCGACTGAGCTTATATATTGGGGCTCGGCTAGTCTTTTTAGATAGCAGAGCTCCAGATAGGATGCGTATTTGCGTAAAATACGCATTGATTTGGTCTAAATACGCATTAACTTTTATAACAATGCGTACAAATACGCATTAAAAATAATGAAAACGCATTTGATAATTGCCAGTTAGCGTATCAAGATCGGAACATGTCGAGAAAAAACATACAATCGGAAATTCCAACAATTAACACAAACTTTTGTCTGTAAAAATTGGTTACGGCAGTCAGCTATCCGATATCTATTACGACTTTAATCAGCCAATCACATTCTTAAATAATTGGGGAATACCAATTACGTCACCACTGTGACCACCCGAGCGACAATCGGCTATTCCGTAGATCTACCGAATGATGCCGAGTGTTGCATTTGTTTGAAGTTCAATCAATCGGTTATCTCCGTGAAAGCAAATCGTTACCCGATTTAACAGACCATCCGTAAATCGGAAATGACAACTATAAGGTTTTTGTTTTCTTTTCAAACCGGCAAACGAGTAAATCTACTGCTGAGCAGATCGTAACTTTAGGCGATTTTTGCCGATGTTCTTTCTGAAGTGGCCCTACAGGCAAAGATAGCACACGATGGTAATCTTGTTCAGAAAAAAAAAACTCGATGTTCGGAAACATACCGCGGTTAGATGTCCTCGTTCCCGAAAATGAAAGTGGGTCGTTCCGGTCGGATGTTCCTGTTTATTCTAGTCCTTTCCCGAACAAGAAGGTAAATACGCCCTGCCTCAAAAAATTATCTGGAAATACGCATTGGAAAAAATTCTGAGGGGTAAATACCCCTTGCCTCAAAAAATTATCTGGAGCTCTGAGATAGAAATAATTCCATCAAAAAAATATTAAATGAAGTGGACAAACAACCAGATAAAAGATGTCAACAATTTTTAAAGTGCTTCTACATCAGACCAATTGACAATCATGTCTTTCATTAAATGTTCATGACAATGTATTCATAAATGCAGGAATAAATGCGAAACTGATGTAAGTATTGATGTTTAACATACACGCTTACAACATTTACATATTCAAGTAAATATTGTACCTGACATACTTGACAGTTGTAAAACATGAATGTGACAATCAGCTTGACCCAGAATCTCACTGAATGTGTAACAGGACAAACAGGGCATACACTTTTTGTGACCATGCATTTTGTTCAAACAAGACTGATTGCTAACAATTTGTTTGTACTTAGTGATGGATATAATTTAAATGCACATTATAACATTGTGCAGTCCGACCTTATTCCATGTTTCTTGCTTAGTTCAGGCACAATCAATTTTAAAAATCAGTAACTGTTGTGGATTTAGTTGGGTTATGCAGGTAAGTAAATTTGTAAAATCTGAAAGGATTCAACACATCTTAAAGGAATCCCATCCACTATTAAATACCAAACACATTGTGCACCTTCAGGCCTCATTTGTGGCAATGGAAATATTGACAATGGTATCAGAAGTTTAAAATCCGTATACCCTCGTGAATTTCTGGGTGTCATCCGTGGCAACAGAAATTTACTTGACAAAGGCTAGCCTTGTCAATTTCCATTGCCACAGATGATGCCCGAAGTTGCATGGAGTGTTTTGCAGATAATGATGGATGGAATACCATAACATGCTAGTTAATCACAGTTTTGATAAAAGCAATGAAATTTGAGCTAAAAATAGACTGGGTTTACCATTATGTTTTGATAAAACATAGGTGTTGTTATAAAACCTCGTAACTACGGCTTGAGTCAAGCCGTAGTTACGAGATTTCATAAAAACACCTAAGAAACACCATGGTTTGTCCGAAATTATGTCATGATTAACTGGATAAAATCGTTCCCTATTGCATGCTTGAAAGTAAGGATATAATTTTACCTAACACTTCAAAAGGCTCCAATGCTTGCTGGACATGCAACTTTGTCATTACGCAAGATTGGATTTGTCGTCTGAATAGGAAGTGCTGACATTGTCGTAATCATAAATTGAAGAGCTCTTTTAAGGGGGAATGCTCCAGTTTTTCGGAACACTCGGTCTTTACTGTAGTAAATTAGATTTTCGTACCAATATGTTTCGCTACCATATTTTCAATAATATAACACATCATTACAATTTACCAATTTCGACGGTAAAAGTGTATTTATTATGCGAAGCTGATTTCCTCCAGATGAAAATCGATTATTTAGAACAAGACAGTCGTAAGTGAGTATGCAGTTACCACTGTTTTGCGTCATTTTATTCATATGTAGCTGATAAAAATTGCTGTAATTCACTAATAAATTCGCTGACCTATACATTTTCTTTTTGAATTATTACCAGGACATGTTGCTTAATACAATGAGGGAGTTTTATCAAATTCTATTATGTAGAACTTGAAATATTTCCAAAAATATGCAAATTTTGACACAATACACTCCAGCTTCGTTGATCTAACCGAACACGTGAGCATGCTGTTTTATACATTTACGCGTTTATAGTAGCACATATTTTGGGTTTTCTGTTCTTATTAAATGTAAGACGTTACTTTAAATCCGTTTTCGAGACTAAGCGATGAATATGCAACATTTTATTAGCATTTTAGTGACCTTGGACGTGTACAAGAAATTGTGCATTTTTTCGATGTAGGGGTATGTAATACGAATGCCTATAAAATTCAAACAAGATCGCTGACCACCCATTTTTGTTTTATTTTTCAATTGGTAATAACATGTAATTTCAACATACAAAATATAAATAAATTCTATTATTGGGGAAAAAATTAGGAAACTGGAGCATTCCCCCTTAATTGCTTTGCACTTTTAGAGTCATTCTTGTATGTTTTGTAGACAAAATACACCATTCTGAATTCTACCTATCCAGAACTGATCACAAGAACTCTGTTGATCTTAACTTTAACATCTTCGCTGCCAGACAAATGTTGGAAAATTGGTTCATATTTGCCAAGCTATTTTCCAAGAAATTGACGGTGGTGTAAGAAATCAACTTATAACTAGAAAACTATTCAATAAAATTATATAAAACCTTATATTTTCTGAATGATAATTGAAAATGCTATTCAGTGAATATATTTTTATTCATTTTGGAAATTACATTTGTTGTTATTAAACTTTGAGAAAAAAACATCTTCTCCCCTTATGACGGCTCAGGCCGTCACGGGGCAGTATAGCGACATTTTCGCATGACGGCTAAGGCCGTCACTGGGCAGCGAAGGGGTTAATAAACCAAGATTTACTGAAGGGCATGGCTTAAAGGAAACTTGTTTGTTAAAACTGTCAATAGGTAAATAATGATAAGAACAGGAAGTATACAGAAAAGTCAGCCTAAGATGGTACATTGTATCTGTCCAGCAAAAATTGAGACGTGTTATTCTGACCTTCTGATTCAAGTGAGTATATTTTTGACATTGCCTTTTTTTGTTCATTTCTAATGAAGTTAATTCACACTAGTAAGTGAAAAACATGTGCTAATGGTACTTATGCTGTAATTCCTGTCGTTTTGGCCTAAGTTAATGCTGTGCGCTCTGATCGACTGCCTCAATTAATTTTTTATGATACTTTAATTATCGATATGAGTCCCTTTAACAGTAATATCAACTTGATTTACCCATAAACTTCTTTAAAAATTTGTGACACCTTTCACATCTTTACAGATTTCATAAAGGATTTCTATGGATCTCATAAATATTCCAAATGTATAAATAGAAGATTAATTCATCAATATAAAGAAGATATTGCAGAAAGAGCTCATCAATCTTGTATTAACTGATATCAATCTGGATCCAGTCCAACTTTCTTTTATGATGTTCAATGTTACAGGCCATGTCATTTTAACTTAACCTTTTTTTAAGTGTTATGTCAACCCTTTCACAGAAAGCGATCAAATAAGATGAGTTTGAAAATGCTGATTTTTTTACAGGTATATTGCATTGTATGCTTCTGACTCTTTATGATTTTTTCCTTAAGAATCATTTGCTTCCTTACAGCTATAATGTAAAATATGTCTTTAAATGTGAATGAAATAGAATGCAATTATGCAAGGTTACATGATAATTACTATTATGTAACAAATTATAACATTACATCTTTTCTTACATTGGTCAAGACCAAGCTGTATCAAAAGAGACAGATCACAGATTTGAATTTAAATGAGCCAGTTCATAACCTTATACAAATCAGACCAAATCAACCAGTAAAGGATTATGACTTACCGATATATTCAGCTTAAATCCAAGGGATTTAGTTCAAAACTATTGTAACCGCATATACACAGGTATAAGCATTTGCAATACTTCTGAGCGACATCTATGACATTATTTTAAATAGCTTTTAATAACTTCCAACTTTTATTTTCAGACATTGACTGGAGCTCACTATGACAGGGATGCCATGATAAACACATTTGGAATGTTTTAAATGACAGCACGTGCAGCAACATTAAAAGCCACAGAATTACAGAAATTGTCAATTTCAAAAACATTAGAAATCAGAGCAAGAGGCCAAGAGGATTTTTTGCGTAAAAATTTTAATGGATATGGCATAAAAAAGATTCAAATGTTTAGAATGACATCAACTCAGGTGGCACCAAATGTCACAGAATTTCAGACATCATCGATTTCAACAACTACAGAATTCAACGAAAAAGATGAGGGTTTTTTGTTCAAAACTTTACACGGATACCCTGTTACGTTAAGTCATATTTGTGTTTCTATCATTATGGTGATTCTAGGGATATGGATAATTCTTCTCAACTGCTTGTTGATACACACGCTCATTAAATATCGTGCACATTTGGACGTCACAGATATGTTAATCCACAGCCTTGCCATCACAGACGCCATTTTGGGATTACTTGTACTCTACAACTCGACATACAACATAGTGAATTTTCAGAATCGTTATGAATGTTTAATTCGTTTTGGAATCATCCAAGGTATGTTGATAAATTCAACAGGCCATGTGTTACTGTTAACAATAAACCGTTATATAAAAATCATCAAACCACTTGTGTATAGACAAATATTTAAGAAATGGAGAATTATATTATTATCTGGGTCAGTATGGTTATTCTCGCTGGTGTTTGGCCTGGCACCATTATTAGGCTGGAATAAAGAATACAGTTCACATCCTGACGATAAAACACACACTGTGTGTCGATACTTCGGTGTTACAAGACGGAACTATGTTATAGTGAACGTCTCCCTATACTGGCTGCCACTTATAACAATGATAATTCTGTATACACATATGGGTACAATAGCTTATAAACATACCAAACAAATACGGCTACAAGAAAGACGGTGCTCTATTCATCCTGATGCCAGAGTATTTGACAGTCGCTCCTGGAAGTTCACCAAGACTGTACTTCTTATTATTGGTATCTATTTCTTCTGCTGGATGCCAGCTGGTAGGCTACAGTTGAGAACATCATGAAATTGACATTTATACCATTCCATTCCAATCAAAATCATTCCACTTCAGCGTTCATTCATTCCGAAAACACAAAAACACTCAAAATGCTCATAAAACATTCACACCGCTCAATAAACGTTCACTGGTTTAATTGGTTGTTATAAAAAGAAGGCATTTCATTGGCCGAAATATTATCGTGGGCGTTTTATCGATAAATCTTCATACCTATAATATTGGTAAATTTCCAATATCAGGCTGTTACTATTCAAAGACCACGTTTGATTGGTTGAACGGTTATCGTGGGTGTGTTATCGACTTTTTAGATACACAAAATCATTCCAAACGCTCATTCCATTCATCCATTCATTCGCTCATAAAACATTCCCATTCCACTCAGAATGTTAATTTCATGACGTTCTCAACAGTTACTGTATATCACGTAATCACGTGATAGAACAATTTCAGAAAATCTTCAATAATTTTCTTAATACTTGACCGATTTGAATTCGGTTTGAAGCAGAGAAGGTGGACATACATCACGCATTAGATGAATGAAATAAATTTTTGAAAAATCAACTGATAACAAGAGGACCATGATGGTCCTATATCGCTCACCTGAACCAAAATCATATGAGCAACACTTTTGTTCAATTCAATAAATATTTATGACTTTAAGACTGAAAACGAACTTATGGTCAATAACGTTGTGAAAATCGAATTCATCCACGATCTTATGGTGCCCAACATTGTCCAAGATTTGTCTTGTTTGATAAATAATTGGAGATTCTGGAGTATAAACAAGGTCAAAAACAGCCGAAAACAGCAATTTTGTCAAATTCAAGGGCACATAACTCTTGACTTTTTGATCGGATCTGACTGAAAAACAAACTCATCCCAGATCTTGTGATCCCCAACATTGTATCCAAGTTTTGTCTTAATTGATAAATAATTGTAGATTCTAAGAGTGTAAACAATGTCAAAAACAGCCGAAAACGTCAATTTTGATCACATTAAAGGGCACATGACTCTCTACTTTCAAGTCAAATCAGGCTGAAAATCAAACTCAGATCTTATAATACCCAACATTGTGTCCAAGATTTGTCTTGATTGGTCAATAATTGAAGATTCTAGAGTGTAAACAAGGTCGAAAACAGAAATTTTGTCAAATTCAAGGGCACATAACTCTCTGCTTTTTGATAAGATCGGACTGAAAATCAATTTCATCCAAGATCTTATGGTCTCAAACATTGTTTTCAAGTTTTGTCTTAATTGATAAATAATTGTAGATTCTAAAGTGTAAACAATGTTAAAAACTGCTGAAAACAGCAATTTTATCAAATTCAAGGGCACATAACTCTCATCTTTCTTGTCAGATCAGACTGAAAATCAAACTAATTTAAGATTTTATGGTCTCCAACCTTGTGTCCAAGATTTGTCTTGATTGGTCAAACATCGTGGATTCTAGAGTGTAAATAAGGTCGAAAACAGTCAAAAACGGCAATTTTGTCAAATTCAAGGGCTCATAACTCTCGACTTTCTGATCAGATAATACTGAAAATCAAACTCATCCCAGATCTTATGATCCCCAATATTGTGTCCAAGTTTTGTCCTGATTGATGAATAATTGTAGATTCTAGGGTGTAAACAAGGTCGAAAACAGCCGAAAATGGCAATTTTGTCGAATTCAAGGGCACTTAACTCTCGACTTTCTGATCAGATCCGACTGAAAATCGAACACATCCGAGATATAAGGTCTGCAACGTTATGTCCAAGATTTGTCTTGATTGATCAATAATTGTAGATACTAGAGTGTAAAAAATGTCAAAACTAGGTATTTTTCGCGTTCAAGGGCAGATAACTCCTGACTTTCTAGTTCGATCTGACCCATAATCGAACTCATCCGAGATCTTATGGCCATACATGTTTTGACCAAGTTTGGTCAAGATTGGCCTACATTTGTAGATGCTAGAGTGTAAACACGAAATTGTGGACGGACAGACAGACAGACAGACAGACAGACAGACGGACGACGGACAAAAAGTGACCACAATAGCTCACCTTGAGCACTTTGTGCTCAGGTGAGCTAAAAAGTTATTGAAGATAAACCAAAATTTTGGTTTATCTTCAATAACTTTTTCATCAGTTGATTTTTCAAAAATCCAGTACATACAGCTTATTCCTGGTATTTTCTCCCCTTCTCTGCTTCAGACCGAATTCAAATTGGTCAAGTATTAACAAAAATATTGATGATTTTCTAAAATTCTTAGTCACATGATTATCCACCGTGTATAATTATGTCACATTGTTTTCTTATTTTCACTTTCAGACAAAAATTTCAAGTGAATGAAATGTCAAATTTTTTGGTCTGTCTGGATAGAAAACATTGTGGGAAATGAAGAAATTGCTTGTCACAAGCAATTTCTTCATTTTCCACAATATTTTCCAAACCCTTCATCTTGCTGGATGATGTCAAAATGCCTCATTATGTGGGAATGGATTAAATAAGAATTCAAGTTGAGTGTATGAACTAAGAAAAAATGTTCTGAAATAGATCATCTATTTCAAGTTCATATGCCTTACAATTCAACAAGTAATTTCAATAGTGATCCCATAAAAATAATTGCAGCCTGTAGCATTGTACATTTTTCTATTATGTAGTTAGAAATCATACTATAATTTGAGCAACGTTTGTCCGTTTGTCCGTTTGTCCGTTTGTTCCCCTACTCCTCCCAGGTCCTTGGGCCGATCTTCACCAAACTTGGAGGGAAGGTGGAGGGCGGCCCCGGGTATTAGCTTGAGGGGTTCATTTTTTGAAAGGTCAAGGTCATCGAGGTCAAAGGTCAAATTTATGTTTTTACGGGTTACGGGTATCGTTTTTACGGGTTACGGGACGGGATTGCTTACGGGTTACGGGACGGGATTAGGTGGAGGGCAGCCCCGGATAGGTCAAGGTCATCGAGGGGTCAAGGTCATCGAGGTCAAAGGTCAAATTTCGAGACGGGTAAAATTGCTAGTTAAAGAAAATTTTAAGTGGTATATCACTGACAATTTTCAATTAAGCTCAGCAAACCCGTAGGAAGCAATTTCATATTGTGGTGGCTGAATATAATTAAGCCCCCGTGTCTGAATATGGAGGGGTTAAAATTGGATTTTCTATAAATTTTCAGTGTAAAATAAGGAAAGATCAGCATTTTTGGCCAACTTTGTGGGCCTTAGCCCCCCTAGACCCCCCATGTTCCTACGGGCTTGAGCTGTATTATTCTTTAATAGACATTTCTTTTATATCTAAAATGATAGAATGAATGGAGTTTTATGCCAAACCCAACAGCTAATGAAGGATTTGGTTAAAAGCTTCTTCCAGAGACCTAGAATGGCGGTGACTGAAACCAGCAATCCTTAGGTTTCTATAATCTAATAAGAAGTTTGATTTTTCTATGACTTTTCTCAATATTAATACAGCTTGATTTCTTTTTCAGGTATTTTCTTCATGATAGAGCTATCAGGAGCATTAAAACATCACAACCTTACAGAACTTGGACATATTCTAACATTCACCACCAGTTTAGGATTTCTAAACAGCATCTTTAACCCAATCATCTACGCAACTAAGATACCATGTGTTCAAAGACGTTTTCGACAAGTGTTTTGCTGCAGGATTAAGAGCCAAGAAACAAACGCTGGGATATTTTACACACCAAGAAGTACTGATGAAATTCTGGGATCAACCAATACACTAAATTACCATTTATAGATGAATTACTTCCCTTTAATTTGTAACCCAATTAAAAATACAAATCAAAGCCGACTAAATTTGATAAGAGTGTTAACAACGTTTTCTGTCGTGCCATGCTATATTTTTCAAATTTTGGTTTGAGGGAGGGTTAACCCATAACTTCACAGTGACATCTTTTGATTCCACACAAGATATAGGCTTTGGGAAACATTGTGGTAAATGAAGAAATTGCTTGTTAAACAAGCAATTTCTCCATTTCCAATAATGGCTTTTACCCAGTAAGACCAAAATCTGAAAGATAACATTCATTTGAATTTGTCATCTGCAACATATTTGAATTTGAACAAGTCATAAATTTTGTCGTTTTGAAATAGGTTGAACAAAAGTGTACTATAATAAGACAAGAAATTGTCAAAATAATTATTGTAAAATGCATGAAACACAGACAAAATTTGTAATTAAAATATTTTTGCAACTGCAACTTTCAGACTGAGGATTTTATTGTAGCTTAACCCTTTCCCAAGCTACAATATTTTAAGATATTCTCAATGCATTTACAGTCAGTCATAACAGTGCAACAAATTATTGTAAAGAGGAGTATGCGTCATGCATGCAGTATGAGAAGTATTGAAAGAAAAGGAGAGAAGATGCTCAGCAGCTGGCATAATTGAAAAGCTTTTAAAAGCTCGATAAGAAATATCAAAACAAGGTCTTGTTTGAGAAAGGGTTCATAAAACTGAATAATCAGATTTACTAAACTTAAAATTAATATTTCCTCCGCTCATAATTATTATCTGCTCTTTGAAACATTGATTTTGTTGCCTACAATTACTATCCATTTGAACATGTCTGAAAATTTGTCCTTGAGAAAAGATTAACCCATTACTGCACAATGACGCCTTTTGACACCCTAGAAGAAAATGGCTTTGGAAAACTTTGAGGAAAATAAAGAAATTGCTTGTAACAAGCAATTTCTTTATTTCCCACAATGTTTACTACCTCAAAAGACAAAAAAATGTTAAGTTTCTTTACAGGAAATTGTCGTCTGCATCATCTTTGAATTTGGACAACCCTAAAATTTTGTCCTTGAGTACAGATTAATGTTCTTCAGATCAATAGCATCTTTGTAATGGAATTTGTTTCAGCCTTTCCCAAGCAAGATCTGCCATGGTTTTGATCCTCAGGTCCCTCGAGAATACATTTTTTCTATGCTTAACCCTTGCCCAAACGACAAAATTTTGGACCAGTCCAATTTGAAAGCTGCTGCAGACAACAAAATGAGTGTTGAAAAAGACAGGGTTTGTTTGTGATATAGCATAGAAAATATTGAGGCTAAAGGAGAAAATGCTTCTTTTGCTTCAATGTTTTCCCAAAACGTTTGAATTAGAGACGTCAAAACCAGGTCTTGTTTGGGAAAGGGTTAAACTTACATTTGTCATTAATAATTTTGTTGTCAGAAACTCGGCACAATTTAGAACTGTCTACATATTTGCCTTTTGGAAAAGGTTCATTCTGTAATTGCCCGAATTTCTGCATTTAACTGTGAAGGCAGCATGTGTGGTAATGCATTAATTATCTGACAAATTGTGGGCTCAGACCCAGAAAACAAGGAATTAAACCCCCTATAAAATAAGGAAAAACTCCAGAACACTTCTATTCCTGGCACATACAGCCATAAATTTTCAACTTGTAACAAATGCTTTATTGTCTTTCAGCAGCAGCTCTGGTAAAATGCTTTGCATTTACGGTAATTATTCTATTAAACACCCATATTCTAATTAATGTCCATTCCCCAAATCTCGGCTGAAAATCTGCTTGCTTTAGCACAATTTTAGCGAAAAGAGGTGATTCTAATAAACGCCCATTCCCTGATTCCAGATTGAAACTACAACTGTCGCAAAGCGGACGAATACCCCCCACTAGGGCCTTGTCACTGAAAAAGTGCTATCGGTCAAAATGTTCTTGACTTAGAGCATTGAAACAGATTTTAAGCAAAGTCCAACTGTGACCTTGACCTTTGACCTTGGTGACCCCAAAACAATAGGGCACCTCCATTGGTCATGGGCAACAACTGTGTAAAGTTTCATGATCGTAGGTCAAACTGTTCTAAAGTTAGAACACGGAAACGAAATTGTAAATTTTGACTCATTGAAATCATTTCCAAAAGCAATGAAAAAGATGATGTCCATCCTTAAATCTGTTGGCAATGAAGGAATTTCATTGAAAAGTTGTATTTTCAGTTTTTAAAACAGAACTTTTCCAAATTTGACTTGCCAAACTTCGACTCCATAAATTTACACTTGATTCACAAATTTTGATAAACAAAATTAGAATACCTAGATCTAATAAACACCCACCCCCTACTTTTCTTTCGACCATGTTTCTAATAAACGCTCAACGTTTATTAGAATAATTATGGTAGTCCCTTTTTTCCAAAAACCACAACACTACAACTTCTTATTATTATTATACCGTAAGGTAGTCCATCCCTAAAGGGATTCATCCAATGTCAGAATCATTGTGAAAATTTGTAACTTATTTGATCTATTTGGACACATAACAAGTTAGAAATAATCGACATTTTCCACTGCGGGGTGTATTCTGACTTTGCATAAAAAGATTCTTACATCACATGGAGAAGGGATGGACAACCTTAACACAAACACTGTCATACAAAAACATACAGAAGGTCCCCAGAAGCCACAGAGGCTTACAATTGGTCTATAGAATGCAAGTTAACACAGGATGATCAAACTTGCCACAAATGAATCTTCATGGCATCTAGTTGTGCATGCAACCTTCAAAATACAGATTACTCTTGTCATTATTGAATTATCTGCCATTTAATTTAAAAAAAATCTCAAGTTTCTTTGACATTAAACTGTGTATGGGGTTTATGTCCTAGGGGGGTTTTGTCCTAGGGGGGTTTTGTCCTACACTCGTATATTATGTACTGCTATGTGTAGCTCTTGTTTAAAGATCTACATTCTTGAAGAAAGAAGCCATGATATTAATGTCTGTCTGGACTATAAAATGCATGACATAAAATGCCGATAAGCACATTATTGGATAAGGACAATAAATTTTACATCCATTGTTTACATTGTTGCATTAGCTATACAATGATAATAGGGCATTCCATCCATCTTTAGACACCAAACACTTCGTGCAACTTGGGCATCATCAAAGGCTACGGAAATTGAAGAAGGTATACCATGATCAATATCTGTAGCCATGGATGACAACCGACAATATTGATGCTTACAGACTAGAGAAAAAGTCTTGATCACAGTGGAGATTGTGCATCATGGGATGGATAACGAATACAGACAAAAATAATCTTGAATCTGGTCAAATAATTTTCATAAGCTCCCTTATTTCTTCGTCGATTTTCAAGAGGTTTCATGGGCGGATCTAGAGGGGGGGGGAGGGGGGGGGGGGGGGTCGGGGGTTCCGGACCCCCCTGGCACTGGCCGAAAATTGAATTTTGAATATAAATTTAGTGTAATGTTACATATTTATAGCGGAAGAGAATTGACCTGGCAGAGCATTCCATTCGATTAGCATGGGCTGCTTTGTCAGGTCAATTCTCGTCCGCTATACTACATTTTAAACCATAATTTGGGCTTGGACCCCCCTGGAAAAAATTTTGGGCTTGGACCCCCCCCCCCCCCCCCCCCCCCCCCTGGAAAAAAATCCTGGATCCGCCCTTGGGTTTGTTGCATGTACCTCGCCTCACTAAGCTCTTTCCTCAGATACATGGATTATTTGTGGTATCCTTTAAAGTTTTTACAAAAATTGATCCCAACCTACCAGAAACGAAATGATAACGACTACGGCCAAATAAGACACGCTTCAGGTAGGAAACATCTTCGCAAGCCAAGGGTTACTACCTCCACTATGTTCCTTACGAACCCTTGGCCGCTCGCCTCTATGGAAATCGAAAGTACCACCGTGCGATTTCATTGGACGCGATAACTTTCCCATTATCCAATCAAAACACACTAAACAAGCCCTCTTTGTCAAAACGAAAACGTCACGGCTGACGTGAAAATCGATATCCGTATTTGATGCATCGCCTAACACGTTTTAGTACAAGGCTTTTGATTGGCCAGAAATAGCAACTGCAAAGGGCCGCGACTCTTTATCGCCGAAAGGTGGCATGGTGGTACTTTCGATTTCAATAGAAGCGAGCGGCCAAGGGTTCGTAAGGAACAAAGTGGAGGTAGTAACCCTTGGCTTGCGAAGATGGGTAGGAAATTGTGCAATAATTTTCTTTTTTTCTGTGTAAATTTTCAAGTGGTTTGTTGCATGTACCCCGCCTTACTGAGCACTTTCCTCAGTGAAAACTACACATAATTTTCTGAAAATTTTATCCAAACTGACCTGAAAAGAGAGTTAATCCTTTCCCAAACAAGGAATAGTTTTGACATCCCTAATAGAGAAGGCTTGGGAAAACATCGAGACAAAAGAAGAAACTGCTGATAACCAGCAGTTTCTCCTTTTGTCTCAATATTTTCTCTGCTATATTGTGCACAAATCCTATATCTATTCACATAATAATTTGTTGTCTGCAGCTGCTTTCAACTTGGACTTCCCTAAAATGTTGTCGTTTGGGAGAGGGTAGCTGCGATATCGTAGCCACAAACTTGATGCAGATGGGTATTAGTTTGTGGCTACGAGTCCACCCTATTCCTTTCTTTGGAGCAAGACAAAAAAGTGGCAATCATATTTTCTAGCTTAAATGTTTGAATACTAACATATCTAATCAGATGTAAATCACATAAAAATATACTCCATGGTACAAATTCTGTTAAAAAGTACCAAAAAGAAATGTTAGCAATTTTTTTCTCCCAACTGAAAATTCAAGTCTCAGTAGGATAAAATGGGTGGGTACTCCGCTTCAAAATTGAATTAAATTTTATTTGAGAGTGATTTCAACATAAACCTACGCTGGATTGATAGAAAAATGGTCAACCTGTTGTCAGGTAACATTCTTACTGCATTACATAGCTTTACTTTTAAGTTTGACTGTGTTAGACTTGCTGGAATCATTCCAGCACCTGCTCCATTGCAATGACTAGGAAGGAATTGTAACCGAAACCCAGATCAAAATTCTAAAAGGTTTCTGTTACATTATTGCAACTAGGGAGAGGGTTAAACTCCCAGGTGCTACAGACATAAAGCAGTTTTTCTCTACCACTGGGTTAACCTTTTCCTAAATAAACCTTGATTTTGAGACCCCAAATAGAAAAGGATTGGGAAAATATTGAGACAAAAGAAGAAAGTTTTAAAAATCGGTATTTTCTCCTTTAACCTCAATATTTTTTGTGCTATGTTGCACACAAATCCTTTCTTTATTGACATCTACTTTTGTCATATGCAGCAGTCTGCAGAAATGTCTAAATTTGTGTAAATTGGAAAGGGCTTTCACTATTGAAAAAGCCCAAAGCAGTATATAAGGTTTCAAAAGTGCAATAAAAAGAACAGTTTCATTGTTAATTGCTCTTTTAATCAAATTCCAGAAAATCTGCAAGACTTTATATCATATGCAAGTAATAATTCAACCCTTCCCAAATCAGCAAGAATATAAAATGTTTTGAGTGACAACACATGGATTTTAATGAAATACAACAAATGGACTTTAATAATTTTATTACTTATGTGCAATATGTCACAGAAAATGCTGAGAGAGGAGAAAAAAGCTGGATATCAGTTTTCTAAATGTTGCTATTACAGAGGGGCAAGAAAAGGTTCAAATCAAGCAATGCGTGGTATTGTAAGACAAAATTCAATGGTTCTTTAATGCAAGGGATTGATTTCAAAATAGAACTTTAAAGCTTTTCAAAACATTTATTCCTGGTTCCAGCATCTCTTACAAATAGAGCTTAACCATTTTCCAAACAAGACCTGGTTTTGACGTCCCTTATAGAAAAGGTTTGAGAAAACATTGAGACAAAAGAAGAAACTGCTGATAACCAGCAGTTTCTTCTTTAGTTTCAATATTTTCTGTGCAATATTTTACACAAAAATATTTTTATCAAAACATATTTTGTCAGTTAAAGCAGCTTTCAAATTGGATGACCCTAAAATTCTGTTGTTTGGAAAAGGGTTAAGAGTGATAAATGAACAAAATTTCTAGTACTCTCTTGTCTCTTTTTCTACTCTTTTGAGTCTCAGCAGAATTTATTTTTAGTCCCCTACCGGCGAAGCCGAAGGGGACTTTAGGTTTGCACTCTGTCCGTCAGTCAGTCTGTCTGTCCGTCCGTCCGTCCGTCCGTCTGTCCGTCCGTCAGTCCGATGAATTAGTTTTCCGGACTTTTTTTCTAAACGGGGATAGCTATTGAGCTGATTTTTGGTATGTAGACCCGCATTGATGAGTTACAGAACAAGTTTAAGTTTCGTTCCGGTCCAGTGATTTTTGAGGAAGATATGGATGCTGGACTTAGAAAATTACTGGGAAATTACAGTTTTCCAGACTTTTTTTCTTAATGCTGGCAGCTATTGAGCTGAATTTTGGTATGTAGACCCGCATTGATGAGTTACAGAACAAGTTTGAGTTTCGTTCCGGTCCAGTGATTTTTGGGGAAGATATGGATGCTGGACTTAGAAAATTTCTGGGAAATTACAGTTTTCCAGACTTTTTTTCTTCATGCTGGCAGCTATTGAACTGATTTTTGGTATGTAGACCCGCATTGATGAGTTACAGAACAAATTTGAGTTTCGTTCCGGTCCAGTGATTTTTGGGGAAGATATGGATGCTGGACTTAGAAAATTTCTGGGAAATCACAGTTTTCCAGACTTTTTTTCTTAATGCTTGCAGCTCTTGAGCTGATTTTTGGTATGTAGACCTGCATTGGTGAGTTACAGAACAAGTTTGAGTTTCGTTCCGGTCCAGTGATTTTTGAGGAAGATATGGATGCTGGACTTAGAAAATTTCTGGGAAATCACAGTTTTCCAGACTTTTTTTCTTATTGCTTGCAGCTATTGAGCTGATTTTTGGTATGTAGACCTGCATTGGTGAGTTACAGAACAAGTTTGAGTTTCGTTCCGGTCCAGTGATTTTTGAGGAAGATATGGATGCTGGACTTAGAAAATTACTGGGAAATTACAGTTTTCCAGACTTTTTTTTTCTAAACGCTTGCAGGTATTGAGCTGATTTTCGGTATATGAACACATATTGATGAGATACAGAACGAGTTTGAGTTTCGTTCTGCTCCAGTGATTTTTGGGGAAGATACGGATGCTGGACTTAGAAAATTTCTGGGAAATCACAGTTTTCCAGACTTTTTTTCTTAATGCTTGCAGCTATTGAGCTGATTTTGGTACGTAGACCCGCATTGATAAGTTACAGAACAAGATTGAGTTTCGTTCCGGTCCAGTATTTTTGAGGAAGATACGGATGCCAGCAACTGGACTTTGAAATTTTTTGGGCTTCTTTTTCTAAACACATATATAAAGCCGGTAGGGGACTTGGTATTGTTTTGCAATACTTCAGAATGCTTGTTTTGTATGAGATTTGATAAATTGCATATCTTGTTTCACGTTACAGTTTGGACCAACCTAAAATTTTGTTTTATGCAAGATAAATACACAATGTACTTATTGTTTAATGATTTTTTTTCTACCTATTTTTCACAAAAGTACATTGAAACTTAAGTTTTTGATATATCAATACCAGACACAGGGTCAAGAGGGCTATATGATTATTAATAAAAAAGTTCTTCTGTTTTCTGTCAAAATAAACCATTTGCCATACAAAAAAGTGAGACTGTGGTAATCAGAATTTCCTTCTTTTCTCTTCAGATTTCTTAAAAGCTTTTTTTCACAGGTTGACATTTCCAAGGTATTGTTTAGGAAAGACTCAGCCCTTTCCTAAACGGCAAAATATTAGGGTGCCCACCCATGGTTAAATGATAAGAGCTCATACAGAAAACGAAAATGGATATTCATAAAGATCATATTCAAGGGTGGATCCAGGATTTTTTTTCCAGGGGGGGGTCCAAGCCCAAGATTCTTTCCAGGGGGGGTCCAAGCTCAAATTATGGCTTAAAATGTAATAAATATGTAACGTTACACTAAATTTATATAGTCAAAATCTAATTTTCGGCCAATGCCAGGGGGGTCCAGACCCCCAACCCTGACCCCCCCTTTAGATCCGCCCATGATATTCATGTAAAATACAGCACAGACTTAGATATCAAGCAATAGGGGAAAATGATGCTTATCAGTATTCTCATCTTTTGTTTCAATGTTTTCCGTAGTCTCTTCTCTTAGGGTGTCAAAACTAGGACTTTTTTATATAAAGAGTTACAGGGATCACAATGATTAAATTTTCCAGGCAATAATTGCCTTTTCTGACACTATTATGTTCTCTATGGTGTCTTATTATACATTATGACCAAAATTATGTTTTTAATGGCTTATAATAATAGCTATATTAGGATTCTAAAATGCCATAAAAATCTTCTCTCTATGGTAGGAAGAATATCATGAGTTTTCTTCAAAAACTTGTAACTGCAGCTTGTTTTAAGCTGCAGTTACAAGGTTTTTGAAGAAAAGCAACCATAATGTTCTAAGTTTCAGTCATTAAATTTGACCCTTTCACAAGCAAGACCTGGCGCCAGTTAGACCAAGACACTTATGATGTTGTATTTGTCTTACTGATGTCTTATTATTGAACCGAAGTAACCTTGCGCTCATTATTGTCAACATTGCAGACGATTACGTTTGTTTATAAATATTCATAGCGCACGGTCACTTCGGTTTAACAATACAACACCTTTAGGTTTGAGTTTATTGGGGTTTTACGCCGTTTTCAACTTCTATGCATGGTCATATCGCAGCGGCTGGAGCACCTAAAAGTGGGTTCCTCGCACCAGTACAACCACAATATCCAAACCGAGCCTCCAGCTGCTCTCTCAAATAGATGATTCACGCCCATTGGTGAGAGACAAATAACTTTTGTCAAATGTCAGAATGGATACTGGCCGAGCCGGGGTTCGAACTCGAGACCCCTGAATTGACAGACTCCGACGTAAGCGACTGAGCTATCCGGGCAAGGCACAACACCTTTAGGACAAGATATCATGTGCAACAAATCTAAATCTATCAGGACTCCTCTTTACATGAAGGTGTACCCAAACCAAAATGCAACTTCGCCGCGAGCTTGCGATGAGCTCGCGATAAGCGTATATTAACTAATGTGATCTTATTTACTTCGCAATACTGTTCGCGCAAGCTAGCACCAATTTTAAGCGCACATACCATTTGCAAGTAAGAGCGTATGTGCGCGCTTGTTTTAAAAAGTAAGCGCGCGACAGTGATCTTGACTGCGTGCTTAATTCATTTTAGTTTCACTTATGGACTTAGTCTTTTAAGACTTATATGAATATAGATACATGTACACTGACTAAGCAGATTTTTGTTATAAAGGTCAAACTTGAAGGTCACAAGGTCAAAGGTCATTATACTTAATTAATGGTCTTGGCAGGAGGTATCCATGTGTGAAATATCAAGGCTCTATCTCTAAATTGTAAAAGTGTATGTGATATAGGCAAGGTTAAAGTTGTAAAATAGATTAAACATTAAGGTCAAGGTCATAATGTCAATGGTCAAGGTCTAAAGTAAAAGATCTTGTCAATATGTATCATTGTGTGAAATATCGAGGCTCTATCTCTTAAAGTGTATGAGATATAGGCAATGTTAAAGTTCTTTTAAAGTATATCAAACTTCAAGGTCAAGGTCATATGTCAAAGGTCATGGTTCAAAATAAAAGGTATGAAAGACATATTCTTGAGTGAACTATCAAGGCTCGATCTGTAATAGTGTGTGAGATATAGTCAAAGTTAAAGTTCTTGTAAAGTAGATTTAACATCAAGGTCATAAGGTCAAAGGTCATGGTAAAAAATAAAAGGTCTTAGCAAGCTGAATCTTTGTGTGAAAAATCAAGGCTTTATCTAATATTGTAAGAGATATAGGCAAGGTTAAAGTTATTGTAAACAAGAATTGTCCGCGGACAATAAAGCTCGCCCCTAATGAAAGCTTGTCACAAAGAAAAGTCATTTCCTAGGTCAAGGTAAAAAGATCATAGCCCAAAATGAAATTTTTTAAAAGTAGGTCACGCTCCAAGGTCACAAGGTCATGGTCAAATGTGAACTGTGTTGGAAGGAGATGTCCACATGTGAAATATCAAGGCTGTAGGTGTAAAAGGACATGAGTTAAAGGCCGGCTTTAAGTTTCTTAAAAGTAGGGCAAACATCAAGGTCAAGGTCATAAGGTCAAGGCCAAACATGAACAGTGTTGGTAGGTTTCATTTTGTAAAATAAAGAGACTGTAGGTGTAAAAGGACATGAGATATAGGCCAGGTTAAAGTTTTTTAAAAGTAGGTTAAACTCCAAGGTCAAGGTCACAAGGTCCAAGGTCATGGTCAAATGTGAACGGTGTTGGTAGGAGGTGTCCATGTGTGAAATATCAAGGCTGTAGGAGTAAAAAGACATGAGATATAGGGCAGGTTAAAGTTTTTTAAAAGTAGGTCAAACTCCAAGGTCAAGGTCACAAGGTCCAAGGTCATGGTCAAATGTAAACAGTGTTGGTAGGAGGTTCCATATGTGAAATATCAAGGCTGTACATGTAAAAAGACACGAGATATAGGCCAGGTTAAAGTTTTTTAAAAGTAGGTCAAACTCAAAGGTCAAGGTCACGAGGTCCAAGGTCATGGTTAAATGTAAATTGTGTTGGTAGGAGGTGTCCATAGGTGAAATATCAAGGCTGTATGTGCAATAGGGCATAAGATATAGGCCAGGTTAAAGTTTTTTTTAGGCCAGGTTAAAGTTTTTTAAAAGTAGGTCAAACTCCAAGGTCAAGGTCACAAGGTCAAAGGTCATGGTCTCAAATGAAAGGTCTTGGTGAGAGGTATCCACATGTGAAATATGAAGGCTGTAGGTATAAAAGGGCATGAGATATAGGCCAGGTTAAAGTTTTTCAAAACGGTCAAAAAGTGGGTCAAACTCCAAGGTCAAGGTCACAAGGTCAAAGGTCATGATTCTGAATTAAATGTCTTTGTATAATCTATCCATGTGTGAAATATTAAAGCCAAATCTCAAATAGTTCATAAGATAGAATTAACTTGGTGAAAGTCAGACCTCCCAGTCTAATTCCAGTCCAGTTCCAGTCTATATAATTTAGAAAATTGGAGGGAACTTTACTTGTCTGACATTTTTTCAAAGAAAATGTTTATGAGGAGTATTTCCATAAACATTGAAGAATCATCTTGGCACTTAGGGACTCACTAAATGGCAAGACCAAGTAGAGATCTAAGGCAACTTTGGTGAGTGTTCTTCTTACTAAATTTAACAAACTTAAAAGTTATATTTTTCATACAATTCCCCACCCACATATTGTGTAGCAAATATCATTTTACTGCTATAAATAGAAAATAAGCGCGCAAGCACGCCGAAGCTCGCGTTGGAGAGCTCGCGTGTGCTCGCAAATGTTCGCATTGGTGAGCTCGCGCGTGCTTGCGAGCTCGCGCAAGCTCGCGCGAACTCGCGAGCTAGTTTTCCAAGTAAGCGCGCTAGTGTAAGCTTGCGAGCTCGCGCGAGTTCGCCTCGGTTCCAAATGCAAGCTTAACGCGAGCTAACATATGCGCGGTGTGCTTACAAGCTCGCAAGTACACCAACAAGCGCGCTAGAGTAAGCACGCAAGCGTGCATAAGCATTCTTGATAGCTCGCCACTATGTTCGTTTTACTTCGCGCACACACTTTGTAAGCTCGCAGCTAGTTTGCCTGGGTTCCAAATGTAAGGTCGCGCGAAGTTAATTGTAATCTTCATACGATCTTAATACGAACTCGAAACGAGCTCGCCATTTTGGTTTGGGTACGTTCCAACAATCATTAAATACAAAACTCTTTGTGTAACTTTGGGTGTCATCCGCAGCAATGGAAATTTACTAGGGTATCCCTAAGGCTTGTCCTTGTTAATTTGATTTGCCACAGATGATGCAAGGAAATGGTATACCTTCATCAGTTTCATCTGCCTCTGATATGAGGCCAGAAATTGTACAAAATGTTTGGAATCTAATGATGAATGGAATAAATTAAGCAGTATAAAATGGAATATCCAAGCAGTATTCGCAAAGTCAGGTGACTAACATTCTGAGAAAATTTCATCAAAATTCATCTATAAAATGTAGGAGCTGGAGCAATACATTCAAAAGATGTGGACAAACATAGGAGATTAAAGGAATCAGCAGATGGATGGACAGACAGAGGAGATGATAGTGATCATAGTATGATATTATATTCACCTTCAGCCACAAAAATCATTGTGGGAAATGAAGAAATTGCTTTCGACAAGCAATTTCTTCATTTTCCAAAAAATTTTCCCGAGCCTTTTTCTTGTCTTGATGTCATTATGTGGTAAAAGGTTAACAAGAGCTTCACAGAGCGGCGCATATTATGTAACGCAAGAGAGGGGCTTGTCAGTAAAATTGGCCATTTTTTCAATTCAAGGGCAGATAATTCAAACATGAAAAGTTATCAAAATTTTGTTTGCACAACCAGACACCATAGAGATTCATTGTGGCACACAAGAAAATGAGCATTTTTGAGAAAATGGGCATTTTCCATTAAATTCAAGGGCAGATAATTCAGGAACGAAAACAGTTATCTAAATTCCGTAAGTGGTGTGCACAACTAGACACCATGGATATTCATTGTGGCAAGTTTGATAAAATTCTGATTAAAACTGCAGGAGTTGCGCTCACAAGAAAATGGGCATTTTTTTTAATTCAAGGGCAGATTATTCAAGAACGAACAGAGTTATCTGAACTCCTTAAGCGCACACAAGATATTGCTAACGGACGGACAGACAAATGGACAACTGAGCCATAGCATATGTCCCTTCGGGCGTATAAAAAGCACACCGTATTAAAAAAAAAATCTAGGACAAACGTCACCTTTTTATTTAGACTAATAAAAATAAAGAAATAAAATTAAAGTAATAACTCATTCTAAAATAGTTTTCCAATTAGGTCTGATTTTTTTTCTTTGTCTTTTTTTCCTCTAGCACCTATCCAATACGATTTCCAATAATCATTTCATCCACGAGCTATTATAGACAGTAAAATGTATTTTCTGTGAAAGTCAAGCGGAGCTTAATAGAGCTTATCATTGGAGAAATTATTGGAAATAATTGGGAAGCTTTACTTAGGTAATTTTTTGATAAGTAAAATAATGTGCAAGAAATATAATTTTCAAATGTTTCTTAGGCAGGAAGTGTGGATTAATATCAGATGGCATTATGTGTAGTTTAATCCATGACCAGATGACAAAATTTTCAACTTATCAAATTCAAAAGTGTAGCAGATGACAATTTCAATTGTATCAAATTTTACATTTTTTGGCCTTTCTTGGTAGAAAACTTTGACTTATGACAAGCAATTTCTTCACTTCCCACCATGTTTTCCAAAGCCATTATCTTGTGGGGTGCCAAAAGGCGTCCCTGTGTGGTAATGGGTTATAAATTGGCCTTTTCATAATCTGCCCATCGCACAGGAAATAATTAAATTTCAAGAATCAGAGTGAAAGTTTTTTATACCCATTTACACATGCACAATGATGCTTTTTGACTCCCCATGAAATAAAAGCTCGAGAAATTATTGTGGAAAATGAAGAAATTGCTTGTGACAAGAAATTTCTTCTTTTTCCGCAATTGATTTCTTTCGGGAAAAAAAATACATAAGTATGATAATGTTTTGCTCACTTGAAATTGTTGTCTGCAATATCTTGGGCAAGTCCAATTTTTTGCCGTCGGCATGGTAATGGCTTAATTCCATTAAATTTAGAATTATTTTGCTATAAATATAAAACAGTAAAATTTCTTTTTGTGTCAATGGATTATTTTCTTCGTTGAACATTATTTGAAAAATTTGAAAGCTTAATTACCTGTGTGAAGGACACAATTTATTATGATGATCATAAAGTATAACAATTATGAGCTGAAATTAATTGTTGAAAAAAGGGGCGTTTTTGGCATTTGAGACCAATGTGAATCCAGATAAGCCTGCACAATACATGCAAATATACTGACCGAGATCCATGCTGTACTTTATAGTTTCTTCAATACCTGTTTCATTTGAAATTATAGGAGAAAAACATGAATCAAGATGGGATTATATTTAGGCACAGGCTGGCTGATTTGGATCCGTGGTAATCTTAAAATATAATGCGCCTTATTAGCCCTTTCCCAAACAGCAAAATTTTAGGATGGACTAAATAGAAGGTTGTTTAGACAACAAAATAAAAAAGGATTTGCATACAAAATATTGAGGCAAAAGGAGAAAATACTGATTATAATCATTTTCATCTTTTGCCTCAATATTTCCTCAACTATTCTCTATTGGATACATCAAAACCAGGTCTTGTTTGGGAGAAGGTTAATCCTATAGTGGGGCCTTTTTCTAGATCTGGGATTATTAGCTTAAACTACATAATTATATAACAATTATAAAACTATTATTTGCATCATTTCCAATGTAGAAACCAGATATATAGACGGATTTCAAAATTACTATTTTTAGAACAGTGTTTACCTCATTAGCATAATTTCCCCCCACGGGAGGCAAAACATTCCACTGATAAGCCATAACTAAGTACAGCGTATAGTTGAATTGATCAGTATTAACCACTTTTTTGTAATGTAAACATGGCAACTGGTTTTAACCTTTCCCAGTTACAAATGTCAGATTATGCTGCTAATTTAACATCACCTGACCTTGTAGTTTACTTGGATAAATTAACCATTTTTTTCTCGTAAAACATTACCGGACTCAAACAGCACTGACAGGAAATGTTGGATAAACAATCCTATAGAGTGGCCCGACATAGGCTATCCAGACATATCACTATTTTGTTCAAAGGATCTGTTTATATACATAAAATAGAGGAAAATAGAAAATCACTAGCAAAACCTAGCAAGATAAGCAACTAAACAAAGTTACAAACATAATAAAAACAGAATAAGGGCTTGAGATTTTCTTATGATATCATGTTTACTTGATAGTGCATTAATTAATGTATGAAGAGGTCAACTTGTGTATCTGAGAACCAATTAATAAATAATGTTGATTATTTCTTACCTTTTCCCCAAAGTTACAGGACAAACATGAAACAAATATATACAGTTCGAGAATGTTTTGTACATTTAAGATAAAAGTTTTTTCATAATCAATTAACTGATACAAAAACTAAATAGTTTTTTACAAAATGATTCTTTGTGAAATGACAACATGGCTCATATAATTTGACTGAATATTAATTCAATTATCCATATGTTCAAGCATATGGTTCTGAACTTCTCATGTCTAATCTTAATCCTTTTCTCAAAACGAAAATACTTAAGGCTACTCAAAATGAAAGCTGTTGCACACAACAAGTTTGAAGTCAATGTATACTGGATTTATGTACAATACAGCACAGGAGATATTTAGACAAAAGAAGAAAATACTGGTTATCAGTATTTTCTCCTTTTGCCTCAATGTTAACCCAAATCTTTTTCTGCTAGAGACATCAAAACCAGGTCTTGTTTGGGTCGGGGTTTAAGCCTTTGCTGTATTGTTTTTAACTTAACATAAAAGAAATATGAATATACCAGCTTAACTTTAAGAATGAATATTTCGTGGAAATGTATGTTGTAGGTACTCAGAGTCCTCCCAAGTACTAACAATATAGGGAGCTAAAATTATAAACGGTAATTGGCTTTGTCACATCACCCGGTCTTGAGATAACAGCGTGTTGATTTATGCGTTTTTACTATTGGAGGCATGGTAGTAGGGCTCCTTTTGCCTCCTCATGAATAATTCATTAGGGACCTGATATTATGAAACTGGTCTATGTCTGTTGAAAACAAAGTTACATCTTAACCTTTTCCCAAACGACAAAATTTAGGGTGGTCCAATTTGAAAGTTGCTACAGACAACAAAATAACATGGTACTAAAGGTAAAATTTGTGAAAGATATATATAGCCAGGAAAATATTGAGGCACTGCAGCATATTCTCCTTTTGCAGCATTATTCCTAGAGTATATTGTGCACATTCTATCTATTAATCAACTTTCTTTTTTCTTCTTCAACTACCATATTAGAATAGCTAGCTTTAACTTTTGCTGTTTGGAAAGGGTTAATTTTATCATAAGATATCTCTTCAAATTACCTCCATCATTAATAACTAATGAAATTTCATGGCATTATTTTAATACCAAATTCACAGCAGTAATCCCTTGGAAATGTTATCAATGCTTCAGGGGAGAAGTAATTGGGCAATTATTGTTTAACAAGAAAATTGACAGTTCTTATAATTTGGGAGGCTTAGTCAAGAATTAATTCTTTCCAATACACAAAAATATCAATCATGTTCCAATTTGAAAGATCATGCAGATGACAAAATAGATGTTATTAGAAAAGGAAATTGTATTTATTATAGCACACTCGGCATAGAGGGAAAAAGCAGAAAATCCTGGTAATCAGCATGTTACATTAATATTCTATTTCCGTTGTGTGCTTTGAAACCTTCCTATGACTACGAGGTATGTCAAACCTGGCTGCTTGGTTTGATTTTATTGGGGTTTTACGCAGTTTTCAACATCTATGGTAATATCGTAGCGGCTGGAGCACCTAATCGTGGGTTCCTGTTATTTCTCTCACCAGTACAACCACAATATCCAAACCGAGCCTCCAGCTGCTCTCTCACATAGATGATTCACACCCATCGGTGAGAGACAAATGACTTTTGTCAAATGTCAGAATGGATACTGGCCGAACCGGGGTTGGAACACGAGACCCCTGGATTGACAGACTCCGACGTAACCAACTGAGCTATCCGGGCATTTTCCCTGACTGCTTGGGAAAGGATTTAACCCTTTCCCAAACAAGACCGGGTTTTGATGTCCCTAGAATGAAAGGCTTGGGAAAACATTGAGACAAAAGAAGAAATTACTGATAATCAGCAATTTCTTCTTTTGTCTCAATATTTTCTATGACATATTTAACACAAATTCTATCTGTAATAACTTCTATATTTTCATCTGTGGCACATTTTGAAGTGGATCACCCTAAAATTTTGACGTTTGGGAAAGGGTTAATTATAATACAAAATATAACAAACTGGAACTGTCGCAAAGCGGACAAATATCCCCACTAGCGCCATGTCACTGAAAAAGTGCTATAGGTCAAAAGGTTCTTTAGTTGGAGCACGGAAACAGATTTTAAACTAAGTCCAACTGTGACCTTGACCTTTGACCTTGGTAACCCCAAAACAATAGGGCACCTCCTTGGGTCATGGGCAACAACTATGTAAATTTTGATCATCCTAGGTCAACCGGTTCTTGACTTAGAGCAAGGAAAGGGATTTTGAACGAAAGCCAACTGTAACGTTGACCTTTGACCTTCGTGCCCCAAAAACGATAGAACACCTCCTTGGGTCATGGGCAACAACTGTGTAAAGTTTCATGGTCCTAGGTCAACAGGTTTATGACTTAAAGTACGGAAACATATTTTAAATTAAGTCCAACTCTGATCTTGACCTTTGACCTTTGTGGACCAAAAACAATAGGGCACCTCCTTGGGTCATGGGCAACAACTGTGTAAAGTTTCATGATTCTAGGTCAACCGGTTCTTGACTTAAAACCTGGAAAAAGATTTAAAACAAAGTCCAACTATGACCTTGACCTTTGATCTTGGTGACCCAAAAACAAAAGGGCAACTCCTTGGGTCATGGACAACAACTGTGTAAAGTTTCATGGTCCTACTGGTCAACTGGTTCTTGACTTGGAGTACAGAAACCGATTTCAAACAAAGTCCAACTGTGACCTTAACCTTTGATCTTTGTGACCCAAAAACAATAGGGCACCTCCTTGGGTCATGGGCAACAACTGTGTGAAGTTTGATGATCGTAGGTCAAGCGGTTCTTGAGTTAGAGCACGGAAACGAAAAAGTCTACAGACGGACAGACAGACATTGTGAAACCAATGTATTCCCCCTCTACTTCGTAGATGGGGGGAATTAAAAATATTTCACAGAACTCCTTTGCGATGCCAACATTAGATATAATCTACAATAATTTTATGAATGTGACTTGTCATGCTAAATGGGACATTCCCCGAAATCAATGAAATCTGAATGTTGGGGAAAAAATCATACTCGGCAGGCATCAAACAGATGTCGCAATTGGAAATCTAGATCAAGAACATTGTGAAAAATTTTGATCCTCACTAGTCTGTGCAGTTCGATCATGCACATTGACTTAGGTCAATAATTTTAACACTTCCAAAATGGTCCCTTTTAGCATGACAGGTAACATTATCTAAGATAATTTTATAGATGGTGTGAGAATAAACTGTGTAGAGACTATATTTGTATTATGATGTATTACTGTTTCCAAGAAAACATAATCTTGTCATAAAATAGACACTTAGATAGACTCCTGTTTAAAACATGTTGTTACTGGCCTTTATGAAATACAGTCGACACTCGTTGTGTCGAAGTCGGAGGGGGCCGTCAAAATACCTCGACATATCCGGAGTTCGACTCACCCGATTTTGTTCGATCGGCTTCGATAAAGTTGAAAGTAATCAAGTACGATTTTTATTGAAATATAATAGGAAAAGGAAAGAAATTGCTCGTGTCGAGCAATTTCTATCCTTTTCCTACTATATTTCAATAGCTATATAGAGTTCAAAATTATTTTGTTTGAAAAAAAAATGTCCAATTTCCGCTTAAGTCGAAGTGAAATTCTGGTCCCATCTTAAGCGGAAATTCGACTTATCCGATGTCGACACATCGAGTGTCGACTGCAAGTGGTATGACATTTTTGTGACAATGACCCATTTGTACTTGGGTTTTAAAATACCCTAGAGGGTCCCAGGATTTTGTGTATGATATAGACTAGGAAATATGGAGGCTAAAGAAGAAAATGCTAGTTATATTTTCCCATGCTTATTCTTGATGACATCAAAAGGTATCAATATGTGGGAATGGGTAAAAGGTTTAGGTTTGTTAAATACTTTTCTTTCAGTGATGCTAGTAGTTCTTTTTGAAGGCTCAACCACTTTTATGCTCTTTTATCTATCAATTCTCAGAATTTGGTACATTCTTTTATAAAACAGTTACATCAATGGACAAAAAAGACTCTTGGGCAGCAAAACAACGGGTGGCTCTTTTGTGTGAAATTCTAAAGGTTTAGTCTCTTTCTATCCAGGATATCTTCAAGATTAAAGAATAAAGAAACATAGTTAACCCTTTCCTAACATGAACTGGTTTTGATGTCTTTGATTTTAAAGCTTGGGGTAACATTGAGGCAAAAGAAGAAAATGCTGGTTATCAGCATTTTCTTCTTTTGTCTCATATTTATTCTGTGTTGTTTGATACACAAATTCTATCTTAATTTATTTGTCATCAGCTGCAGCTTTTAAATTGAACCAGTAAAATTCGTTGCTGTATTGGAAAGGTTTATAAGCAATAAAATTCCAAGTGATGTTTCAATACAAAGAATCTGCACAATAATATTGCATCAAACTTTACCAATATATTCTTTACAATCACCGTTATACAATTCATTTATCACTTTTATTTCTTATAGCAGAATAAAACCAAATAAAATTCCAGGAATTTTTTGTTGTGAATTTTCTCAATTCCATCTAGCATCCTTCCTCAGACTTTATCCTTTCCCAAACATGGCAATTTTGGATGTCTCATTTAGATGCTGCTGAAGACCACAAAATTAAGGTTGATAAAGGATGGTTAAGTGTAGAATAAAGCTCATAATATTATTTGAGACAAAAGTAGAACAACCTGTTACCAGGATTTTCTTTTTCCATTTTCTTCATCTATCCCTTTCCCAAACAAGACCGGGTTTTGATGACCCTAATAGAAATATCTTGGGAAAACATTCAGACAAAAGAAAAAACTGCTGATAACCTGCAGTTTCTTCTTTTGTATCAATATTTTCTGAGCTTTATTATACATAAACCCAATCTTTATTAACATCCATTGTCATCTGCAGCAGCTTTCAATTCGGAGCAGCGAAAAATTTTGCTGTTTGGGAAAGGGCTACACTTTTAGGTGCATCACACAGCATCCTTGTTTTGGAATTGGTAAATAACAGTGGATAATCATGTGATACAATATTTGCAGAAAATCTTCAATAATTTTGTAAATACTGGACCGATTTGAATTCGGTTTGAAGCAGAGAATGTGGACAGACATCACGTATTAGTTGGACGTAGTTGATTTTCGAAAAATCAACTGATGAAAAGGTTATTGAAGATAAACCAAAATTTTGGTTTATCTTCGATGACTTTTTTATCAGTTGATTTTTAAAAAATTCAACACGTCCAGCTTATTCCAGGCATTTTCCCACCTTCTCTGCTTCAAACCAAATTCAAATTGGTCAAGTATCAAAAAAGATATTGAAGATTATCGGAAATTCTGAGTCACTTGATTATATACACCATAAGATAAAGTTCCTGCTGTGCATGACAGGACAAAGCTGGAGAGTATCAGACTTCATCAGGGGAAGATAACCAAGCTAAAATGAGAATGCTTTTTATGCTATAATATATTTTATCTGGATGCTGTTAATCCCTTTCCAAAAGAGCAAATAATTACATTTTTTTAACCTTAAATGCTGCTACAGACGACAAAATACAAGTAATAAAGACAGTATTAATTTTGTCTCAAAAACATAACAAAAACATTGCTCAGGCAAAAATATTGGTTATCAGCCTTTTTTCTTATAACAATCTAAGCGAAGCTTTAATTTACTTTGGAAATCAAAACCAGGCCTTATTTACAAACTGTTAAATAGTTCCAAGTCTCTCTAAATATCATATAAATAAACTGACATTTTGCCTTGGAAAACATTATGAAATGCATTTTAAAACAATATTTTTTTTAAATTTCTAATGACATGTACAATTTAAGGTTCTAGGTCAGAAAACATAATCTCAAAAGGGTCCTAAGAGTAGACGATAAATCCCATTGTACAGTTAGGGAGAAGTCATTTTGAAGAATTTGAGTGAGAGTAGCATTACAAATGGTCAGCTTAGGAGCAGCCATTAAAATCAAATTACCAAGAAACCATAAAAACAAAATGGCAAATTAATGGTAGCAAATAACATAGATCAGAGCCATTCTATCAGATTATTTTGGGAGTAAACTATTTCTGCTGCCAGGAATAGGAGATTAGATGGAATATTGTCGCTTTTCAACGAAAAACTCGTAAGTGCAGCTTATTTTAAGCTGCAGCTACCAGATTTTCATTGTAAAGGAGCGAAATTAATGTCACTTTTCAACGAAAACCTCGTAACTGCTGCTTATTTTAAGCTGCAGTTACCAGATTTTCATTGGAAAGCAGCAAATGTCGGTTTTCCATGAAAACCTCGTAACTGCAGTTTGTTTTAAGCTGCAGTTACGAGGTGTTTGTTGAAAAGCAGCAATATTTTACATCATTGGAAGAAGATGCAAGCATCATTCATCAAATTATATTAGATAGGTATATCATTGAACAAATTCTGAGCACAAAATGAGTGATTACGCTCAGTTAACCCTTTCCCAAACAGGACCTGGATTTGACATCCCTCGTAGAAATGGCTTGGGAAAACATAATGCAGTTTCTCCTTTTGTCTCAATATTTTCAATGCTATATTGTACACAAATTCCATCTTAAACAAGGTCCATATGTAGTCTTCAGTAGCTTTTGAAATGAAACTTTTGAAATTTTACCGTTGGGGAAATGGTTAAACATATAGATAGCATTAGTTTATTCTAAGAAAAAATGCTGCTATACAGACACCAAAATGAATGCAGGAATAGATAGGATTTGAAAATAATGTAGTTAAGGAAAATATTAAGTCTGAAAGAAGAAATTGCCAAACATCAGCAATATTCTTTTCTCTCAAGAATTTTCATGATGTATTTCTTCTAGAGATCCCAAAAGCAGGTCTGTTTCGGAAAGGGTAAAATACATTAAGATTGGCCTATTTTCAAATTTCTCTACAATTCAAAAATCGGTCAAAGGCAGTCTGACAGATGCTGCAATTGCCTTACATCTGTTATAAATACGATTTATTTCAAATATCAAGTGCACACCTTTAAGTGAAGCCTATTTGTTTCCTCCAATAATTAGAAAAAAAACTTGTTCCTAGAAAGGCCTGCCTGCACTGTACTGATTGACATCAAAGCTATTTTGATCAAACCAAAATCGCAAGTCACACAGAATAACAAGAGGACCATGATGGTCCTATATCGCTCACCTGAACCAAAATGATATGAGCAACACTTATGTTCAATTCAATTGATATTTATGACTTTAAAGGGCGACGGTAACAGATGGTCTAATTGCAAAAAATGATTTTTTTTGAAAAAATATGCAAAACTTTTGTGTTGACCACCTCGGGATGGTTAATAATATGCGATTCAGACGGAGAATGAGCCGAAATTACAAGACAGATAGCTGAATTTAGGGAGAATCCAAACCTAAATTCAACCCCATCACTGATGGGGTAAGAATTATTTTTAAATTGTTGCGCATGCGCATACAGCGTGGACCATGATTCAAACGAGATTCTTACTTAAATTTCAATATGACGTCATCATGTATGTTGTGACGTCATTTAAGAAAGTCGCTTGTCCTACTGTTTTGACCTACTTTCGACATCGCTTCATGAATTTGGTATCAAATTGCGAAAAAATGAGTCGTTGCTTCAATAGTTTCTCGTAATCATTTAATCAGGTCATATAAAGCTTAAAAAGTGTACATTTCGTTTGTATTTGACAATTTTTGGGTCCAAATCTGGGAAATAGTAGCTTTAAAACTGAATATGAACTTATGGTCTATAACGTTGTGAAAATCAAACTAATCCGAGCTCTTATGGTGCCCAACATTATTTTTTTTAAAATAATTGTAGATTCTAGAGTGTAAACAAGGTCGAAAACAGCCAAAAATGGCAATTTTATCAAATTCAAGGGCACATAACTCTCGTCTTTCTGATCAGATCAGACTGAAAATCAACCTCATCTGAGATCTTATATTCTCAAACATTATGTCCAAGATTTGTCTTCATTGATTAATAATTGTAGATTCTAGAGTGTAAACAAGGTCGACAACAGCCAAAAATGGCAATTTTATCAAATTCAAGGGCACATAACTCTGATCTTTGTGGTCAGATCAGACTGAAAATCTAAGTTATTCAAGGTCTTATGGTCTCCAACATTGTGTCCAATTTTTGTCTTGATTGATTAATAATTGTAGATTCTAGAGTGTAAACAAAGTCGAAAACAGCTGAAAATGGCAATTTTATCAAATTCAAGGGCACATAACTCTCGTCTTTCTGATCAAATTAGACTGAAAATCAATCTCATCTGAGATCTAATGGTCTCCAACATTGTGTCCAAGATTTGTCTTGATTGGTCAATAATTGTAGATTCTAGAGTGTAAACAAGGTTGAAAACAGTCAAAAACAGCAATTTTATCAAATTCAAGGGCAACTTAACTCATGACTTTCTGATCACATCAGACTGAAAATCATACACATCCAAGATCTTATAGTCCCCAATATTGTGTCCAAGTTTTGTCTTGATTGATTAATAATTGTAGATTCTAGAGAGTAAACAAGGTCGAAAACAGCCGAAAATGGCAATTTTGTCAAATTCAAGGGTACATAACTCTCGACTTTCTGATCAGATCAGACTGAAAATCAAACTCAAGATTTTATGCTCCCCAACATTGTGTCCAAGCTTTGTCTTGACTTATGAATAATTGTAGATTCTAGAGTGTAAACAAGATCAAAAACAGCCAAAAATGGCAATTTTGCCCAATTCAAAGGCACATAACTCTCATCTTTCTGGTCAGATCAGACTGAAAATCAAACTCATCTGAGATCTTATGGTCCCTAACATTGTGTTAAAGTGTTGTCTTGATTGATCAATAATTGTAGATTCTAGAGTGTTGTAAACAAGATCAAAAACAGCCAAAAATGGCAATTTTGCCCATTTCAAGGGCACATAACTCTCATCTTTCTGGTCAGATCAGACTGAAAATCAAACTCATGTGAGATCTTATGGTCCCCAACATTGTGTTTAAGTTTTGTCTTGATTGATTTATATTTGTAGATTCTAGAGTGTAAACAAGGTCGAAAACAGCTGAAAACAGCAATTTTGTCAAATTCAAGGGCACATTTCTCTTGACTTTCTGATCAGATCAGACTGAAAATCAAACTCATCCAAGAACTTATGCTCCCCAACATTGTGTCTAAGTTTTGTCTTGATTTATGAATAATTGTAGATTCTAGAGTGTAAACAAGGTTGAAATCAGCCAAAAATGGCATTTTGCCCAATTCAAGGGCACATAACTCTCGTCTTTCTCATCAAATCAGTCTGAAAATCAAACTCATCCGAGATCTTATGGTCTCCAACATTATGTCAGAGTTTTGTCTTGATTGATCAATAATTGTAGATGCTAGAGTGTAAATAAACTTAAAAACAGCATTTTTTGACATTCAAGGGCAGATAACTCCACACTTTCTGACCCGATCAGGCCCATAATAGAACTTGTCCGAGAACTTATGATCCTACTTGTTTTGGCCAAGTTTGATCAAGATTGCCTAACTTTTGTGGATGCTAGAGTGTAAACACCCCAAATGTTGACGGACGGACCACAATAACTCACTTCGAGCACTTCGTGCTCCTGTGAGCTAAAAACGCATGAGTATGCATGTGTAGTTTATGCATCCAGTATACATGAATATACTGGTGACAAGCATTGAACATCAGTCTTTATGCATCGGCATTGGATGTCCATTGAGGCCCATATCCGGCCACTGACAAACTCTAACAGATTTGCTAGTATGTGTTGATGTGTGCAATTTGTTGAAGATCAGGATTGGAATACAAAACAGATCAGAGAACATTGAGGAAAATAAGAGTAAATGCTCAATCACCATTTTCTTGTCTCGATATTTTCAGAAACCTTTGCTTTTACTTGGAGATGAAAACCAGGCCCCGGTTTCTCGAAAAAACTTAAGTACGTTCTCATGCTCAAATCTGAGCACCATGCTCAAATCGCACGAAATCCACATGAACTTCAATCAAATACCCTTCAACGTTGGAGAGTATCCCTTTGAAGTTGAGCATGTTCTCATGAGAATATACTTAAGTTTTTTCGAGAAACCGGGGCCAGGTTTTGTTTTGGAAATTTTTGACTGTCTGAATATCCAAAATCCCATAGCTGGCTCTTTTTAAATTATATGTCCCAGAGATAATGCTGCAAACTGCTATATAGCCTCTATCCAAGAAGCATTATCACTGTTCCCTAGAAATATGGCAGCAATATAGACTACCACTGGCAACTAAAGTCTATTAGCTGGTAACACTATATCTGAAAGCTGCATCCATTAAAGGGGGACGAGCTAGGCTGTCGAAAATGCAAATGGCACAATAATTACAAACCAGAAATAACGTATGAAATTACCAACCTGAAGGGGTAGATCATTTATGTCCATTGTTACCACTCGTCGAGCTTTATTAAGTATTAAAATCCAAGTCAATTAATAACATGCTGGTCGTCCTTGTTTTTGTTTTGTAACGGCTACATATGCCCAACCTTCAAAAATCAACTACATCAGAGATACGTCATCTGTGCTCAGCGAGATTTAAAACACCGTACAACCGGCTGCGTAGAAAGTCAGCGAAGACAGATTCGGCATCTAATGTCATGTGCATGGTAGGTCAAATGAATTTACTTTTATAAATAAACGAAAGGATCTTTGGTATTCTATAGTTGATAAATACGCGTATAAATGTTCAGTGCTTGTACAAAATAAACCTTTTCATGTATTCCTCGCAAATAAGGTCACAGTCATCGACACAGCCGGTTGTACGGTGTGTTAATAACGCGGAGGTGTGTCTCGTTGACCTTGACCTTGTCTTGTTTAGAAGTAAAAATAGAATGTGTAAACACGCTTGTAAAGGATTGATCTAAAGTAAAGGAAAGATGTTTTTCGCCGAGATTGAGGTTTTTATGCATTACTAATTGTTTTACCATGCACAAGTATGGGTTCCCGAACAGTTCGGAAGCATAAAAACATAGAATGAGCCCCTTTAACATTTTCCCTATACAGCGTATACATATAGACATGTGCAATTGAAAGTAACTTAAAACAATTTGAGTTTATTTATGTAAGTTTATATGTAAAAATTTTTATGTTAGGGCATGGACAGTGATAAAAGAAAATTAATGCGGACACAAAAAGAACCTTTTCTTTTTTTCTCTAGGTTCTCTTCGATGAGACATCAAAACCAAGACTTGTTTGTGAAAAGGTAAAAGCCCAGACAATAATTTGTCCCCAAGTGACAAGTGCTTGTATTTTTTGGGATATACACAAATTACTTTTGTATTCTATTTGTCCTTTCTAGACAATGCACTAATTGGAAACACATTTTCTCTTTTTCTTTACAGACTTCAAACAAATGCCAAAAGCTCTGTGCTGTCTCTTGCAGCAGAACTAATTAACCGATTCCCCAACAGCCAAGATTTTGATTGTTCATTTTTGAAAGGTGCCATAGGTGACAAAATGGGTTTTCGGGAAGCAAATTTTGCAAAATTTGCTTCTCTATGCAGGCACCTCTCTCTGTACTTTACCATTCTCTGCATACAACACAACATCTTCCGGTCCTCCTCACTATAAATAGTTCTATCAAAAGCAAAGATTAATGAGGTAACAGTCATTCGAATATTCAATATGTAAGTCTGAAGTTATACATGTAGATATTGAATTGTGTGACTAAAAATGAAACACTCAATTAATCATGTCTCTAAGAGAAGAATAAACCAACATAGTAATTTGCTTTATTATGGTTCAAAGATCAGTCCAATGGGCTTCCTTGTAAATGGGTCAGTCAAGTTTAACTCTTTCGCTGCCAATGTCGCCGATAAGCGACCTACTAGGAGACTGCCAATGTCGCCTTTTGGCGACTTCAAAACAATAGCTTAATTAGGTCATTCAAGGTCAAGGTCAGGGTCATCTGATCAAACTTCCTGATAAAAAGTATGCTATTCAACAAAATGATTTATGTGCAATCATTCCTGATGGTTTCAGCTTAGAATTCATCAAATAATGATTTTACTACATTATAAACTGATAAGCCATATTATGAAGTTTCAAAAAAATTGGCACTGGAAATGGCATAATTCCAGGAAATTTGGCAGCGAAAGAGTTAATGAACTATGAAATATAATCAAAGCTATAAATAGTTAATTTACACAAACGATAAATAAGCATGAAGGTTGTGCTAAAAATAGATACAACAACTCCAGCATGGAATCAAAATATTCAAGGTATTCAAATGGATAATCAAAGTACCTAATCAAAGTACTCTACTTCTGGACATGCCTACATTATTAACAAATTTGCTTCCCAACAGTACTTTCAGCATTTTGATTTCTCTTTTGCCTCAATGTTTAATTCTCAAGCTAATCCTATTAGGGATGTCAAAACCAGGTCTTGTTTGGGAAAGTGATAACCCTCATGCAGACAACATAATACCAAACAGATCTTAAATGGAAAGAATATGAGCATTAAGCTTGCAAACATTCCATGTTGACTGTCTGTTCATGATGCTTAGATAATAAACCTTAACACAGGTAACAAGAGGCCCAAAAGGGCCTGAATCACTCAACTGGCTAAAGTAAAAGAATTATCTCATGGTTTCTTGTAAGCCTTGCACTGCCAAATCTTGAAAAGGGTTACTCAACATACATTTCTACCAAGTTCTGTCTGAATTGGACAATGATTTTTTTTTCAAAGAACTACATGTATTTCATGCTTTGTCCAATACCGATAAGCCCCACCCCGCAACACCAACATTTATAGGCCAATCAAAACTTCTCTTACAATGTAAGTAAAGGACAACCAAAGGAACATTTCTGCCAAGTTTGTACTAAATTGACGTAATGGTTGTTTTTAAAGAATTGTGTCTTGAATTCTCCTATCCTGATAAGCCCCCACCCTGCCACGCCCATATTAATGGACCAATCAAAATTTCACAAACAATTTGAGTAAAGGGTTACTTAAGGTGCATTTCTGCCTAGTTTAATTGAAATTGGCCTGGTGGTTGATAATAAAAGAATTATTTTGTGATTTCTCTAAGTCTGATAAGCCACATCATGCCATGCCAACATCAATTTTATGGACCAATCAAAATTTCATGGACAGTTTAGGTAAAGAGTCACCAAAGGTACATTTCAGCCAAGTCTGGTCAAAATTGGCCAAATGGTTGATTTTTAAAGAATTATTTTGTCATTTCTCTTAGCCTGATAAGCCCCACCCTGCCAGGCCCACATTTATGGACCAATCAAAATTGTTTCAACAATTTTAGTAAAAGGGTTTTAAGGAACATTTCTGCAAAGTTTTGTCAAAATTGGCCCACTGGTTTGAGAAAATATTTTTAAAGAATTGTTTTGTGATTTCTCTAAGTCTGATAAGCCCCTCTTGTCACACCCACATTTACCCGGTATGGACCAATCAAAATTCTATGATCAATCTAAGTAAAGGGTCACCCAAGGAATATTCTTGCAAAGTTTGGTCAAAATTGGCCCAGTCTGGTTTGAGAGGAGAAGATTTTTAAAGAAAAAGTTAATGGACAGACGGATGGACGCACACACGCACAACCGACACAACACCATGACAATAGCTCGCTGGCCTTCAGCCAGTAAAGCTAAAAATTTCATTACTAGTTTTGCATCAATTTATCATTTCATATTCACATTTCATATTTAGTTATTAAATATCAATTTCATAATTCTACAAACAATGCCTTCAAATTTTGCTGGGTGACACATACCCCATCTATCAATGTCCAGTAATTCAATACAGGGGTGTAAAACATATCTCAGATTTCCTTCAGACTATTTTTTTTATTTTATATTTATCACATGAGCTATAAAGTATTCCATCGAATTTTCTATCGAGCTACTTATTTCTATGTGACATTTAATGAATCCTCTGGGTACAAGAATATGGCTGTAATACATGTCATTGTCTCTACCCTTTCCCTAAGAAAACATGACATTGACATCCCTAATAAAAAAGGCCTGGGAAATTATCGAGAGAAAAGAAGAAAATGCTGATGATCAGCATTTTCTTCTTTTGCCTCAATATTTTCTGTGTAATATTGTACACAAATCCCATTTTTTCAACATCCCCTTGAGCAACTGTTGAATTGGACAACCCATAAATGTTAGGAATTGTTGCCATTTGGGAAAGGGTTAATTAAGGCATTGTCCTCTCATTCACCCTAGCATGTTCTATGATCCTGTATTTGTGGATCCTAATTAACCTTTGTAATGAGGAGTTTAGATTATCTATCAAGATTTTTTTCTGCTTTGGTAGGATGCACATCCAAGGGACCTTCCCTTGTACATGTAGACAAAGACTAGTTTGCTCTAATACACCCAAATATTTTCCAAGAGGGCTCACCATGCACCCACCTAAGGGCAGTCTGAGAGTGGTATTGAAATGTTCATTGGGACCCCCTGAATAAGAATCAAGATGTTAACAGTCGATATCTCGGGATGCACTCGCCATTTTGGATGGTTTTCAAGATGGCCGCCATGAAAAAAGTCAATTTGACTTTGTATCTAATATGTTTTCCCATATATTTTACTTCATTTGAAAAATGGAAATAGCCATTGAATACATGGTACATCTAATCATAATGGAATATGATGAATATATGCGACACCTTTAGATGATTTTGGCATTGTCATTATCATTACAATGGCTTGATACAAGGCATTATGAGAAATATAAAGATTGTATCATATTAGTTTGACAAAATATTACCATTAATAGGTAGATTATATAATATATGATTAATGTAACCGTCACACAGGTTTATACATAAATTCAATTTAGTTGTTTGATTGGATAGCCTTTTGATATAGTTCTATTCTCAAAATATCAAAAATGATCGATCATAACTGTTTTGATACATATTAAGTAATTTCAATCACTGTCTGGGCCAATTTTGGATTAATAGTATGTGTAAGAGTGTAAAAAAAAGACTAAGCCATTTTCAACTATTGTTTATTAGCATCGAACACAGTAAAACTGTTTACCTTAATATTTTGGATAATATAAACTTTTTGATGGTAACAAATAAACAGTGTCTATTCTGAAAAGTAGGGGTAAAAGTGTTATTTTTAAGCATTACATAGGACATTTGAAAGTCAAAAACACATGTTAAATGCTTTGATGAAACAGGCACCAGGGTTTGTGTGAAAGGGAATATTGCAATAGGTTCAACTTTGGATAAAATAGTACAAACTTAAACCCAATTTCACAAAAAAGAAACAATGATTGATTAAACGATGTTACTAACCCTTGGTTTGCTCTAAAGTACAATCCTAATCAAATTTAAAAATTGATACATTAATGAGTACGCTGAGATTTCATGAAATTGTCTATTATGAAAAAGACAAAATATTGCTACTTTTCATAGTTACAATGTTAAAATTGTTTGGAAGAAAATCAGATACATAGACTGATCTTTGTCTGTTACAGTGCATGACAAATCAAAAGGTTATGATCTTTGACTGGTATAATGGAAAGATGCCTGTATATTGCATTAATATTTGATTTTCTTTTGTCCATGAGATCCCATGGAGACCAGACTGAATGTTTCCAATTGAACAATCACCCTTGAACCTGTCACTAAGGAAAGTATAATATGTCTGGCAGATATACAGACAGATTTATGTAAAGTGTTTCCGACTTAGACATAGAATCATCCTTGATTAACTGTTGACCCTATTGCAGGCATCTATAATTGCCTTTTGTCTATGACAGAATCCCAACATTGGGACGAGACTAAATCTTTCATATTGACCCTGTCACTAAGTATAGTGTAACATTTTTGTCAGATATATAGGCAGATTTATGTATAATGTTTTCAACTCAGACATAGAATCATCTTTGATTAACTATTGACCCTATTGCGTGTATCTATGATTGTCTATTGTCTATGACATAATCATTTGGGACGAGACTAAATGTTTCAAATTGACCCTGTAACTTTTGTAAAGTATAACATTTTTGTCAGTTCTATAGGCAGATTTTTGTACAATATTTTCTACTCAGACAAAGAATCATCTTTGATTAACCCTTCCCCTTTAACAAGACCTGCCTTTGACCTCCCTAGTAGAAGAGGCTTGGGAAAACATTGAGACAAAAGAAGAAACTGCTGATAACCAGCACTCAGTTTCTTCTTTTGCCTCAATATTGTCTGTACAATATTTTACACAGATCTCATCTTTATCAACATCCATTTTGTCGTCTGCAGCAGCTTTCAATTTGGAAAAGTCCAAAATTTTGTGGTTTGGTAATAAGATTACTGTTGACCCTATTGCGTGTACATATGATTGCCTTTTGTCTATGACAGAATCCCACCATTGGGACGAGACTAAATCTTTCATGTTGACCCTGTCACTAAGTAAAGTATAACATTTTTGTAAGATTTATAGGCAGATTTATGTATAAAGTTTTCAACTCAGACATAGAAGCATCTTTGATTAACTGTAGCCCCTATTGCTTGTACATATGATTGTCTTTAGTCTATGACAAAATCTTGAGGCCAGTCTAAATTTTTCATATTGACCTTGTCACTAAGTCAAATATAACATGTTTGTCAGTTCTATGGACAGATTTATGTATAATGTTTCCAATTCAGACATAGAATCATCTTTGATTAACTGTTGACCCTATTGTGTGTATCTATAATTGTCTTTTGTCTATGACAGAATCCCATCGGGACGAGACTAAATGTATCATATTGACCCTGTAACTTTTGTAAAGTATAACATTTTTGTCAGGTCTATAGGCAGATTTATGTATAATTTGTCCAACTTAGACATAGAATCATCTATGATTAACTGTTGCCCCCTATTGCGTGTATCCATGATTGTCTTTAGTCTCATATTGACCTTGCCACCTAAGTAAGATATAACATTTCTGGCAGATATATAGACAGATTTATGGATAATGTTTCCTACTAAGACATACAATCATCTTTGATTAACTTTTGCCCCTATTGCGTGTATCTATGATTGTCTATTGTCTATGACAGAATCTTGTGGGACCACACTAAATGTTTAGGAGTGTAACGATACATCGGACTATCGATATATCGCGATGGCCAGCAAGCCGATATTACTATATCGATGGTCATGTCAAAAATCGATAACTATCGGCGATAGTGAATTCAAATATCGATAGTTTCGATAGTTGAACAACAGGGTCACAAGATGAAAATATTTTGAACTAAAAATACAAACTAACTTTAAAAAATCGTAACATGAGCCCGCAAATCATCACAGAACAGGCTATTTAAATTTGATAACACTAAATCTATTCTATTACATTTCATTTCATCGTGAGTATGACTTGTTCAGATTAGTTTCATACTTTTACAATTCCCATTTTGTCCCGATTAATCCAGTCGTGCATTGCAATTGCGGTCCCTTACGATTGTATACATATGCTTAGCGTCGATTCAATAAATAACATAAATACATGACTCGGACCGGGAACAAAAGAAGCTTTAACCGGATATTCGATGGTATTTGTGTACAAAAATGAAACTCTGATATGAGTACCTTCTTTCTTTGCAAAATTTCCGAACTCATTTTAATATTCCAAAAACAAGCTTCCATTAATTTTCGGTCTTATTGATGTTGCAACTGTAGTGATAATAAGCTGTTGTTACGAGGACCCGTTATTACGTCGCTTTCATTAAGTTATGGGTGATGCAAAGCAGTTTTCCTAATTGATTGACAGGTAATTGAACCACATCAAACCCAATAATGTCTAATGAAACCGTTAGCCCCGCCCCCCGAACTGTACCCGAAAGATTGATTGATATGTAAATGATTAAACACACACGTGACTTTACACGTGACGTTTGTGTCGGCCGACTTCTAAGTACACGAGTGAAGGTCGCCGCTCGGTTCTCAAACGCATCAAAAGCGCCGCTATTTTGGCTATATTAGGAAACACACTTTTCTCGTCATGTCTTCAAGCAATAACCGCTTAAGTATCCAATATTTGTAGCCTAGTTAAACCATATCGATTTTCAACTCTACGTAAATCATTTGGGCTGTTGATTTTGACAGTTAAATCTTTCCTTAACATTGCAAACAATTAATTGGATAAGTAATGTTACACATGGATTTATTATGACATGGTAGGCCTATTTTTATCAATACCCGTTAAAATTAAATCTAGTCAAAAGCACTCGTTTTTTCAATCTACGGAAAATATATCAAATAGAATTTTCAGTAAGCTTTGATCTCGGGAAACTTCAAAACAAATATTTGATAGTTGTTTTGGTTTTGTTCGCTTGTCTGTTAAGATTTTTGGTAGGAGACGAACCCCTTTCATTTTAGCGGCGCCCAAAGTGATTCCCAAGATGAATTTGTAGCAAAAGTTAAAAACACGAACTCGTCTGTCAAATGTTTTTGTTGTTTGTTTCTTCATAGTAAACAAGATCGCATAATGTGATCTATGCAATATTGAACAATTGAATGTAGCAATTTATTAGACCTTGGAACCATTTTACGATCATATCAGATCTCTTTCTTCTTTGAAGTTTTCCGACATGCTGAAAATAAACTCGAATTTTCGGACACTATTCAAAATAATTTCCTTAATAGGACAGCAAAAAAAAACAAAAACTAATTTTGTCTGATCATTTTCGCATTTTTCCGTACTTGTTTTTTTTTTTTTTTTTTTTTTTTAGAATTTTGAGACCCATTTATGGATCCAAATAATTTCGGATGAAACAAAGTCGTTGTCCCTGGCAACATGGCGACTCCAGCGTCTGCATATAATTCTTACTTTTTCCACATTGTTTTCAAAACCCACAATATGTATGTACACTAAATTAGTAGTTTATATCTCGGGAATACCAAGGATTCACCAGTGTAGTTTACAGCTTCAGATTTCGGCACAGAAGTCTGTAAATGGGAAACAATACCGTCTTTTGTTCTTCAGGCAATAGTATCGCAATAGTACGCTGTGTTGTAAGTTGTACGTTAGATTTGTGTAGTTTGTACGGAAGTTTTGAGTGGTCAATCAAAGATGGCGTCGGTGGAAAATCGTTAGAGGTAGGTGTCTTAGTTTTTCGTCGATAATTTCCTTAAATGGTCGTATCTTGTCTTGATACTGATATCATTGAACAGGAGAAATGTATACCTATTCACGGTGCTATATAGCCAAGTACCAGTGTTGTCCTATCGTACTCAGTCGTTGTGCAAAGACAGCCCAACACGGAAAACTTTTTTCGAAGCGAGAAAGTTGCCCTTTTAAGGATGATTACATAGTAAACAGCGAACTAGGGAACAAACTATTGCTCTAACTTGGATGTTTTTAACATGCTCTTTTCTATGGTTACCGTTATTTTACACACAAATGTCTAGAATGACCACAAACGCTGTGTTTACTGAATGGCCAAACAACGGTGTAGTCACAGTGAAAATATGCAGACACAACGGTGCAGTTTCTGTGTTATCTGTACGGTGTAGTTATTATTTTCACAACAAATTGTGAACGGTGTAGACTTGGTATGTTGTATAGGGCGAACTAGCTCTAACAGATGGCAGATCATCTGTTTTATCTCCCTCAAATACTTTGGTCTTAGAAAACTCAGATGAAAATGCTGCCATCCTCAAAGTAAATGAAAACAAAAGTTAAGAAAATATGTTTTCTCTTTTCTTCATTCTCCTAAGCCTTAAACAGTTCAATGTATGTTTGATTTAATTTTCGGGAGACATTTTTGTTATTTGTGATTGAATAAACATCTTACGGAAATGATAATCAAAAGGAATACCATCACAAAATATCAAATAAGACATACGATAACCGTCATTTTGAAGCCATGTTAAGTGCAACGGCAAATTTCTTGTTCATCCGTTCATTTGATTTGTAGATTCGAAATTTCGGCTCTGGCTTTGAATTTTTCTTTGTAACTGTTTTAATTGGTTATTACAATCAATTATTGTAATTAATGAAATGATTTCAACTCATGGAGTATGATAATTATTGATCGAAATGTATCTTGTTTTCAAATTGACCCCTCATTGAAAAGTCTGATTTTACCCAAAATAAAGGTTTCAATCAACAAAACATAAATTATAAATAACAAAACATAAATTATAAATTTGTTTCATAAACATTTGGGCCTTTTTTTCGTCTTGTTCGACTTAAGTAAATAAGTCTTGAAAATAGAATTCTGGAACTGCAAAATTCATTTTGGAATTTTCATACGTAATGAACTTCTTCTTCAGGACTGACAATTTTCTGACCAAGATTTTTTGGGCTCACTCATAAAATGTAACCATTTGCAATGAAAAAGACAATATTCTATTCGCCAAAATCGTTTGACTATTGGAGTAAAACGCATTGAAGTACTCCTAAGACAGTGTAACTTACACACATCCATAAATAAATGAAATGCAATGTTTTCCATCGAGAGCCGACCTTCATTGACCAAAATAAACAAATACCAAGTTGATCAACGCTTCTCAATGACTTAATCACATCTGGGAACAAACTGTTCATTTCAGCCATGTTTTCATGTTCTTGTGGGGAAAGAGAAGAGACCCTATCCGTTTCATCTGTTTTAGCACGTCCAATGGAAATATCAGGAATTAAGGTCGGGGCTTTTTGAACGACTTTATGGGGTGTTGAACTTCGTCATTTTTTTTATGTTCAGGACTCATGCATTCAAAACCGGGGATATCATCGATAGAAAGAATCTTGTTAACTCCAAAATCCTTTTTCTACGTTGATGAGGTCTATCTTGTGTATTCTATGCTCGCAAATGGGGATGATGTCCTAGTCTGACTTCTTGATAATATCAGGAATAATGCTAAAGTTCAGAGTTTTCAAATCTTTTTTACACGTCTGATCATTGATCTCCCCCCCCCCCCCCCCCCCCCTGCGCACTTTTAATATCTGACTGGAATGGTCCTGTTCCGAATGCTTCACAACCTTTTCGAAACTCCCTTTGAAATGACAGTAGTAATATGTGAACAGCATGGAACTGAAAATAAAGAAAAAAATAAAACAGACGCCAGCAGATTCTTGGTAATTTCTACTATTTGACCCTTACGGAATTGCTTTGACAAATAGCAAGGAAACTAGATTCTGATATATTTTGATTAAAGTATATTTTGTAGACATATTGTCACCTTCTTTGCTGCAAAGCATTTACAAGTCAGTCACATAAAAAATTATTAACATAATTGTTGAAGAATTTCGGTAGTATTTGTAAAACATGATTCTCAGCCGTGAAAACGTTATCATTAAACATTAAAATATTATCATTCCAGAAATGATAAGTTCTGTATTAGGCCTACTTCAAGTCTACACCGTTCACAATTGCATTATGTCTACACCGTTCACAATTTGTTATGAAAATATAACCACACCGTACATAAAACACAGAAACTGCACCGTTGTGTCTGCATATTTTCATTGTGACTACACCGTTGTCTGGCCATTTCATAAACACGGTGTTTGTGGTCATTCTAGACATTTTTGTGTAAAATAACAATAACCATAGAAAAGAGCATGTTAAAAACATCTAAGTAAGAGCAATAGTTTGTTCCCTAGTTCGCTGTTTACTATGTAATCATCCTTAAAAGGGCAACTTTCTCGCTTCGAAAAAAGTTTTCCGTGTTGGGCTGTCTTTGCACAACGACTGAGTACGATAGGACAACACTGGTACTTTGATATATAGAACCGTTGATAGGTATACATTTCCCCTGTATAATGATATCAGTATCAAGGCAAGATACGACCGTTTAAGAAATTTATCAATGAAAAACTAAGACACCTACCTCTCATGCTGTATTGTTGTCGCCATCTTTGAATGACTACACAAACCTAACGTACAACTTACAACACAGTGATAGTATCGCAATAGTAACTGGCGATATCAATACTATCACGATAGTGGTTTCTGCGATACCAATACTATCGCGATAGTGGATTTTGGCCTCGATAGTCACCCCTATAAATGTTTCATATTGACCCTGTCACTAAGTGAAATATAATATTTCTGGCAGATAATTATATTGGCAGATTTATGTGTAATGTTTTCAACTCAAGATATAGAATCATCTTTGATTAACTGTTGGCCCACAGTGATGCATTTAGCCGCTTCACACAAGATAATGGCTTGGTAAAACATTGTGGAAACTAAAGAAATTGCTTGTCACAAGCAATTTCTTCATTAGACATTATCCACAATGTTTTCTAACCCTAAATGCAAAGATTTTTGAAATTCCATCAACTTGAAATTGTTGTCTGCAGCATCTCTGAATTTGGAACAATCTGAAATTTTGCTGGTCTGGTAATGGTTTAACTGTTGATCCTATTGGGTGTATCAATGATTATGTCTTTTGTCTTTAACAGAATTGCATTGGGTTTGAGTTTATTGGGGTTTTACGCCGTTTTCAACTACCAGGGTCATATCGCGGCGGCTGGAGCACCTACCCATGGATTCCTGTTGTTTCTCAAACCAGTACTACCACAACACCCTTACCGAGCCTCCAGCTGCTCGCCCACTTAGGTTAACGATTTCAAACCCATTGAGAATTGCATTGGGACCTGACTAAATGTTTTGTGGAGACATATTGTATCAGAGTGTGTCAAAATGTTAGATA